>OX438784.1:327976-664189 GCA_949316455.1 Acleris holmiana
TATGCATCGCTATGAACTGTCTAAGACTTTTACAGTCACACAAATGTGTGTGTGAACGGCGCTGAACGCGTTGAGATTGATAAAAATGTGCCATATGTGTCCCAGGCTTCTAAATTGGTAACGTTGCAAGTTTTTTAGCTATAAAATTAACCTACCTACGTAATATCAAGTTTGTGTCGAGATTTAAGCTCTTGCGGTAAAATCTTAAGTACAACTCCCCGTCGAGAAAAAAATGGTGCGTACAAACAGTACTAATTAGTAGGGATACTCACACTCGCTGCACTGTAGGATGATGCCTGTGACAGCCAGCCGTATTTCGTAATTTCAATCACTACTGACAAGCGATGTGTTGTGAAAATAGGCGATTATTTATTTAAATTCATGAACGGCGTCGCTTGTTAGGTTTGTACCAATGTCGTATTTATGTGACGTGAAAAAAAACAAGCGTAATACGCGTTTAAATGAGCTGTCACAGGCCTATACAGCGCAGCCAGTGTAGTTGTTAAAATTTTTAATGAAGAACCAGTTTTTCGTTTCTTTTGTGCTTACCATGGAGTAACTTTCGCGAGTTTATTTTTGAAAAATTCCGTATTGTTTAGAATATCTACTTGCACATAATATTGAAATTCCTTTACTAATTAAGTAGCTCCTACAGTCACATTATAAGTTGTAGCCGACCAAGTTCAGGTCATCGCACATTACAGCGCCCCGGCACCAGAGCAGCACCGCCCGGACCATGGCCTCGTTTCCTCCTCTTTCGACCTTTAAGTGGTATTGACTATGACGTCTTTGGTTGGCTATGACGTCGTGTCCTCTTTTTAAACCTGGCTTGTCAAAATTTACGGGTTCACTCCAAATTATGTATACAAGTTTTACACATTCATCATGTTCCACCTTCTGTCAAGAAAAAAAAAATTGTAGAAATTAATGCATAAAGCTATAGAATGTGTCTACCTTACTGGCTAACTAACTAGTAAGTTACTATGTATACTAATGTATAAAGTCGTTTTTATTTACGTATAGTCTTAATGCATGCTTATGCGATTTTGATGACAACACTAATAATTTACCAACAAGTCGTTTTAGAGTTGTTGGTATTTCTGTAGCTCTGCCTACCCCACTCTGGGAATAAAGGCGTGATATTATGTATGTATGTATGTACTAATAATTTCTACCATTAAACTGCTCTCAAGATGAAGACGGAAGGGGCCATAGGAACTCCTCAGTACAAGTTAGAGTGCGCGGCGTAGGTGCAGTTGATTCTGTTTACTTATGCAGCGTCATCCTAATTATCCTACCAATTCTACTCTTACTATTTTTTTTTAATAATCTATCCGCCCTTACTAATATTATAAATGCTAAAGTAACTCTGCTTGTCTGTTACGCTTTCACGCCTAAACCGTTAAATCGATTTCGATGAGATTTGGTATGGAGGTAGATAAATTAAATCCCGACCAAGGACATAGGGTTTTTACCCGCGATTAACGACTTCGACGCGGACGGAGTCGCAGGCAACTGCTGGTATAATTATCATTGTAAAAGCACGTTTTTGTTCGAATCACGCGTGAACAGTAAAACATCGTCGAATTATTGGAATACCGTTAAATATTCCAACCTCGACATGAACATCAGCTGTATTTACTTTGGTTAATTAATGAATTACACGTAACAGAAAATGATTAAAATAAACAAATGATTCAATAACGCGTGGGTGATATTTTTTCATCACAGATTTCTTTAATTTGTCTTAAAGTGAAACTTTCTTCATACAGGGTTATACGGAACCATTCATGTGCGAGTGACACTCGCACTTGTCTGTTTTACAAGCTTTTATTTAACTTGCTTAGGGCCTGTTGTTTGATCAGTAGTTAAATTAACTAATTATTTAAAAACGTAACTAATGGTTAAAACTAAACGAAATATGTAAACTGGCGGCGGCTGTAGCTGTGTGTAATCTGCCGGGTTAGAATAGTGCCACTCCATGTCTTCCAGTGGATGTCGTAAGAGGCGACTACGTCTCAAGAGGGAATAAAGGCTTGTAGTACTGTTAGGCGATGGGTTTGCTACCTGTCACTAATACACTGGTAAATACTTGTGCAAAATTTTGTTACAGAATCATCAAATTAAGTCTTTTTGGAGTTGTTGGTATTTCTGTAGCTCTGCCTACCCCACTCTGGGAATGAAGGCGTGATGTTATGTGTATGTGTGTGTCATTATAAGACCTGTTTCACAATCGACAAGTAGATTTATCTTTCAACTAACGACAGCCCTCATTTTGTCTATTTTCAAGTGTAAGAAAGGGAAAGGGCTAAGTACATTTATTTGTCAGATATTCATTACTTGTCGATTAAAAAACACGTGGTACCTAAGTCAATCTGAGATTAGGATCTAAATATCACAGTATTATGAAATTCAGTTATTTGGAACCTACTCATTGACTTGACATTTTGAGACGGACATTTTGCCGTTGAGATGATCTGGATTCAAATAATTCTATGATTCATTGAATGAGTAAATATGGTTTAAAGATTACGAAATTCAGTCGTCGTGACACCAACTCAAATGTCATATTGGTCGGTTTCATTAGTTTCATTACGTGTTAGTATCGTGTCAGGGTCATTATTTATAATTAGCAGTGAATTAGTATCTCAAATGTTTTAATAAAAGACTGCACAGATTGTCTTCCACGCATGATATAAAGGCTTCGACACACTGAATGCGTGTCAGGAGTAACGCAGATTAAACGCGAACCCGCGCGTGGTTGTTTATACATAGAACGCATTGTTCTCGGCACACTAAAAAAAAGACGCTGGCCTACATTTTAATTTAACTGATCACTGTTTGAAATCTCCGAAAGTTCCCTGTGAAAATAAAGAACCTTTACTTTCACTTGCTCGTTTTCACTGAAACCATGAAACCATGAAGTAAGAGGGTTGGTACGATTTGTTTACTTGAAAGAATAAAAACAATAAACTAGTATTTCTCAGCGAATGACAAATTTGTATCAATAATAATTTAGCTATCAACCTGTACACTCGTACGTTTGCTTGACAATTTATGAGGGAACTAATGAGGTAGGTTTGGGGCGGGCTACTACTATTTAACTTGACAGTACAGGCGTCCAAATCGTAAGCAATACGATTGAAATAGAGGGAAAAACCAACTAAAATAGAACCCTTGCTAGTTTTTTGTTCTTAAATTTGCTGACAATATCAGTCAAGTTTCGTTTCTTGCTGGAATCATCTTAAGCTATGATATTCCATGACTACACAAACATAACAACGTAACATTTAAAGATAGGCATAAAATAATAATAAACCACGACGCCTTTTATGCGTCCGCTCAAAGTTACTAGTCCCTTTAACGCACGTAACTTCAGAGCCCTTAGTGTAAGTGGCTAATTCATAAAAACGTCTCAAATACGTTTGCGTTGCTCGTATAAATATCATGGACGAAACGTGTTCGAGACGGTTTGTCGCGTGAACAGCATCTTAGTACACTTAAGGCTCTGGTGTCAATCGAGATGAACTTTACAACGAGCGAGATGTTACAAAAACAAAATGTGTAGTTGATATTTTATCTTGAATGAGAATCACATCAAGTGGCTCGTAAATCGGTGAGCTGGATGGAGTATGAGTGTGTTATGTATTACGTAGTAAGCAAATGAAAAACCGTCCGAGTGCGAGTAGGACTCGCGCACGAAGGGTTCCGTACCATGATCACAACATAACACACTTTATTACCTTTTTTAGTTTCACTGTCTGTGGTTACAGACAAATCTTGCAAAAACGGCAAAAACTCACGTTTGTTGTAAAAAAATATTTTATTTTGTTTTTGTATTTACATCTGTAAAAATTTCAACCGTCTGGCTATCACGGATCATGAGATACAGCCTTGTGACAAAGAGACTGACAGACAGACAGACAGATGGACAGTGAGGTCTTAGCAATTGGGTCTTGTTTTTACCTTTCGGGTACGGAACCATAGAAAAAGCCATTTTGCCCGATCGAGCGTAATGAGCTAATGAGATGAAAAGCCCGTGGGTAGACTTTGCCTGCAGTTACATTACAAAACATATTTAAGTATACAGAGTAAATTACTTTCATGGTACTTTACTTGTCATGCAACTGTGTCGTGCATTTGTAAAATATTTACTGCCCTTTTTTACACTGTTTGGGTTACTTGGTCTTAATTAGTTTTTTAAAAACACAGTTAAGTATTTTGTTTCTTAAGTTCGTGGTTTATTAGCCGAATAAATGATCCTATTGCTGTTTATTTATTTCGTCAAGAGCTGGAGTAATGAGTAGGTAATCGGTTTAGCGCTTGGGAAAATGGCCACATATTTTATGTCATGGAGAAGCTTTTTGAAAAGCTAGTGAAGTCCTGCGCATTTACGTGTAAATTTATCCTAACGCAAGACCCCTGGCAAACCCCCGCATCATAACCAGAGCGTATCAAAACTGCGGTCTGAGGAATAAGTTAATGTTACTTTGTCTCAATTTTATTGTGATGCAAAATTTATTTCTTTAAACCGAATGTCGTTTAATTTAATCGAGTTTTAAAAAATGAGTTTATTAAGGCTGTACGAGTATGTATAAGATTCTAAAATGGTCTAGTAAAGAATCAAAAGTGGCAAATCATTTTTCAAAATGACTTACCTACCTGGGAATGTAATTTCTTTTCTCATCCCGCCATTGAGATATTCTCCGAACATAAGAGATAGATAAGAGTTATTTGTGCAAGAGAGCAAAGTTGGTTTTTAACACAGTTGCTCAAAAAGTGGTACTTTTTGTAGCTGTATATCGTGCGGAAAGTGGGATATTACGCACTAGTGCGTTAAAGTTTTCTATTTTTTTTAAATATAATTTTGTTTCAACTTCCAAGCCGTGCATCTAACCAAAGAGTTTGCATGATCAACCACTTTTTGATTTCGTCATTTAGCTTTGAGACTATACATAGGTAATATAATTTAAAATATTAAAATGAAATACATACATACATAAAATGTATGTAGGTAATATTAAAAAAAAAACAGCTCTCATCAAGATGGCTGAATCTGAATTAGTATTACGAATGATTAGATAGTTGCGTATTAAGGTGAATTCACATTACACCATGCAGAAACCGGGCACAGCCCAGTACGGCGTAATGTGAATCCACCTTTATGCATTACCGCTGGTTAATAGAGAATTATACTTTTTATTTTTTAAATATAGGTAATTAATTAAATTACTGTGACTTTTTTTTTGGCTGAATGGTCACAACCGTTGCCATTTCATAAAGTCTGTGTCAATTAAAAGTAAAATTGTCTCTTGTAATAGTTTTATTTACTGATTTATTTTGTTTCATTGATATTTTTTCGCAAATGTATTAAAAAACGTCGTTTGATACACGTGCGGAACTGTCATTTTAACTCGTCCCGAGTCTTGTCCCTCGCTTGCAGCTCGGGCCAAGATACTTCGGGACTCGTGTAAAATGACATACTTTCCGCACTTGTATCAAAATGTACTATTTTGCTGCAAAACAAAGATTCTGTTGCACATACTACTTTTCACCGCAGCAGCGGGAAAATATTACCTTAAGGTAAAAAAGACCACATGGTGAACATTAAACGCCATCACCCCGCCGCCCGCATGGTGCCACACCACGACCACCTTTACACATTGTGAAAATTAATTAAAATGTTACTTTTCACTTCTTATGCTTTTAAAGTCCTTCTCTATGCTGGGTATAGACTGCATAAAATAACATTTTATTTGACAACCAAGCCCTACTACAGCCAGACAGACAGACGAGGTGACTGCTCTAAGTAAACTTGTTATTAAAAGCAAGCATTATTTACAGAAACATTAGAAAATCAACGTATGACTTGGCAGTACTGTGTACCTAAGTTAAAAATCTCATGCACAACATTTAACAAAAAAAAGAAAGAAACAGTGGCGGGAAACAGGTTTTTGTCTCGTTTGGGCCTATTAATTAGTTGTTTTCTTTGCAAAATTTGTTGTGTTACGGAATTTAATTAAAATGTCGTCAAGTGAAGAGGAAATAATGCTCACACCTAATGGACTAATGGAAAAAATGCAACAATCTTTGCTGCCTTAATTCCAAGAAAAAGTTCGCCTGCTGGCTC
The DNA here is from genome assembly GCA_949316455.1 of Acleris holmiana. Lineage (NCBI taxonomy): Eukaryota > Metazoa > Arthropoda > Insecta > Lepidoptera > Tortricidae > Acleris > Acleris holmiana. The sequence continues at coordinate 334,107 of OX438784.1, forward strand.
GGATGGATAGGTACCATAAGTCTTGGATAAAATGGTTGGTTTTATGCCCTTCTTGTACAATCTCCTATAATTGTCTCACGCTCGCTCACGCTCGTAGCAAAATCGACTTTTGCTCTCTGTTTTTAAACAGCAAAACCACCCTTTTTGAGGTGCTGTGATGAAAAAAAAAATCAAACACGCGTCGCGCCACCACTTCGAGATACGAGTACCAAAAAGAAACGGTAACGTTAGCAGTTTGGATGCGCTCCTCCCACGATTACAGACTGGTAGGTTTTAGTAGACTGAAAATAAAATTACATACATACATACATAACATCACGCCTTCATTCACAGAGTGGGGTAGGCAGAGCTACAGAAATACCAACTCTAAAAAGACATGTTAATAATTTTGTAACCACATTTTGCAAAAGTAGGCTGAGATGTTTACTAGTGTATTAGTGACAGGTTGCAAGCCCATTGCCTAACAATACTAGAAGCCCTTATTCCCTTAGTCGCCTCTTACGACATCCACGGGAAGACATGGAGTGGCACTATTCTAACCCGGTGAACACACCGAAAAATAAAATTAACCTGGTAGAATAGAGGCCAACTTGTTTGCTTGAATCACAGCAGTAGAAATGACCTCAGATAATCGGCAGCATTGGAGCTACTTGTGTACTTACCCAAAAGTAGAAGAAGAGTGCCAACCTCTCGTACAGTCAAGGACTTTAATGCCGTTATGCCACTATAATTATTTTACCTTGTTCTTTCATGTGGTTTGACGCTGTCATTATGACAGGGTTCCATATTGGCATAACAATTAACGTCCTTGACTGTACCTACTTAATAACAGTCTCACAAATACAGTCACCTAATAAAATAAAGCAGCATACTTGAGCCTTGTCATGCTTGTCGTAGGCATTTGACGTTGAGCTAGAAACTTATTATGAAAAGGCTCCAAAGTGCTCAAGATTTTCGCTGTGGTAGCTGGCCTTATAAGTAGCTGCACACTTTAGTACCTTGTCGGTTTAAGACCTTCATAATATCAGTGCAGTAGTTTAAACATGACGTTAAAGTGACAAAGCACCAAGAGTGTAAAGCTACTTAAATGGCTAACCGTAGGTACTGTAATTTGAAGTAGAAAATAAATAAATCAGTACACAGTTAGCTACGGACCCGAAAAAGGGTCAAACTCAACAGCAAAGACAAGTTTCGGGAAAACAAATTGTTTGCCGCCATGTAATTAATGATTATTCTAAAATTTTATTAGACCGCCGCTTGCCACAAGATGCTACATGGTAAGAGCAGAGGAAAGACTGGTATGTTCGATATGTGCATTATTTACACCACACTAGATAGGCGACCTATTAAAAATGCATCCACATGCAGCACCGTACACACATTGGAGGGGCGTAGCTGTTATATCTTAAAACGGTTTTTATGTCTAACCGTCGACCGAGCGAGCGATAATTAAGGCCATAGATTGGTACCTACTTATTCTTTTTTAAGTTAAAAATCAATTCAAAATCAGTATTGATCGGTTCCATGAGTACCTAGAGGCTGTTATCTTAAACTGTGGTAAGTTTTATTGGCCAGGTGAATAATGTAACGTAACTGATTAATGAAACGCTTCGTACCTAAGTTTTTGCAATAATATCCTTTTAATGTTTAAGAATTGACAACACGGCGCGGCTCGGCTTTGTTAAATCATTTTTAACTAGGTAAGCAGGTACTTAGCGGATGCGCCCGGACGCCCTCTCACTCGCACCCTTTGAAATTTGGCGATAGATTGTAAACTTGTTTGTTTTTCATTTTTACTTTAAGTAAGTACTTAGTTAGTTACAATCGAGCGCGTCGACCCGCCGGTGGTGCAAAATCGAATGTTTGCATAATTCGGGAATACACTGACATGGTGCGAATTCAAATGAGTGTGGTGATAGTTAACTAAGAGCTTTAAACTACGTATCGGAAAAGATTCCCGAACCGGCGACTACCTGCCTTCACGAGCGACAATTTTAGGTGCTTACCTACCTACCAATGTGCAGCGTACATAATCAACATTGGTGAATTTAAACGTTCAAGTTTATGCAAATCGAGAGTGTGCAATAAACAATGTTAGTGAGCTTAAGACAACTGATAATATCAGCATTCGATTACTGTGCACTGTGCGAAGTGATGAGTATGTTTGTTTTGTCGCAAATGTGAGACAATTTGTACGGGCGTGCTTTGCTGTGCCATTAAAACAGAGGAGGAACTTCGAACACTCAAGGTACCTAATTTAAAACATAAGAAGCTTCATCGGTGTGATTAGGTTGATTTTACAATCGTTTACATAACTTTAAGAGTTTTTTTTTTAAATAAGTAGTTTAGAATCGTTTGTGCTATTCTATTACACTGTAATCGGTGTTTTTGACGGTCCTAAGCCCGATAAGTAGGTATGTACCTAACTGCCACTATCTTTATCTAAGTGGAAACAACGCTTGTTTATTTGAATTTACAAATTATGCGTTAAGGACTTTAATTGTTAGACACTATGGAACCCTGTCATAAAGACGGCGTTAATAGTTAATTTTAGCTTTCTTTAATCTGGTTAACGCCGTCATTATGACTGGGTTCCATAGTGGCATACCAATTAAAGTCCTTGACTGTACCTCGCCATAATCCACCGGTAACCGAATAAATGAAGTAAGCAGGTGAATAGGTGTGACAAAAATACCTACCTGCCTGGAATGTTATTATTTAAAACCAATCACTTTTCAATTCGTTATCGAACTAATAACAGGTAAACTAAACTTACCTACTGCCGAACCTTGTGCTTCGGCCGCACGCACTGTTGCGAAAAATGTTATAAATGCTTCGACTGGACTAGGTAGGTTGGTAGGTATTTACTTTCGGGCGGCGCGGCGGTTAATAGCTCTGCAATTAATTACCTACTTAATTAAATTCCTACTAATATTCAAACCGCCGATAGATTTAAACTTTGAATCTGAACTTGGTACCTACCTAGTCTTATTTTTCGCGAGGCTGTGCGTGTGCGTAGGCACCTACCTGTAGGTGTGCGCAATGCGTTTTTGTTTTCTTACTGATTTCCTTCGCTGAGTGTTTGTTTATGAGTCTGTTCTTTCGTGTGTTATTGTGCGTGTGCTAGTGTTTCTGTCTTGTGATTTGTGCCAACTCGTTGGATAAACTTTGATGAACTTTATGAGTAACCTACAATAAAAACGTGTTTTTATGAATTAATTTAATTATTCAACTGTTTATTCTACGCATGAACAATACTTAAATAACACTGGCCAGCAGCTTAAATAAGTAAATTACCTACCTAACTACCCACTTGTTTACCATTACAGTCAAAAATAATGCACCTACCTACCTACCTTACTACTACCAAATAAAAAGTTAAAGAAGTTGACGGACGGTAATCCATCATTAAATTAAATTAGGTAGGTAGGTACGGTATTTAACGTTATTAGATTTGAGAGAGATTGTTTGCTAATAACGCTAAACTTTAGACAAAAGGAGTTTGGATGATGGTTAGTTGCTGCCACGTAAGTTTGTAAACATCAATTTCTTTTATTTATTTTAGTTAGGTACCTAGGTACCTAGAACTTTGCTTATAAGGTCATCATAACATACACCTAGGTAACTGTAAAGTTTAACACTAAATACAGTAGGTAGGTGCCTTCATAACCCATAACCACGAGCATGTTAAACACTCAATGCCGATACCTCTTATCATCAGGTACTTAAAAAAAATAAGAAGTAGATAGGTAGGCAAGTTAATTAATTTTAAAAAACCTTGTTACCATTGATGTCGTTTAATAAGTAGACACTGAAGGCAGTAGGTAATTGTTGATTATTTTAAACAGGGAGAGATTATTTCTACGTTATGTAGGGAATCACGCGCGCGGACACGTGACCGCGGGTGAATGAACCGACCGACGCCGGCGGCGATCGACGAGTGAGGCGGCCGGCGCGGCCGCGCCCGCTCCCATTGATAAACGTACTATAACTACCTATCGCGTTGCTTTTGCGTACTAGAAGTGACGGTTTCATTGCGCGCTGAGTTTTGTTTGAAAAAGTCAAAATTTAACCTTACGTTTCCGCAAAAAAATTCCAACGGATTTCAGTTCAGTATAATGGTCTGAAACCACAGTTTCAGTTTTCGTTGGACCGTCCCTTACACCCTGTATAGGACCTTTTTCGATTTTAAAGGTAGCAAATTACTGCTCACTTCCATTGCCGCCTGTTTTATTTCTGGCGGCGTCAACATTTCCGCATCACTTAATTCGCCAAAGTCGCACATTCTCACACATAAAAAGTGATTAACTCTCTTCTTTCTTTTAACTTTCAAGAACTTCGTGCAAAAGCAAAACAAAACAAATTCCAGCTATTTTGAAACGTTTGTTTTTTTTACTACAGTACACCTTAGAAAAGACCCGGGAACTTTAGGTCATTCAGCCAAATTAAAAAATGTTAAAATACTATTTTTTTATAATAACTCTTAAATTCACTTATTGTCCGTTATGTAAGTATTAATTATTTAATAATTGTTTGTGTAAACATATTATAATTAATCTATAAAGTCGATTTAACAATAATTGAGTACTTAAATAAAATAGAATAGCAGCTGTTGATAATATACGGTGAACTTTTTTTTTAAACAATAATTCACGCCATTTGCAATGCGAAAAATAACTTTGTGAAACGTTTCACAATGAAATGTCAACGTTCCGATCACACAAGGCACCTCATTGGCTTACCGATAGCGGTATCGTTAGCAGCACATTGTACTACGCGAGTAGAAAAATGCTCTTTAGCAGATGCCACGCCTCGCTTGTGGTTTGTTTAGGAGCTAATTGCCTGCCTTTTCAACATTAAGCTAGGTGTGTTGTGTGGCAGGTGCGGCGATTTGGCACCCGCGCTGCGGGCCCGCGCCGCGCGACCCCGCCGACCCCGACCCCGACGCCGAGCGGGCCTCCTCCGAGCTGCAGGTACAAACACACACACACACACACACACGCACACACACACATTCTACTCCTACGCTCACTACTGTTAGAAGTATTTCATAGTGGTAGTATCCCAATGGACTCCTGTAAATACGGTTCTCTGCCTTCTAGCCGACAAATCTTTCACAAATGCATCGATTCGCAACCTATACATTTGCCATTCCACTTTTTTCTGTAACTACAAATACTTCAGGTTTTGTATAAAACTAACCTAACCAATAGGGTTCTACACGATGGTCCTGAAATAAATCCAAAAATCGTAGTCTAATGATAAGTTTGTAAATTGAATCATTTGTGAAACGTTTGTTATGAAATGATTGAATTCCTGTAAATACACTTAGTTTGAACATTCCTATTTTGATTCCTAGTAGTTCGATGCGTGCCCATACAAATGCGAATCCTACCCATCAGCAGGAACCGCCTCAGGTTTCTGCTTCCGCATTTGCGCCACTGACTATATGAGCGGTTAGTACAGTCGAGATCTTAAATATGTATACAGTTTTGCACCTTATTTCAATGGAATAAGGTGCAAAACTGTATAAATATCTGAGAACTCTAGTGACCACCTACAAATGGATGAGATCTATTATATCCGATAAAGAAGGTAAGGTAACAAGAACTAGGGATATTGGCTGCCATTAATAATTTTCTGCTTTATGCATATAAGTGCCATTTTTGTATGAAACATTGTTATAAGAATCACTTATGATTATTTTAATAAGAATTAAGTTTATTTTTTATCAATTATCGAAGTTTAACTTCTTTTTCTACTTATTTTCGGGTTTTGTACAATTACCAGTAGCAAAATTTAAATTAATATACTTGGTACCTAAGTAATTTAAAAAAATATAATTAAAAAAAAACTTATTATTTACAAAATAGCTTCTCTGTGTTAAAACGAATATGCATAGCGATCGAAATTAATATAATTAAAGTGATACTCAAACGGCGTGTAATATTCTTATATCACCTGTAAGTTATAATCGTATAGTTATCGATGAATTATTAGACGCTGGAAATCCCTAGTTGTTGCTACTGAAACTTCTATCTCTGATTATTTGACTTGCTTGGAGGTGGTATGAACCACTTCATATAATTATTAACGCAAGTGTAGGTACACTCAAGGGATATACTCACAAAGCTGCGAAATTGTGTATACATTAAAGTTATGAATAGATATTTTTTAGAGTTTGTGTACATAGCCTATTTCCTACCGGTCATGACGCTCTCTGATGCAACCACTAACTGTTATCTAAACTACGGGGGCGTAGTCAAGATGCATAACCCTAAGTAAGTGATTTTCGAAAACGGTTTGTGTCAACTCCATACATTTAGAGTCGATAGAAAATAGAAACGTCAGGTAGCGCATCTTGGCTTCGCCTGCAGCGTACGGGTAGAGACGCGGGCGCCGGCGCCTGTTGCCGCGGAGAGCGTCGCTGCAGTAGTGCACGGCGTAGTGTCCTCGATGTTCCTGTAGTTCGCGCCAGCTTGCATTTCACCAACCACCCCTTAAAATGCTATCCGTCCGGCAACAAAAGGTGCTATTAAAGTTCCATAGCGTATCCCACCTTATGTATAGCCACAAAGAATTCAAAATGCTATGGCGTTTATGTTGCGAATATGACCTTTGAATTTTATGAGGGAAACAGTTGATTTTCTTAACTGACCCAAAGAGCACGAGTTACTTGACTCTTGTGAATTGATTGTACACTACGTAGGTACTTGTACAGCAATAAAGTTCAAGTGTACGTATCTTTGCAACTTGGTGCGGATATTAACTTTACAGTCGCCGCCAAATATATTGGAGCTTGTAGGCCTGTAGGTTCTCAATCAATATCTGAAAAAGCTGTCGCCTTTAGCAACAGTCGATTTCAGATAATTTTGAGCACCTTATATTTTTGGGCATATTTGATGACGACTGTACTCCACAATGGCAGGGTTCTGCGGTGGTTCAATTATTTAATTTCCATCCGTGTACCTCAGACTCAGAAATAGGGTGTTATTCGCACCTTCGGTAGAACAAGGGCATAATGAACAATGTGACTATAGGGGAAATTGTGCCCTTGTCCGGTAGAACAAAGACACAATGTACAATGTTGCTAAAGGGGAAATTATGCCTTTGTCCTACCGAATGTGCGAAAAATGACTAGTATTTGGAGGTGTTGAAAGTTGGTGAAATGTAAAGCATTGTTACTTTATTCTGATTCTCATTGAGATATTGTTCGGTGAATCCAAAAATACTTGTGTAATTAAAATTGATCTATCATCACAGGCTGATGAGTGTTGATCTCCGAGTGGTTTGGGTTCACTTGGCAAATCAATTTTTATGTTTTAACCTTTATGTTCTTTTTCCAGTGCCTTTATTGTTGTTTATTTGCATCTCACCCCTCGCTCGGTGTATCACTCGCTGGGCCCTTATATTTATTCTGTTAGAAACCCTGTCATAGATATTGCACCACTTTACTTGGTAGTTTTCTTGTATAATTTTCGATTGCTTTGTAATTTAGTAGATCACTTTTATATAAATGGAAATATGTCTTTGCTTTATTGAAAATATGTATGAGGTTGACGGATTGAACCCCAAATCCGACATTCTCTAAGCGAAATTGTTAGCGACTGCTAAATCGCTATATTTAATCTCTTTCTACCCTTTCTTGGGATTGTTAGAATAAGTCAAAGTATAACAATATATAAAGCATCCAGTTACAATATCTCAAAGGCGTTGTCGAATGTTCGTCGAAATTAAAAAGAATTCTACAAAGACATTTTCGAGTAATTTAGCGAACAAATATATTCGAGTATCAAAGCTAGTATCCGGGGTCCAGTGGTGATATAGCGAGTAAAGGCATGCACCGATCCTAACTCTATCTCTCTCACTCGATCGCGCTAGACAGTAGAACCACTCGAAACTACGTGGTTTTCGTTATTTTCATTGGTGGAGCTAAGATAATGGAACATACGCCGAATAATAAGCTTTAAAATCCTGCCAAGTTCTATTCAGTAAAAGGGATTAAAAGCTATATAATGGGAGTTATACCATTTCGCATTAGCTAGAAAACGATATCTGTCTCGCTCGGTGTTGTGGGAGAGATGAGTCGCGTGAGAGAGACGGGTCACGAGTGCCGGCTGTCCGCAGTTCTCGCTGCGCTCGCGCACGCCCAGCGTCAACGGCTCGTACACCAGCCCCTACAGTAGCCTGGGCAGAAAGGTCCGTTCTCACTTTACTGAAGCCCTTTAATAGAATCCAATATTCCGCGGACACTTTTGGCAGGTAAGGTGTTGGCAACATGGACCGTCAAGTACCGTTTCTTTCTACAGTGCAGATCTTTACATGGGAAAAACCGACGAAATGCTCCTTTTTAACCGACTTCAAAAAAGGAGGAGGTTATTGTTAATTCGGTTAAAAAAAGCCCTCGGGTCTATAGTTTTCTCTCACTCACTCGTATCATATCTATACACAATGATATTACAAATAAACAGGAAGTAGATATTACTGTTAATATTCCTTGGGTAAGACAAGAATTTTCGAAAATCGTCTCTAGTTTTTATTTAAAGCACAGTAACAAACAGGTGGTATTTGGCATTCCAAGCAGTTAACATTCTTATTAGTCAATACGAACAGCATTACCTTACAGACAGTGGCATTTTGAGTTGTCAACTGGACCACGGAATTTTGGATTCTATCATATAATAATAATAATAATAATCACAGAACAATCTCACACAAATTGACCTAGTCCCAAACTAAGCTCTAGGCTTGTACTATGGGTACTAGACAACGATAAACATACTTATATAGAGAAATAAATACTTAAATACATAGAAAACATCCAAGACTCAGGAACAAATACTCGTGCTCATCACACAAATATCTGCCCTTACCGGGATTTGAACCCAGGACCCCTAGCTTCGAAGGCAGGGTCACTCCCAACTAGGCTAGCGTGTCGTCAAAATATCTCTAGCACTAACAGCTTTACACAAAACATAAGGCTCTATGATGTCGCTCAATTTCTTCTTAACCGAACGATCGGACTTATGTTTCGAGTAAAACTGTAACTAAAGAAGATCAATTAAAGTTGAAAGATTGTTTTATTCGATGGCTACAATTTAATTATACACCAATTAATTCAATATTAAATAAATTTAAAAGAGATTTTAAATTAATTAATACAACAGTTAATAATGATTTTTTGTAGTACATAGTTGCATGGTATATATTTTGTAATATCTTTCATCTTTTAATGTAAATTATGAACATTTTCAGAGCTTATATTTTGTATTTAGATTCATTTTATTGGTGTTTTTAAAAGTCCATTATTTTTATTTCCTCCAGAAAACGTTATTTTTCAGTTGACACATTGACAGGTTCTTCTTGTTGCTGTCATTAACAAGCTCTCCTCGGTAGGTAGCTGAGCCGGTTTTGATGTAGTACTTGTTGTTTCCGTCGCACTGGGCATGTGAATGTGTTGACTAACTGAGCAACAAAACATTGTATATTTATGTTGTGACCCTTGCTTGACGAATATACCAAATGGTTATCTGATTCTATACATAATTGATACCTTATAAAATGTTTAATTTATAAACTTTGTAACTGCGAAAAACTAACTTTTGAAGGATAAAATCTAAGGTTAGGTAGCCCGTGTGGTTGCCGGGTTAGAATAGTGCCACTCCATGTCTTCCCGTGGATGTCGTAAGAGGCGACTAAGGGAATAAGGGCTTGTAGTATTGTTAGGCGATGGGCTTGCAACCTCTCACTCATACACTAGTAAACTTCTTGGCCTGATTGTGCAAAATGTGGTTACAGAATTATCAACAAGTGTTTTTAAAGTTGTTGGTATTTCTGTAGCTCTGCCTACCCCACTCTGGAAATGAAAGCGTGATGTTATGTATATAAAATCTAAGGTTAGGTTTGTCGATCTATCAACATTCAATAAGTACATTATCGTAGAGATCGTATAGCAACCACCAAGACTTATCCTATAGGTAGTGCTTTTCTCTAACATGCGTATTCAAGGCAGTTTTAAAAGGGTACAGCAGAGGTCAGTAATGGATCATCTTACTTACTTTGCTTGCAAGAGGTCGAGAAGTTAGGTGCAGGTTTCGCGAACATTTAATGTGAAACTTGGTGTCTTCATTGTTTGAAAGCATTACAACCTGTTGGATTTTTTATCCCCAATTACCAGTGGTAGTAGGTAGAGAAAAATAATCCTAGTTGTTACCACCACTTTTTTGTCATTCTTTAAAACACCGACAATAATTTAAAGAAGAATTATTAAATCAACAAACAGCAAAGAAAAACCATTTATTAAAGTGTTGGACTTCCTTAATTCTAACAATTATATTATAAAATAGAGTTGGAGTAGGAAAAAAGGAATGTTTGGAAGGAGTTAGCTAAATTTACCACGTGAAGTGCAATTGGTGACTGTATGCTGTGCAACCAGCCGACATTATTGAGTAACATTTTTATTTACCCTCGATTATTGCATATGCTCGCTGGTATTAAAAAAATTAAAAAAATAGTTGTGGTACCTACTGGGATTTACTTTTCCAGTTTGTTATCACACATTGGGATGTTTTATTCCTAGTATTTATCACTAGTAACATGTAGGAAAGAATCGAAGGTGTTACCCAGTGGTAACATAGTATGTACTCATATGTATGCATGTAAATACTTTATTGTACAATAGTGAAACCAGAACATTACAATTAATATCATGAATCTAAAAGATGTACAAAGGCGAACTTATCCCTTTAGGGGATCTCTTCCAGCTAATCCTTGATAGATAGAGAAAAGTGTAAGTTAGTTAGGTTTGAGAAAATCATTTTTTCCGAATAGTATTAGTCAGTGTCATAGTTAAAGTAGTTGTTGATGGTCGGTTGCAGTACGGGTCGCGCGCCGTGTCCCCCGGGCTGGTGCTGCGCGAGTACCGCTCGGCGGGCGGCGCGTCTCCGGCGCGCATCACCACGTACAGCTACCTGGCGGGCGAGCCCGGCTACCTGCGCCGCCCGCTGCAGCCCTACGACCGCGCGCCCGCCTCGCCGCACTTCCACCGCCCGCCCTGTGAGTACACCCGCGCCGCGGCGCGGTCACCACTTCAGGGACTGCAACAGTGCCGTGGCATTACGTCCCCACCTCTTTGTCGGTTCGGTAGTAACAGCCAAACAAGATAATTTAAACGTAGTAAATAAATAGTATGGCAAAAAATTACAAGAGTTAAAAGTTAAAAAATATGTAACTTATAGTGAATAATAATTATAGAAATTAACTGTAATAACAATGACAAGTGATTGTGTATAGCAAATTAATTAAAAAAAAAAAAAAAAATGGACCCATTGATTTAAAGAAAATAAAAGGATACCTTACAAATCAAATGATATCACTTATTGGATATCACATTTCATTATGATAGGTAGATGGAAATGTAAGTAGGTGGTTATCTATGTGACGCTCGGCAAAGGCACAGCGGCGTAAGATTGATGAGTGCGGTGTCGCAGCGTCGGCGAGCACGCGCGCCAGCAGCCGCGCGGGCAGCAAGGCGAGCGCGCGGCCCGGCATGCGCGCGCTCGTCGACTCCATCCGCTCCGAGACGCCGCGCCCCAAGTCGCCCAAGATGAACAACGAGGTAGGCTTCCTTTACCAGACTGGAGACGGTGATAGTGCACCGCGGAACTAAAGCATTCCATAAGTGAAACCTTTTGGGAAATTTGGGTTACAAAAAAGGAACTGCCCATGCAAATATTTTGGGGCACATTAAGAAATTATGATATTATTGCATAGTTCCACGTAGTTTACACACCAGCTGTTTTTTTTACTCTGGAGATGTCGCACAGCGTCAGTCTAAAAAAGGAATATTTAGCAATTTCTTAAGTTGTACAATTTTTGAAGAAGGCATTAGAATTGACGTAATATTTTACTTTTAACGATAGTAAAGAGAATACCGTAAACGCTAAGCTATTAAGCGGCTATTCTACCGACTGCGCCTGTTGCAGGAGCCGATCGAGCTGTCGCACTACCCGGCCGCCTTCAAGCCGCCGCCGGGCACCATGTCCAAGATCGAGCGCGACGACTTCCCCGCGCCGCCCTACCCCTACACCGACCCTGGTAACTAACTTAAAGAGAACGCTCATGACCACACTAGCCAATACAAAGGCCAATAATACCTGCCAAACTTCTGTCAGCGAACGGGATAACGGGATAGGAGTCATATATAGTACCAAAACGTTACTCGTGCGAGCACTGGTGCTGCCTATAATTGATTATGCCGATGTGTGCATCACCAACGTCAACCAGGACTCCCTCAATCGTTTAGACCGTCTCCTAAATAATGGCATACGTTTCATTTTTGGACTTCGTAAATATGACCATATTTCTTTTTTCCGCCGTCAACTCAATTGGCTTCCCATTCGTCAACGTAGGTCCTTTAGGATTTTGTGCACTCTCTTCTCTATTTTGTTCGAGCCCTCTGTTCCAGATTATCTTAAATGTAAATTTAATTTCGATGCCCCACGTCCTGGGTGTGAATTACGTTCCTCCCGCTGCCTAAAACTCAAAATTCCTCTTTACCGTACTGGGTTTATGTCCGATTCTTTCGCCCTTCAGGCAATTCGTCTCTGGAATGCGCTACCATTTGAAATACGACAAGCGTCCAGTAAGTTTGTATTTAAAAGTAAGCTTCGCGAACATCTCCTCAAGCAAGAACTTAAGTAAGTGTCATCATCTTCATCACACACTGTTTTCATTGCATGTATTTAAGTATTGTTTATGTATTATATAAACTTATATATTATTTATGTATTTTTTTTTTAAATGTTAAGTAGCTATTTAGGTTTAATTTAGTTTTTAACACTGTTCTCTAATTGCACCGGTTTTTTTTTTCTCTGTTGAACATGTGGTTGACTGGTAGAGAATGCCTTTAGGCATTAAGTCCGCCATTTGTACTTTTTACATTTATTTGTATTGTGCAAAGAAGATTAAATAAATAAATAAATAAATATATCTCGTGTCAGTAAATCTTGGCAGGTTTAAGAGGCCATATACGAAATTTTGCCGGTTTTGCTTCTTTTCGTGATTTTACAGTTAAAATACTGCTTTTGTATAAGGTTGAATGCACATCATGAAATATTATTTCAGTTACGATCGAATAAATGAGTTACGAAGGAATGAGCAACTTTTTTACTTTTGTCGAGTATATAATGCGAGATTTAGGTTGTTTTTTGGGATATTTTATTAAGGCAATGCATTGATTTAAAACTGAAGTTTATTACTGTTGTTTTAATTTTATGAACGAGAGTTTTAAGTAGCCGAAATCAAAAACAATTTTTTGCCCATTGTGTATACATTTTTACCAAGTTAATTATTTTTTACAGAAAAAAAAATATAACGACGACACCTGATTCCCATAAATTTGCGCTTTAAAGCTTAATATTTCATAAACCCACATATTTGTTTCCACAAATCCACAATATTTTTGAAAGACCTATCCAACGACACCCCACACTAAGGGATAGACGAGAAAAAAAAATACAGTCCCACGTAACGTGCAAGGAAGCTACACTAAAAAAAATATACATTTTATTGTACCACTTTGTTGGCGTGACTAATATGTATATTCATGCCAAATTACAGCTTTCTAGTACTAAGAGTCTCTGCGCTAGGCTGCGGACGGACGGACGGACGGACATGGCGAAACTATAAGGGTTCATACTTTGACTACGGAACCCTATTAAGTAGCTCATACATTCGTTGAAAATCAAAATTATCTTTCGTGTTGCGCATTAAAATTTGTAAAAGTAAAGTATTTCAACAATAAAATTGCGTCGGTAAATCAGCGACATCGGCAAAATTTCGTATACGGCCTCTTAACAGAATATGACCCCAGGAGGATGTAAAATTAAGCTGTGGGGTGCATTTTCCCGAATTGAACAACAATATAGAGACGGCATATGATACTATCCTAAGAGTTTGGACTCGTTTGACTCGACTTTTAATTATAAGTGTTAGAAGTACAGTTGGCAAACGAATTGCAGATGAACTTTTTTGTAACTAGAGCATCGCGCTTGTATTACAGAGCGGCGCCGGCGCTGGTCGGACACGTACAAGGGCGTGCCGGACAGCGACGAGGACGACGGCAAGGTCAACGGCGTGAACGGGCACGACGGGCCCGCCGACCCGCAGCTGCGCCGCGAGCACAACGAGCTCGCCAAGATCGAGACAGGCATCGCGCAGGTCAGCCCTCTCGCCGCACTCAGTTTTCCAAAAATTTCTTTTTGTTCCACTTGTTTGTCAGTGTTCTCCAACATCATCCATGGGGACGCGGCTCAGAGCACTGCTTATACCTTGCCAATCCTGAGGACAAATACGGAATGCCTTCATGCTAGTCGCTGTTTCAATAGCCTTACCCCCGTAACGGAATTCAACAGTAGAAATACAGGTGGTAATCCAGATAGATTTGGCACAATGTATTACCACCTGCAAATTATGTTTGATTGTTTAGTTTTGAATAATACAAATGGTTTGTTCTCGTTTCCAGGTTTTCTTAAAAGAAGTGAAAGAGCGTGAAAAAATGCAACAATGGAAGAAACAGAATTTAGATCCTCGAAATGCCAGCAGGTAAAGGCATATTTGGTTTTTTACCAGGGAAACAATCTATATTTAATTAAATACTTTTGTATTAGTCATTCAAAAAGTTTATATCTTGCAATATAAATTTTAATCCTACCGATTGTACCAATTAAGTACTTTTGATATAATACAATTATATCTCGTAGAGTGCGTCAATATTTACGTTTACTTGGAACCGTTTAAAGTCATCACAAGTCGCATTCGGCGCGGGGCCGACTATTTGCAACAAAACTGCATAGCGGAGCAGTGCACTTCGAGGCATCATCATGATCGCAATATCAGCCGAAACAAGTCCACCGCTGGACATAAGCCCAACTAAAAACTGGTATCGCATCTATGTAGTTCGGTCCACGTTCGGCCGGGTGCAGGCGCGAGCAGTGTGGCGCGCGGTAAGTGTAAGAGGGCGCTTGTTGCAGGACGCCGTCGGCGGCGCGCGAGCCGGGGCTGCGCCTGCGCTACTCGTCGCCGGTGGGCGCGTCGCCCTCGCGCCAGCTGGAGGCGCGGCCCGGCAGCGAGCCCTGCTACACGCACACCAGCCACTCGCACATCCCCAGCTACAACGGTGAGCCCGCGCACCACACCTCACACGGTGGCTGACATACTGACTGAATCACTAAGAGCGGTTTCGCACTACGTCCGATACGGGGGTCGGGGGGTTAGGATCGAATTCGGATCGGACGTAGTGCGAAACCGCTCTAACTGAATAAGGCTGACTGACTGACTGACCGACCGACTCACTGACTGCCTAACTGACTGACTGACTGACTGACTGACTGACTGACTGACTAACTGACTGACTGACTGACTGGCTGACTGGCTGACTAACTGAGTTTGAACTTTGTACTCGACATGTATGGTTGTCTCCGTTTTATTGAACATTGCCCTCTAAAGTATCCAATAAAGATGTTTTAAATATTTATGAGGACCATGTGATATTATTACTGATGACAGCTCACTACATGATGAACTAATCCTTTTTGAAGAACCGTCTCTGTGATGTCTAATACAAGTTCGTACTAAATCATAAAAAGGAATTACCATTACCAATTAACACTCACAAATTTAATTATATTCAAGGCTTTATACTGCATATACTACATAAAATATGTAGATTTTACCCGTAATTATGAAATTTAGGCTAACTCTTGTGTTTTAAAAACATTATGTTTTCGGTACTTCTATTCAATATCACAGAGGTTACTAAATTATTGTAACTTATAATAAGTTTATTTAAAACCGTAATAAGGGCGGCTGCGCACGTTCTGTGCGCGGACGCCCTCACCGTCATCAGCTACCCTTCGCATAGCCCCTAACTACTAACGTGCACTCTCATGCTCTCTCGCTCTCTCAAATCAGACCTAGCCTAAGTGCTGTCATAACCACTATTGGGTTTCAATAAATGTTTCATGAAAATAATAAAATGGTAGATGACTTTTCGATTTCGTCTATTTTATTTGGACCAGGAATATTTAATTTCGATTGCGTAAGAGGGAAAGTTAAATGCGCGACATAAGGTTAGTGTGCAGGAGAGAGAAGCTTTTCATTAAATGCATCAAAATAATCGACGATACCATTTTATTATTTTCATTTGGTGAAATTGTTAACTTAATTATGCGACCAAGAGTTCCTGATATTCTTTGATTGATGTTCTTTGAACTGAGGTCCTAATGAACGACAGAGCCTAGGCTAAACATTGTATTGTAATTTCCAGTACATTCTTACTACCTAAACGACGGTGAGTCGTTTTGCCATTTTTTAAATAAAGAGAGCTATTGCATTCCCTATATGTAGTGCAGAAGGCTATTTATTTTGCTCAATCATTACGTATGTATTATTAATGAACCCAATCGCGTATTCATTTATAATCTATTATTATACATAATACATGTAAGCTCTATGCTTTGTCTTTCATCCCATATCCATAAGCCTAAACTTAATCAACTTTAATATATTATATAGGTTACTACAATCGTTTTAATATATATTTTTAATTTGATACGTTTAATTTGTTTGTATATAATGTATGTATCGAAGCGATTGTGGTATAAGTCCGCGCGCCGTGGCGGAGCGAAGCGTCGACCCGAGGTGAGCCGCGCTTCTAATTGGCTTAAAATCAACGCTTGCACCGCGCCGCCATTTTTATTTTACCATAAATATTCCAAATTTACAATTTAAAACACGTTTTTTTTTTTTTGTTTTTTTTTTTTTTTTTTCTAATATTAATAGCATTACACACCTGCGGAGCAGTTTAATGTCGTTTATACGATCGTAAGCCGCACCCGGCTCGATCGGACCAGTGGTTGGACCCTCTCATCTCGCGTTTGCCCTCCGTTGGGGCGTGTACAGCCTTAGTTATGTTCATTATGTTATGTATATATCAGTTACGTTGTTTGCGGCGGCGTCGGTACCGTTTGTTCTTAGTGTTTGACTTGACGCTTTCGGCTTTTTACTATTGAGTCCTAAAATAAATTATTACGTATTAATTATAAAATTATATGGTATTGTAAGTAGTATATCGACCGGGAATACTTCGGTATGGTTTTTGTGCACTTCATTACTAAGATATCTACTAAATTGCATGTTTTCCCACTTCATGTTTCCATACATTATCAATTTATTATTATACTAAGTTTTTCATTATTTTTATGTTTATTATAAAAGTAACTTAATTTTTTAAAAGTTACTTATTTTATTTATAGGACGTACAGGTATAAATGATATCGAATATTATTATGTTGCTGCTCTTTGGTATTTTGGCATGTGTTTGCCGGTCACATATACGAGCCTTACAACAAAATCTAAATGCCTACAGCTAAAAGCGGTTCCGGATCTCCGGAAAACGTGATTACCGATTAAATTCGATGTGTGATCGGCTGACTATATATATATTATATTATTTATTCGAGGTCCTGAGGTTTTTTGTCGCCTGAGTTTGTACAAGCGTCAGGCTTTAGCCCAGTCCAGGAGATGCGGAAGATCGTACATAAGCCATCTGTCACGTCCCTGACGTCACGTATGTTTATTACTCAGGGTGGGGAGGAAAATTGCATGTGTGTAGGTTAGGTTCGAACTTTGAGTTATATCGAATAATAAAGTTAAAGTCTACAATCGAAATATTAGGTTTGGATTTTGATATATTCGGAATAATGACTCTTCGGTTTACGTAGTATTTACTCAGTTTCCCTTCAAGAGCCATTTTTTGTTACCAACCCTGTGTAACGTGGTCTACGTTATACTTGACGCCATTTAGTATCTGGTCTTATAGTGTTTTAGTAAAGTTTTCGATACCAATTGGGTTATCCCAAAAAAAAATACCACTGGTTTTTAATTTTTTTTTCGATAAAATAGACTAATTGAAGACACTAATTTCACGGTTTTTGCATTTAAATCAATATATTAATTTATTTTAATTTTTAAAGAAAATGTTTTTATGACGTCACTACAAGCTGGTTTGTTTGAGAAATGCTTTAAAACTATTGAATTCGTTTGAGAGTAGAGATCACGTAAAATGTCAATGTCAAGTCATGTCAATATAGGTAAACAGTATCAATGGTATTGTGAACGTTAGGTATATTCTTATACCTAAATCATACTTACATTAGAGCTTTAGCTCCACGTATTTCAGCTACGTTGTGATTGTAGCTGTCTCCCAAGTATGTCAATATCCTGACTATATCCACTTTGGGTAGATTAGTGGAATCAGCCCTTACAAAGTTTAATAAATGTACAGCGTTGGTCGTCATTATAAGCAAGAATATCGGTATCCAAGATCTGGCGATGGTCAATATGTGTAGAATTCCGTAGAATTGGAAGCAATGTTGTTAAAATGCAGAAAATCAGAAAACGAGTAGTTATACGTTGCACACCAAACAAACCGAAATTTTATTTTTAGTTTGTTGAGTTTGACAATTTCACCCACAGACTAGCCTACGGGCGGAGGTTCCTAAACGGACTTGTATTTTAATCATACCATTTTTTTAAAGATCTGACCTTGTCATGTTTATATACAGTTAAAAATTGTCTTAATTTTAATAAGCGTTAAAATAAAACAGAAATAAATAAGACAACATTCGATATACATTATTTATTTATTGCTGCATTCCGGACTCATATTATATGCAGTACTATGGTTGATCACAGATTAGACACAACTTACCAATGAAGATCATGACGTCACTAAATTACAGGTCAAATAATGTCAAATGATAAATTAGAAATAACTATTTAATACTAATTTTGTAAAATAATCTGATAACAGGGAATGGTTCTACAACCCTTTTTCTCGAAATGGTTTTTGAATCACTATACATTACAAAATTATGGGATAACCCAATTATTGCTTAATTTTTACACTAGTTCAAAGTAAAAGGTGAGACAAAGAACTTTCGGACCTCTCTGCATACACGCAGATACGCTGCGAATATCGATACTATACGATCTTTGATCACTCCTTTCTTTACTTCTATCTATGAGGATATTTATCAAGAACTTGAATAAAATCTCAAAAATGTAATGTACTTAGTTCAAACTAAAAGGTTTCTCTTGGCCTTTGAACTTATCAATTGAAGTCAATTTCAAGTAACAGCACAATCTTATTTAGTCTTAAAATTGTACAGTATCGATAGTGCAGCTTATCACTAGCACTTATCGATTGTTTCTTACAAAAAGATCCTAACTGTTTATATTACATTTTATTCTTGCAACGATAATAAATTAATAATAGATTTAAAACGTTGTTACAGTTAATATGTTTTTGTACCAAGCGACTGATATAGCATCCTGCTGAATTCAAAGTGTGTGGCCGTTCCTACTTTAGTACTTATATCAAAGCTTTAGCAATTGACAACAATTCAAGGTTTCTTATTTAGGTATGTTGCTTTGTTAGTAGTTATCGATAAGAGGCCAAATAATGATAACATTGTTGAAGATCCATTAAAGAAGTTGTTTCGTTATATTCAATATTAAATTAATTAGAAGAAGCTGCTTTACTAATCCTTGGTTCGGGTAAATTAAGAAATCTATTCTATGACGCAGTGGACACCTAAACTATCTTATTTTAAATTAAACTGGTTTCTATTTACTGAAAGCTCGTTCATATTTCATTCCGAACCCCTTGGAAACTTGAGTTGTAGTCAATTGCGATTTGCAAGTATATTTCACTACTTTGACCTTTAATTAGCACGTATAAAAGCCATTGTGCGGCTATAGCCGTCAGTGTCCAGCACTGTAGCTACAGCCGCGGTCGGCGAGCAGAGGAACGGCCGCGTGTGTGTATCGTGTATGCCTAGCGTGTGTGTGTGTGTAGTCGTGCACGCGGCGCCGCGGCCCGGCTACGGGCTCCGCTCCAGCACGCTGCCGGCCACCAACGGACACGTGAGTACCCGCGCTGTGCCGACCGAGTTTCCACTTTACACACGGTGCGATGCAGATCTAGTTACATATCGCTGATTTGGCCAGTTGTGCCTTTTTCGGGCTACCCTAATGGACTTTAATAGCTATGCCACTACAAAGTGGTCACTCAACTTGACCAAAAACCGCATTAAAACTATATATTTTGGTTGCATCCATTCACGGAGAACAATTTGTGTTTAAACAAAGTCACTGTGTTGCTGCACGCGCCACGCAACAACAGCGTACTTCGAAAATGAAATGAGCACCGTGTTAACGTTATTTTTCTTTAATTTTGCTTGCGGTTACAAACAGATATATACTTTTATATATATATAACATTTTAGAACGCGTTATTTTTTAAAAACTATAAGAACTTGATCGTGTTTAAAAATGGTTTTAACGTTATAGGTATAGCATTTGAAACTGCTTTGTGGGTGCACCCTTAGTATACTGGGTGATTTTGGGGTCATGATCCGGAATGGCCAAAAGTGAATAACATGGTCATACTGAATAACCTATCCGACGGGACCAACTCCAAAATCACCAAAAAAAAAATCAGCTGTGCCATACATTAACGGTGAATTAGTTGAGAGTTTAATGTATGGAACAGCTGGTTTTTTTTGCCGATTTCGTGGTTGGTCCCATTGGAAAGGTTGTTCAGTATGACCATCTTATTCACTTTTGGCCATTCCTGATCATGACTCCAAAATCACCCAGTATATTTTAATGTACTATCTATGCAAGATTAGATAATATATTTTTTAATTGGACTTTAAAGTCTTTGTTACTCCTTTGTACTGCGTGGTCTTATGTTTGCCGGTCCAATTCGTCAACGAAATGTTTCGTGTCCTGTTGATAAGATTCGTAGTGGCTGAGCATTTTTAGTACCTTGGGGGCATTTGAATCCGCAACTTTCTCAATTTATTACATTTTAACTGGTTGCACCGTGTTTTTGTTTTGAAACTCTTAAAACAGCATTACATTTTTAAGGTAATTTATTGGTAAGCTAGAAAGTAAGAATATGGTCGGTCATGTTTCATCTTACAAAAAAAAGCCACAAGTTTTACTATCACAATTTACACGTACAAGAAACATAACCGATTATCAACAGGCATTATTGTACAGAATAAAAAACTCGGTTTAATTAGCAATATTCTGTACTAGCCGACGCTAAGTAGGGTAATCAGGAGTTTGTAGGAGAGGTGTTTGCTAGGCTAGGGCGGGCTAGGGCGGGCTAGGGCGGGCTAGGGTAGCGGCGGAGCTGACGCGTGTGGTTGCAGTGGTGTCGGCGCTGCGGCAGGCGCCGCGGCCGGGGTACGGGCTGGCGGCGCGCTCGCACACCTTCTCCTCCAGCACCGGCGTGAGTACAGCCGCGGCACTCCGACCAACAACACTCATTATCGAACACTCGATTGACAGGGGCAAAAATGTACCAGCGCCAGTGATTTATTAAATATCGACTAAGTTTATCGATAACTTTTTCGTGACATATGGATTTTAAATTTAAGTAAAAGTAAGTCGTATCGTCTATATCTGAATGATCAACTTTCTATCAAGATAAACGATCTTTTTCTTGCGAGGCATTTTTGACTGACTTAAAAAACAAAAGATTCTCAATTCGTTGGAATGCTAAAAAATATTGTTGTACTGAATGAATTGTTATTTAATGTCATTTCAATGGTTGTCAAAAGAGACTCGGGTCCAGAGTCAGTGTCCGATACCGATTGTTTATAGTTGCAATAAGTATAAATAAAAGAGGTTTGCACTTTATTAAAAGGTATTCAAACTTGTCCACTAGTTGTGATACTGATGATCAAAATTGTTTTTTATCGATATCGATAAACGTACTCGATATTTAATTAATCACTAGCACTGGTACATTTTTGCCCCAGTCAATCCGGTGTTTGCTCATTATACTTCATATTTTGATACGTTATTCGCAACAAACGACCTCCCTAAACTTGTCACACAAAATTACAAAGTATCATGAAATGACAATCATTTATTTAGACCACAGCAATGCCTTTATTTTAATAGAACTACGGCTACAAAATACCTGACCGT
Source organism: Acleris holmiana (assembly GCA_949316455.1). Taxonomy (NCBI): domain Eukaryota; kingdom Metazoa; phylum Arthropoda; class Insecta; order Lepidoptera; family Tortricidae; genus Acleris; species Acleris holmiana. The sequence continues at coordinate 356,178 of OX438784.1, forward strand.
GCTCAGCGACCGATCCGAATGCGTCTAGTATGAGCATAACGTATCTTAATATAAAATATAATTGACCTTATCTTGGGAATCTCAATGTGGATAAAGCATTCGTCACTATCGCCTTTACACAAGTACACACTTGACAGACAGTGGCCGATGCTTCATCTTCATTTACCCACATTCAAATCTCAGCCTTAAATAGACTTGGTGCTGAGGAATGCGGTCCAGTCGGATCTCTTGCTAGTTAATACTTACTTTCAGTTTTTTCGAGATGAAATTTAAATAAAATTTAGGAAAAAATTATGAAAAGCAAAGCAAAGTAACATAAAAACATGGCGTTTGAATATTCTTTGGACTATTGTTGTACCTTTACACCGAATGCACGAATTTCTACATTGCTAATGAGTTTCTACAGTTTATGTATGTATGTGACCGAAAATCTGACGTTCTACTCTTGTTCCTGAACTATTGGACCGATTTTAATAAATTGGACATCATGTAACTACTCGTACTTTTTCAAAAACGTGGAAGTGCTGTTGGAGTGCGTACTAGTCGCCCGTCGGGTTTAAAATTATACTGATAAATAAATAAATAAATATTACTTATTCAGACACCGAGTCCCTTCACCATGATTTTATTCACTTATTGTTTTTTTTAACCGCTACGCTGTGTACTCACTATACTGTACCTTCCTAAATTAGAAAAACCACGAATCGACGCTCTCAGCCACAATGCCACCAACGCACTTTAAATTATGCGACAGTAATATTAAACGTCTACCTTTAGTTTTGTTAGTTTGACGTGCGTGTGTCCAAGGGTTTAAATGTTCCGATTTTAATTATGAAATAACATTTGAATGTTTCAAGACATCATGTAGCGAAGACAAATTTTATATCTTTTGATTTCCAGATACAAGTTTAGTTTGCAATGATGATCATGAGAATACCTCGCAAACCCGCAGATTTAGTGTAAAATAACGTGTATGCTGATTTTTTATCAGACTAGTTCAATATTGTTAAAAGTAATAATGAAATATGTCTGAGTGGCTGCTTTTGGAACACGTTTTGTGAGATTTGTTTTGTTTTGCTCGTCTCACGGAAAGGTAAGGTTGATGCTCTACCGTCCTACTACATGGCAATGTCTGAAACAATCGTTAGTACTTGTGTACAATTAAGAACAGACCTTATCTTTGTAATTCTGCTGGATTTATGCAATGAGAAATTAATTGATTTTATTTTATCTAAAAAAAAGTTTGTTGTAAAATACAGATTTATAATTTTGTATGCTCTTATAAATTAAAGAGTTAAAAAAATGTAAGTATTAAGGTCATCACAAGATTGACATCGGCCGGTTGATCAGGGTGGTGAAGCATAAAACAGGTTGTAAAATATGTTTATAGACACTCACTGATGTCCACTTTCGCGCGTTACAGGGTGACTTCACGTTCAGCGGGATGGGGGACAAGACGCATAGCACGGACTTCTCGAGCGGCAAGTCTGACAGTGAGTACACCGGCACTGCTCGCTGCGCAGCTTACTATTAGTGTCGTCGTGTGACGCTGGCGCCATGTCACCTTTATCTTAAGGCCTCTTTACTCGATAGCCAACGTGGGTCAGCGAAAAAGACGCATTCGAGACGAGAATAATATGATAACCTTTTGTTAAATTTCAACGACAATTTAGCAGACTATTAATCTTACAATTCTTGAAACGTGTAGAGCAGGAAAAGCAAAGTATTTAAAGTCTCTCGTAACTCGACACTTACAATTTGTTATTTTAGGCCATAACATTTGCTTTCTTTGGATTTGATATAAGCGTTAGCTTGTGCTGTACCAATAAACAGTAATTCATTCATTAACCGCTTTATGAAATACCCAAGTTACAACAAAGTCTTGGAACAGTTTTTTTTTACTCTGGGTCCTTTTATAGCTAGATAGCAACTACCTTCCTGTTTCACAATCCTGACTGATGACAGTTCGGTGTACATCGCAAAGTTAACAAGTTCCTACATCAATAAGATTCATATAAGCTGCCCCATGTACACTGAAATGTCCCCGTCAAATAGGTTCAGGTATATAGAGGTTAAAGGATTCGCGTAGATAGCGACTGTCAGCAATTTCTGTGCGTCAAACAGCACAAGTATTCTTAGCGGGACCATATTGTGTAGCAGTGTTTAGGTAAAAAAAATCAGTCAAAAATCATTTCCCTCATTTTTTCTGAACTATATGATGTAAATCCGCTGAAAACTATTTAAAAGTACTAATCGAGAAGTAACAATTAATAGGAAGTTAATAATCTGTTAAATTGTTGTAGCGAAATTCGGCATGAGGGTTTTTTTATCTTCTGACAATTGAGTTAGTTATATCATTGTTTTTATGTGAAAAGGTTTTAATTTCGCGTACCACTTGTACTTATTTAAATAACAGCTGGTATAACAATCGTATAAGCCTTGTCCTCACCAACCGCGCACCATCCGAGGCGTCTCGGTCCGCCGGTTGGTGTGTCCGCGGCTGTGTCGAATGTTTACTAACAAATGTTTGTCTGTAGTTCGCTCCCCGGACCGCGGCCCGCCAGGACTCGGCCAGTATCTCAGTCCAGACTATTATACCGTAGATGGCACGGGTTTCATCAGAAAAAAATCTAACTAATAATAAAATGTTGTTACCATTATCCGATTATTTATATCTAAATTACATACAAGTTATTAAGAGTCTATCAAATAAACGCATCCCATCATTTAAAAGCAAACAATAATCGTCTATTAGCCACTACGAGACCGCCGATCAAAGAGAAGATCCAGGCGCATGTCACTTACACTTTATAGGTACTGCTTTTTTCTGTTGGCGGTAGAATAAGTAAACGAATAATTTTAACATTTTATACATTTACTTTGTTCAGTCTCAATAAGCCTGAAAGTGTAATGCTCTTTTTGATTGCACTTAGTAATATTTGCTTAACCATGCACCTTACATCGATACGTACAGTTTTAAGAATAAAAAACACTAAATTTAATTTATAAATTCAATTTTTGGGATAATAATGGCCGCATATTTAAACAATCCGTAAAATAAACCGACAAGATTGCCGTGGACAACTATTATGAAGGTGACATTTCTTTTCTTTTACGAGTATTGCCATATTTTCTTATATTTTACCGGCGAGATAAGTCCATACATTCTTTCGTTGAGTGTAACCCCTGTGGTAGAATTACCTAAAGTTACTCATAAATTGAACTTTCGAAGTCATGTCCACGTGCGGCGAGAGCGCTGCGATCAGTTTGTGTTCACGTTTCTCTAACACACACCTACAGAGTTGAGTAACTAGCGTAAACGTTGTAAGGTCACTATGCAGTTTACGATTTGTTTAAGACATTTTATTTGTCGGTCTATTGATAGGGAAACCGTGCGGCTCGCTATAGGAGACATCGTGAACAAGAATTGGTTTTTTTTTTCTGGTGAAGCCAATTTTTTATCATTATCACACAATTTGTTAGTGAACATTCTAGTAACACTTACATTTGCAATTCCATAATTTTATAACATTACGCTATTGTCATGTATTTAAAATATAAATTTGATGAATATGTGAATATGAATGGACTAAGAACAAAATGTATGGTCACACTACTTTGTAAATGGACTTCATTTTTATACTTCTAATTATTATATTTGTTTATGTATAATGAATGAATATACCTACGTACTAAAGCGGGTGGTTTGGTTTCCCGCGAGCAGTGCGGACGGACCTGTGCAGTAAGTAAGCTTCGCTTGCCGTGGCGGCGGCGGCCGGCAGGTCGGCTCACACCACTACGTCGACTGTACTAGAACTGAGACGCACAGTATAGTCGGGTTAATGTAGGGCGATCCCTGTGACAGCCAATCGAAACACGTATTGCACTTGTTTCTTTAACTTTTCATAAACAGCAATTTAAATGATTACACCTTGTTATATGCCTCTGCTTATACTTACGAAATACAGCTGTGGCTGGGATCTACAGCGGGTCTCATCTCATGCGACATCGACCGAATTGTGCTGCATTTATTAAGGACTATAATTCGCAATCAGCCCACGCCAGCGACGGGTAAATCTTTCAAGGTGGACACGGCCATCTTCGACATACAGTAGAAATTAGCTCTGGTGTTGAGCGGTCGGAGTGGATATTACTCTATTTGACAGGGTGCCCCAAAAACAGCCATAAATCAGCCATTCCTCTTTTCGATCTACACTTTTTTGGTTATCTGCTCTCCTCGAAAACTGCTTAGTTTATGCAGTAAGTGTGTGTCAGTCGACTTGCTTATCTAGTTCGCTATTGCTGCACTGTGCGCGCTACCGAGCTTCCACTGAGCAAGAGCGAGACAATCATTTTTTGTGCCTCACAACCCGGCAACGCTTATTTATAGCAATCGTTTTTGATAAATCATGCTTAATAATAATAACATTCAGCGCTATGAGATTGGAACCCCAGCGAGAAAGGTCCAGTTAACTGCTAACGAATATTTTCGCGGTCTAACTGAAATTGGCTCACGTCAAAGGCGATATGATTTTACCGAGTGGATCAGAGCCCCTGTCCATGACGGCGTGTCGGGTACAGGGAGGATCACGAGGGTGGTTCAGTTATCACAGTACCTGTTTCATTTTCCCAGTTTTCATTAATTAGAAAATATTTTTTACTGAAACCGTTTAACTTTCCTGGATTGTTATAAATTTTATCCAACCTAACCTATAAGTTAGGTTATATCTCTAAACATTTTGAAAACAAGAAATATTCGGAAATATTAAACTGCTGGGAAACAAAACTTTAAGGTTCCGATGGATCCCCTGCCGCAGTGGTCGTCTGATCGTGGCGGCACACAATACACGTATAAGTACAATCGAAGACACTGTTAACTGTACATTCACAATCGAACATAAACATTATCGCAACGTATTAATGTCTATGGGTTTTCAGGAAACAGTGTCTTCGTTTGTACCTGAAGGCGCTCTTCCAAACAGCAATATTGCTCTGAATTATTGTGTTGCATTAAGCACAACGCAAAAAACGCATACTTCAAGTGATTTATCTATCTGTCTGCACCGCCGCTTGCTTCGGCCAAGACGCCTCGCGTCCACTACAAAAGCCAATTTTATAGCGCATATTACAATTCTGTCAATAAACCCGGAAATACACTCGTCTACCTATTTAGCGGAACGCGTGACGTACGATTCGTTTCACGCCAGCTACTGTCAATTTGTAAAAAAACACGTTGACACAAGAGAAAACAAGAGAAGAGAAATGTGTTATTATATTATTTATTTTACTTAGACAATACAAAAGATTTTGAATTTATACAGTTACTTTTTGCGTTACTCTAAATATGTCCACGAGCTTTTTGTATACCAGCGACTACGAATGTTGCCTCAGTCACAGAATTGTGAGATGCAGCTATAAATCGGCCCTGGGGCCCATTTCACAAAAGCTTGTAGCTTGTATTACAAGTGAAAGTCTCTTTTCAATTCATATTGTTGAAGAGACTTCCGCTTGTAATACAAGCTAAAAGCTTTCGTGAAATGGGCCTGTCGTCTCGTGGCGGCTGCTTTAATAGGTGTCGTCTGATTTCAGTTTCTGCCGGGTCCATCACTGACGTGGACAGGAGTGCTGTGGTGAGTTGGTGGTATTACCTTACCTTAACCTTCGCTTAATTTCCATGTAAAGATCACTGCGGTTTTACTACATAAGAAAGAATTCAAATAGATAACTAAATACTGAAGACATCTCGGCGCGCCGTTCTGTGATCTGACGCATCGTTTCGTCATAAATCATAAACAAGTAAAATAATTTATTTTTTAATAATTGGTAAGCCATAAGTGCCATAACATAATGTTCACCTTAATATTGAAGTAATCAATGGAAATACGGTTTGAAAAAAATGCTAGCCTTTATGAGTGTCTCACTGTTGGGCAAAGGCCTCTCCCTTGATCTCCACGAGTCCCTATTTAGTGCCTCTTCCGGACAGTTGCTGAGGACATGTGTACATGTCGTTCCGCCATCTCCGTCTCGGCCTGCCCCGGTTACGTCGCAAAATAATAATAGGTTAAATATTATAATGTAAAATAACTTCTTTTAAAATTATATTAATAGGTCAGTCGAACTGGATTCGGCTTATGGTGAAAAAAAATTGCGGGCACCGACTTCAGTTGGACTGACCTGGGTCGTTTTCAAAAAAATTGTACATAGTTAAGGGCTTAATGAAAACAAAATCACGATCGCGTCCTTTGTATAACGAAAGTTAGTCATACAACCTGTATGGGTAACTTTCGTCACACAAAGGAATCAATTAAGTTTTGTTTTAATTAAAGCCCTTAACTATGTACATTTTTTTTGAAAACGACCCACCTATCATTTTAAAAGATTTTCTTCTTGCTTTTTGAAGACGGTTTTTAGTTTTTTAAAACATTTATTTTATTTCATATTTTTAGTGTTCATAATAATACTGTTATACAGACGCACATCTCAGTTAATTAGAAACAATCAATGCCACGGGAAAGTCAGAGTCATATTGTTACGTACGTGGGGGTAGGTAACTGATAGAAATGCACGAACACACCGATAATTAAGAGCAGACTTTAATTAACACACTCGCTTAATCGTTACAAACAATTATCGCACAATAAACTTCGATGATCGCTCGGTTCACTCGTAGGTACGCACTCTTCGCTCTCCAAGTAAGGAATGTCTCGCCGCTCGCGCGCGCCTCACGTTTTATACTCCCAATCGCCGATTATTCTAGAATGCCTTCTCGAATGACCGATGGGCCTTGACCCGCCGGGAACGTTCGATAATAGAAGGTTCTACTCATTGCGGCCTTGTATTACAATAGCGACGGCCTTGTGTCCTTGAGCCGGCGCGACGATTCTAATTTACCTACCTACCTAACCATACCTACTCGTAACAATATGTTCAAAGCATTTGAACGTGCTTCGTCATAGTCGCTCAACTACCTTAATCGAGTTATCTTATCGCCTCCCTTGAAATAGGTAACGTTAAGGAGTTCCGGTGGCCTTCAGTAGTCTTCATCATCAGTTCTACTTCACCGAATGATACTTTTTGAATGCAAATGCTAGACTTGTCACTGAAAATACTAATTTCGCTATATATCTTCCTATAATATTTGAGGAGTTCCCTCGATTTTTCCAAGATCTTGAAGATCATCAGATCTTGAAGTGCTGAAAATGGGACCAACTAGAAAGTATACCAACTCGAACCTTTTTTTGTTTCTAATCGGTCCTGCGGTCTTTGAGTAATCAGGGGACATCATGAAAAAAAAACCGGAAGGATTTAGAACCTCCTCCTTTTTTAGAAGTCGATTGAAAAATAAACATCAGAGGACAATCTCACACAAATTGACCTATAGTGCAGAACCGTGAAGTCTATTTACATATTTTGTTTATGAACCCAACTAGAGTAACTGCGGCGTTATATTCTCATTTACTAAAGATAAATTGTGTTGTAGTACACGCATACGGGCGCGACGGAGCCGCTAGCGGTGCGCGGCGCGAGCGCGACGCTCGGCAGCCGAGCCGGCGGCGGCGGCGTGCGGCGCTCGCTGCCCAACATGGCCACCGGCCACCTGCTGCACGAGCCCGCCAAGCTCTACCCGTACCACCTGCTGCTCATCACCAACTACCGCCTGCCGCCCGACGTCGACCGGCTCAACCTCGAGGTGAGTCTCCACCACCATGGCCACCGGCCACCTGCTGCACGAGCCCGCCAAGCTCTACCCGTACCACCTGCTGCTCATCACCAACTACCGCCTGCCGCCCGACGTCGACCGGCTCAACCTCGAGGTGAGTCTCCACCACCATGGCCACCGGCCACCTGCTGCACGAGCCCGCCAAGCTCTACCCGTACCACCTGCTGCTCATCACCAACTACCGCCTGCCGCCCGACGTCGACCGGCTCAACCTCGAGGTGAGTCTCCACCACCATGGCCACCGGCCACCTGCTGCACGAGCCCGCCAAGCTCTACCCGTACCACCTGCTGCTCATCACCAACTACCGCCTGCCGCCCGACGTCGACCGGCTCAACCTCGAGGTGAGTCTCCACCACCATGGCCACCGGCCACCTGCTGCACGAGCCCGCCAAGCTCTACCCGTACCACCTGCTGCTCATCACCAACTACCGCCTGCCGCCCGACGTCGACCGGCTCAACCTCGAGGTGAGTCTCCACCACCATGGCCACCGGCCACCTGCTGCACGAGCCCGCCAAGCTCTACCCGTACCACCTGCTGCTCATCACCAACTACCGCCTGCCGCCCGACGTCGACCGGCTCAACCTCGAGGTGAGTCTCCACCACCATGACCACCGGCCACCTGCTGCACGAGCCCGCCAAGCTCTACCCGTACCACCTGCTGCTCATCACCAACTACCGCCTGCCGCCCGACGTCGACCGGCTCAACCTCGAGGTGAGTCTCCACCACCATGGCCACCGGCCACCTGCTGCACGAGCCCGCCAAGCTCTACCCGTACCACCTGCTGCTCATCACCAACTACCGCCTGCCGCCCGACGTCGACCGGCTCAACCTCGAGGTGAGTCTCCACCACCATGGCCACCGGCCACCTGCTGCACGAGCCCGCCAAGCTCTACCCGTACCACCTGCTGCTCATCACCAACTACCGCCTGCCGCCCGACGTCGACCGGCTCAACCTCGAGGTGAGTCTCCACCACCATGGCCACCGGCCACCTGCTGCACGAGCCCGCCAAGCTCTACCCGTACCACCTGCTGCTCATCACCAACTACCGCCTGCCGCCCGACGTCGACCGGCTCAACCTCGAGGTGAGTCTCCACCACCATGACCACCGGCCACCTGCTGCACGAGCCCGCCAAGCTCTACCCGTACCACCTGCTGCTCATCACCAACTACCGCCTGCCGCCCGACGTCGACCGGCTCAACCTCGAGGTGAGTCTCCACCACCATGGCCACCGGCCACCTGCTGCACGAGCCCGCCAAGCTCTACCCGTACCACCTGCTGCTCATCACCAACTACCGCCTGCCGCCCGACGTCGACCGGCTCAACCTCGAGGTGCGTCTCCACCACCATGACCACCGGCCACCTGCTGCACGAGCCCGCCAAGCTCTACCCGTACCACCTGCTGCTCATCACCAACTACCGCCTGCCGCCCGACGTCGACCGGCTCAACCTCGAGGTGAGTCTCCACCACCATGGCCACCGGCCACCTGCTGCACGAGCCCGCCAAGCTCTACCCGTACCACCTGCTGCTCATCACCAACTACCGCCTGCCGCCCGACGTCGACCGGCTCAACCTCGAGGTGAGTCTCCACCACCATGGCCACCGGCCACCTGCTGCACGAGCCCGCCAAGCTCTACCCGTACCACCTGCTGCTCATCACCAACTACCGCCTGCCGCCCGACGTCGACCGGCTCAACCTCGAGGTGAGTCTCCACCACCATGGCCACCGGCCACCTGCTGCACGAGCCCGCCAAGCTCTACCCGTACCACCTGCTGCTCATCACCAACTACCGCCTGCCGCCCGACGTCGACCGGCTCAACCTAGAGGTGAGTCTCCACCACCATGGCCACCGGCCACCTGCTGCACGAGCCCGCCAAGCTCTACCCGTACCACCTGCTGCTCATCACCAACTACCGCCTGCCGCCCGACGTCGACCGGCTCAACCTAGAGGTGAGTCTCCACCACCATGGCCACCGGCCACCTGCTGCACGAGCCCGCCAAGCTCTACCCGTACCACCTGCTGCTCATCACCAACTACCGCCTGCCGCCCGCCGTCGCCGGCTCGAGCTCGAGGCGAGTCTCCACCAGCATGGCCACCGGCCACCTGCTGCACGAGCCCGCCAAGCTCTACCCGTACCACCTGCTGCTCATCACCAACTACCGCCTGCCGCCCGCCGTCGCCGGCTCGAGCTGGAGGCGAGTCTCCACCAGCATGGCCAGGCACCTGCAGCACTGAGCGCGTCGTTGTTGCAGCGGCACCTGTCGGACGCGGAGTTCGAGGCGTTCCTGCAGGCGGGCCGCCAGGAGTTCTACCGCCTGCCGCAGTGGCGCCGCAACGAGCTCAAGCGCCGCGCGCGCCTCTTCTAGCGGGCGCTGGCGGCGCCGCACCGACCGACTCTTCAAGATTCGATATTAGCTTTTTCTAATTTCATTAGATCGATCCTATCAAGTGAATTAAGCTGATTGTAAAATTACGCATAATTTTTTAAACTTGTAATAACTTGCTTATTTTTTAATAATTTAATGACCATGGTCAGATTCTATTTTTATTTTATTTATTAACTATGATGATGATATTATAATAACTTTTCACATAATAATATATTTGTTTAGTGTCGGTAAGCGTGACTCGTGTTTGTGATCGCGGTTCATAGAACCGAGCGGTACGTTAGGTCCGCGCTCGCCCGGGGTTCCGTAGCGACCGCGAGGAGCCGCATGGAACCCCTCGGTGTCCTCCGGTACCTCCGGAACCCCGGGCGAAGCGCTAACTTATTAAATTAATAGATTTTTGTAAGGGCTAGGCTGCACCGAAGAGACACGCTTCGCTCAAGCGCGGCGCTAGGTATGTGAGGATACGAAGGCTCGGTGCCGAACGAACCAGTAAACCTAATTCAAGTTATTCTGAATGCGCTGGTTAAGAAAAAGTTGTGTTTTTAAGCAATTTTTAACCGAAAACTTGATATTTTGTGACGCTGTTAACGAACATGCGGGATTCTTTTACTTAAAATGATTCCACAGTGCTTTCCTTTCGTTAACGATCTTGTAAAAAAATGAGCACATAAGAGACTATAAGAGGAAAATGTTTATGTATATACGTTCAATGATTAGTTAGGCGCGCCGATGTGTAGTACAATTAAAAGGGAAAGTATGTTACATGAGCGTTTTCCTCCGCGAGTTGTCTGCGCCGGCGCCGCCTAGCCCGCCCAGGTGCCCGGTTGACTAAACCATGCCTTTACAAATGGAAATATATTATATGCGAGTGTTTATTTTAGTGAGAACCAAATATATTATATGTAAGATAACGTATTTTTTAGTTCGGAACGTAGTGTAAGCATACCTGGCTTCGGTAGGAAGATTTTTCTAGTTTTATTTGTAGTTGTAGGAGTATCGGCTTGTGTGGAGCTTGTGTGTGTGTGTGTGTGAGCGCATAATACAGGCGAGGTGCTAGGGAGCGCGCTGGACGACTCGACTGCGTCTGTTGTTACACGGGATAAAGTGCCCAATCGTTGTCATCAAAAATACTACTTATTGGTACCTAATGATTGTAAAACTATTACCTCGTACAATTGAAATAAAGTTGATGGTGGCAACACTGAAGGGGGACAGGCGGCGAGCAAGCGACTGACTAATAATAGAATCCATAATTAGGCGAACTCCTACATTTCCTTAGCACTGTTCAACTTCATATATGTGAGGCAACACTTTATCTGTCAAAACAGTTTGCCTATTTAAGGATTTAATTATAGCTCATAGTGTCACCGGACATGCCGCTTATTAGCCGAGAGTGTAGTGTTTCCAATCCACGAACACAGACCACTTCTTCGTCTGACGTGCATTCACCCAAGCGTGGAACTTCGTTTAAATAATGAGGCGCGTCTTCACGGCTTGAGAACACTATACTCGAGTTTGACTCACTACCAGAAGTCAGTCGGCATTGTGAACGCTGCATATTGTGAACACGACCTAAGGCACAAGCCAGATAGAAAAGATACGCAAGACACAAGGTGCCGGTCTCTTTCATTCGATCGTCTTGAATCAGAGGTTTCAAGCCTTTGTTGCCTGTTCTTATTTAGGACCCGAGAACTTATAAAAACAAGTTAATAAATCAAAGAAAAAATCGGAATTTTTTAAATTGGGTCTTTAAATACTAGAACTATAAATGAGGACTTAATCGCTTGATAAATAATCATTTATCGTCGACGTTTCGACTGTTACAACAGTGGAGATCACGAGGACACGATGCACGCATCAATATAATTGTGAAAATGCGAAATAACCTAAAATGTATCGTCGTAAACGTGTAGAGTATTAATTTCTCAGAATCTGGTCTGCGCGTAGCTTAAACAAAAAATATTTAATTAGAAATGGCAACTCTCCAAAGCCGTAAATTAATTAATTCACTGAACTGACTAAACTCCTGCGAGGTGCTTACTACATCTCAATGATGTTCTTTGACTGGTGAAACTAGATTGCGGAGGAATATGATTTCCGCAATAAGCTGTAATTATATTTATCATAATATTGTACATATTTTTCCCCTGACTCTAACTTGTAATGTATGCTGTTATAAAGACATGCCTGACTTAAGCCTTGAAAATGTACAACAGTATGAATATACCATCTAAATTCGTATAAATATACCTAATATTACCTACATTTATTAAATAAAAATTCAATTTAAAGTATCTATAACTGGCTAAAAACTCCTGTTTGCAGTATATTAGATTACCCATAACATAAGTGTCCCGACGCACCTGCGCAGGCGACGCGAGCGCGATAGTCCAGTGCTCCGTCTCGTCGGGCACGGAAGCGTGCGAACGGGACGGGCAATGAATCACTAGTGACTATAGCGAGCTAATGTCCCATTTTCTTCTAGGTTAAGTTTAACCGCAAAGAGTTTTGGAAGCATGTCCGGTTCGCCGCCTGCACAGACTAATACTAAGCAAAATCCTTGCCATACTTGTAAACACTAAAAGAAAAAAAAAATCTAAACAGGGAACAGGTTGGTGTGTCATAATTTAAACAGTGATGGTGAAACGATCAATCGGCTGATCTGCGTACAGAGATTTCCTCGCATCAACGTTATGCCAGTCCAGTCGTGGGCCCCCGCGCAGTGCGCCGGGCGGCGCCGTCTCTCGACTCCCATACTAGTGCATGCGCTTCTAAAAAAAGGCACATGTGCGATTTATTTACAGAAGCGTATCAAAACTACAATTTACAATAAGGTTGCTTATAAGGACATTTACAAAAAAAAATGTATTCTTTTAAGAGCTTTAATTAAAACAAAACTTAATTGATTCGTTGGTGTAACGAGAGTTACCCATATAGTTAGTATGACTAAGTTTCGTTACACAATGGCTGCGATCGTGATTTTGTTTTCATTAAGTCTTTAACCAACAAAATTTTTTTAAACTGCCCTGCAATTGGTTTTTCTTTTGTATCTACATGCTCCTTTTTTTAGGATGGCAGCATAATGTATTATGTTCCTAAAATACATATGTCTAAATGCGTGCGTGTTCGAAGCGTCCTGTAACGCCATGTTGTTGTTTTTGTTCGAGGCAGCTCCGGTTGCGATGTATAATTTATTTATGACCCCTTGGTTTAGGCTTCAGAGCTAAGTTAGTTAAGGTAAGGTTAGATAGCTTGCAAATTGAATCGCCTAATTTTGTTACCAACCCTTGTGGCCCGCGGTGTACGATTTATTCCAATTTTTATACATTTTCGGTACTCCTTATTAGTTTCAATAAAGATTCCAACTTATTAAATAGTTTTTTATTTATTCCTGCCTGGTCTCGACGCACTCTCCATCAGTCTACCCGTGTGCTTTTTTACCATTCCGTGCCGTAAAACAGCCGACTAGAAAAACTTCCTAAGTACCGATTTCACCATACGATTTTAACACTTGACCGAACGGTTAGAGCGTTAACAGTTGTCAAAATGTATGAACTAACAGTCGATTAACATTGATTAAATTTAACATCGAATGGTGACATTGGTACTAAATCAAGTCCGATTTTAACCATTGTTGAATACTTATGTTGTAGATTTATGAAGAACTATGTCTGTAGGTACGATCGTAAACAAGGTTAGGTTTAAGGGGAGAGGAACGTTACCGCATTTGAAAATTTTCAGCCCCTCAATACTCGAGTTGTTTTTTTTTTTTTTTTATGTTAAGGAGGAGGCACACGAGCACTCAGGCTACCTGATGGTAAGTGGAATCTGAGACCCATAGACATTTGAATTATCAAGACTATAATCCTAAGACCTCAAATGCGCTGCCAACCCTGAGGACTAAGATGGAATGCCTCTATGCTAGTAATTTCACCGGTTGTCTTATCCCCACACCGGAACACAACAATGCGAACACTGTTGCTTGGCGGGTGGTTAACCCCTCGTATGCTTAGGCACGGATCCGTGCTCAAAATTTGGATATCTTTTTGTATTTTTTTTAAGCCTAATTTTATGGACTATATCGTAATCAGAAGAGACTAGAACTTGGTGCTTTTTTGACCTCCCGCATACGAGGGGTTAATGGATAAGATGGTGGTAGCGATCCGGACGGACCCTGCACAGGGTCCTACCACCACTAAAACAACACACAACACACTACTACAATACAATTGATTGATTGATTGATTGATTGTGTTGACTACAATTGGGATACCCCGGATATCTACGTCTAATTTTTACAAAATTCCTACATTGACCTTCTCTGTGCTAGATCAAGTATCAGAATTATTTAGTAGTATCTAATTTAGACAAATCGTCCCTTTACTTTCTCAACCTCGTATCGTATCTAATTGATTAGTAAGAAAAGCACTCGTGTGTTAATTAGAATAAATATTACTGTTCTATCAAACTTTTCGGAAAGATACGAGGTTGAGAAAGTACTGGGACGAAATTTCCCGTGAAAATGAAAGTGAAATGTCACGAAATCGTACGCTTCGAATTGACAGACACATCTCGTCAACCCAACTACATTGTTTTACCCTTTTGTTTGAACGGTCATTGATAGCTAGAAACCAAAGTTAACCTCAACCTTCCTCAACACACACTTAAATCTATGCTTTCGACAATGACTGCTTAGCCGTCAATAATGTACAAACAGAATTCAACCTAACCTAACGTATTTAGTCGACTGTACCTACGAAGGCAGAAAAAAATAATATTTTTTTTTTTTGGTTGAACTCAATACACTTGGTCCATGGCTGTTCTAGCTTTTCGATTCCCTCCGTATAGTACCTACAATTTCTCCAACCCTTCAAAATACGCATTGGTTTCTGCGATGATTTCTTCGTTGGAGCCAAATCTTTCTTCAAGTTTGGGAAAAGAAAATAGTCGCATGGGGCCAAATCTGGAGAATAAAGCGGGATGCGGTTAGCAATTCGTAACGCAACTCGTGGATTTTAGCCATAGCAATTGCACAAGTAGGTATGGACCTGTGCGTTGACTTGGTGAAAAAATATTTTCTTTTTCGCCAAATGGGGTCGTTTAACCATTAAAACTTGATGATGTCGCCGTAACAAGTTGGCATTATATTCGCCGTTAATCATCATCACCATAATGGGGACTTCGTTGAAAAATAAATATTTAGATACCTTGACAATTTTTTTTTTCTAGATTTTCACTCTACCTTCGTACTTAATAATCATGTTAGCTTTGGTTGTGGATTGCCAAAGTCTTAAATATATTTATAAACAAAACTAAGTAGGTATAATATTACATACCGAATATCATGAATTTATGATTCAATAAAATATAATAATAAATTTAAAGTCTTTTTATTGCTCCCTAATATAACTACTACATTATAACGTGTGCGTGTGTGTCTGTCACATTATGGTATTTAGGATGCGTGGGTAACGTGTTACGAATCCCCGGGGCCTATAGCTCGATCTGAAGGGCAAACCTCGTCTAGCAGCTGCATCCAGTAGTCTGCAAAATATCAATTCAGGCGCTTTTAGAATCAGTGAATGGACTAGATTTAAAAATATATATATATATATCAGTATTTGAAAATATTCATCAGTTCATCAGTATATATATATATATATATATATATATGTAATACAAAACTAGATAAATAATTTCAGAAAAGTAGTTCATCTGGCCCTTCTTAAATACGCCTGATTACGCGGCTTTTCTGGATCTCTCTAAGGCATTTGACCGGGTGAACTGATGAATATTTTCAAATACTGGTATAGACATCAAACTCGAGGGTCAAGTGGCTTAACGAACTTTCTGATGAGTAGGGGAATGCGGAGTGAGACAAAGGGGGTTGACGTCTCCTTCACTTTTCAATCTGTACATGAATCAGCTGATTGATGAGCTGAGTAGCACCGGAGTCTGCTGCTCGATGTCAATACGACGGTCACAGTGTCAATAGCATCAGTTATGCGGATAACATGGTGCTGCTCAGCCCATCGAGCTCTGCTCTCAGAAGGTTGTTAAGTGTTTGTGAAAGGTATGCGAAGTTACATGGTCTCGTGTATAATGTTAAAAAAACCGAACTCCTGTTATTTCAACCTAGGGGTCGCAAAGTGGCAACTACGCCGCCTGTGCTGCTTAATGGCGAAGGTTGGGTGCAGACCCACCGTATCCCTAATCCGTACCACTGACCCAAAATTTGTATCATAAATATGAGGTAGGTTTAGGTTATGTTAGTTCTTCAGCAGGCCCGGAGGGCCAAACTACCCAGAAATAGGAGCTCTGCGTCGACAAAGTTAATTTCGATTTTAGTAGTAATAATTGGTCAAAGTACCACCAGTGGTACGGCCGAGGGGTACGGTGGGTCTGGAAGGGCGAAGGTTTAGTCAGGGTGAAAGAGTTCAAGTACCTCAGCCATGTGGTTACTGAGGACTTGAGAGATGACCGGGATATCTAGAGGGAGAGGTGGACGATGGCGGTCCGCTGTAACATGTTGGCCCGCAGATTCACGCGGTGTAGCATTGAGGTAAAGATTACTCTCTTCAAAGGCTTCTGCCAAACTGTATACACATGTAGGTAATCTGTGGGTCAACTACTCGCAGCGGGCCTTCAGCGCACTCCGAGTGCAGTACAATAATGCCTTCAGGGTGGTGTCGGGGCTCCCACGTTACTGCAGTGCGTCAGCGATGTTTGCGCATGCGCGCTCGGACGGGTTCAGCACGGTGGTGTTATGCCGCATTGCATAGCTCATGCACAGGGTACAGGGGAGTTCTAACACCATCCTTGGTGCAGGGTCATTAGTGACAAGCCAGACTGCCCCATCCTGCGACACTGGGTACCTGCGAGTGGCGACGCAAATACCCGGCGCCCCTGAAGGCAGGACTTGAACTAAAGTTAATTTAAAAAAAAAAATTACTAACATTAAGTAGATATATTTTCTTAGTTTTATATTGGTACTAGCAAGAATATAGACTTTGAAGTAAATTGATTTTATTTATTCCAATATAGTATATAGTCTAGGGGAGCCCAAGAGAGGGTTTATTCGAGCGCAGCAGTTTTTTTTTCATATGTGCTTTGTCATAGTCCCTCTACTATCTAAATCTATATATCTTATCGCAACTCTTGAAATAGGTACCATTGAGGAGTTCCAGTTGCTATCAGTGATCTTCATCATCAGTTTCACTTCACCAAATGATACTTTCAGCATGCAAATGCTACTTGTCACTGAAAATACCAAAATCCCTACATTCATATAATGTATTAGAGGAGTTATCTCAATTCCTCACGGATCCCCCATCAGATACCAACTTGATGGCAATGGGACCATCTCGTGAGTCCACCCTATCAAACAAAAGAAGAAAATTGATGGAGTAGTCGCGTAACAAACACACGAAAAAAACCGGGCAAGAGCATGTCGGACCGTGCTCAGTGTAGGGTTCCGAAGCCGTTAAGTAGGTACTACAAACATACAAAACAACAAGTACCTAATAACTAATTTTCTATTTAATTTAATTAATTTATTATAAAAAAATACTACTTTGTTGGCGTGACTAATATGTATATGGGTTCCTAGTTTGACTACGAAACCCTAAAACTACCCATCTGGTGGTGTCACTTGGGACTGCAGGTAATCTGTTCGTCTCAGAGTTCGGTGTTTGAGTCCGAGGTGTTCTGGTGGTCTGTCTCGGGGTGTCTCGCCATGTGTGCGCGTGGGAGCTGTGTGCGTGTTGGCTGCGTGTGGTACTCACAGGGATACCCGTACTGGCCCCACTGATACAAGTCCGTGCACCGGTGGCTCCGCATGGACGTGCAAGCGGAGGCAAAGTAGACGCCCTGCTCGGAGCACACATTGCCTCCTCTGTATTCAAAATAATTCCAATAAATTACCTTTCCGTTGCGACGGCCTTCGCAGTTATCTACAGTGATCACAGTTTACACTGCATTCATCAACAATCGTTAGGTCAAGCAAGGAATCGACCGTTCGACCGAACGCATCAAGAGCGGGCGTCGAACACCCAACCAACGAACGCTCTTCGATACACCCGATACAGATATATAAAAGATACTAAATACTAGGAATTCAGTTAAACTACAGAGAATACGGGTTGTACATGTTTTACAAAAGAGACCTGGGCCTCTATTAGACTGGGTAAAACCATATTGTTTATGTTAAACTGGTTAACAGCAGGGCTCGCACAGTAAGATGATAGAAAGCTATGGAGTCGATATTAAAGTTAAAACTTTAATTGACTCTAATCTAGCATAATTGTGAATGCCCAGTATTTAGAAGTGGTATTAATCAGGCTACTTAAAACCAATATTACCAATATTTATTGAGACAGGTCGCTTAGTTTATTATACGTGTAGTTATGTTTATAGTATTATTATGTCGTACCTACGGTATTCTAGTTTGGGGAAAAGCAGCTGATATACAGACAATAGTCTGCTGTGACATACAGACAGAGAAGTCTCGCCGTAAGGGTTCCTTTTTCATCACGTTTGGTGCGGGACCTGTATAGGGTCAATTACCTAGCTAGGCTGACCCAAGTTCCGCAGCGTCGACTATTCGGGCGCGGACGTCGGCCTGGCTAATGGCCGTGTCGCTGGTGCGTACATGAGGGCCCAAAAGAAAAACGTTATGAGCGTTCTTGGCTAGGGCTGGGCACCAGCGGCACGAGCCTTAGCCAGTTCGACGTCCGCGTCCGAGTAGTTGATGCTGCGGAACTTGGGGGGTCAGCCTAGGTAATTGACCCTACAGGTCCCGTACCAAACATGATGAATAAGGAATCCTTATGGCGAGAGACATCTTTATCTGTATGTCACAGCTGTTTATGGATACATATTGGAAGGTTGAATAGATGGCTGAATCATTTTGAATTAGTGGTAAAGGGATTACTTACGACATGACTTCCCAGCAGTTCATCATCAGCCTGACGCAGATCGGAGTCCTGAAGGAGCCGCGCAGGCGCACGTCGAAGTCGTTCGTCATGTCACGGTAGAACAACGTCGGGTACTCGTAAGATTGCCCCGAAGAGGGCGACACTAACATAATTATATTATAATATTAATATCGGAGGACAATCTCAAATCGATCTAGACCAAGAGCCTAATAACAGTAATAACTCTAGTCTTGTACTATTGGCAGAATATATCCATGACTCAGGAACTCATAATTCAATAAATATTTTCTCTTACCGCGATTAGAACCCGGGACTGCTTGCTTCATTGGCAAAGTAACTGCCAATAAGCTAACCGCCCCTTCAATCGAGCAGCCAACAACTGTTTAACAACTGCTCTAGAAACTCATTTTGGGGTGCTTTTCCAGGTACGAGTACCTTCCATACTATACAACAGACAGCTAGCTAGCAGTCCCTTCGGGGCTGCCTGATTGTCCGGGATAAAAATGACTCTATGTTCGTCTTCGAGCTAAACTCTTTCCCTAGTCTCACGCCGAGCACCTGAGGCGTTCAGCCCCGAAAACGGACTTAAGGATGCAACAAGGCTATATTATTATCATATTATTATTATTGTTGATTTATTCTTACTGTGTTTTTGAAAATGATTTATTTTTACATAAAGATAATAAATATCTTTTATGCCAAGCTATTGACCTATTGTAAGATTGTTAGAGTAATGTACCTACCTAATTGTGCTAGATAGGAACATGTCATATTTAAAGATTTAAACTATTTTAATAATTATTATACTCCGAAAGTAGTGTTTTCTATGGACTATATACATTTGATTACATAAGGCCAACATAATAAGTTCAAACTCGGTGGGTCTACTTACGTTAATTTTAGCGGAGAACCTGTCGCCACGTTCGGTCTTCGTCATCAGACCAGCTCGATGGTTCTCATTGTCATCAAAGTTACGTAGGTATACTACATTTCAGCTCAATCGGAAACCGGAAGGGGTAAAATGTAACTTTCAAGATTTCATTACAGACACCGGGACAGGTGAAACTAAATAATTTAAAAGCTTGTAAAATCGCTCAACATTGAGCGGGAAACGCCTTCACCGGGTTATATCTGTTCGCAGCGGTTTGTGTGAAAGGCGGCCGTTTGCAAGTATTTCAGATATTCATTAAGCTAAGTGGGTTTGCTCTTAAAAAAAACGGCTTAAAAGCCAACTAAAGGGGTTTCGATAAGCAACGGGTTTGGTACCTAACCAAAGCCATTTGCAAAACCCATTCAAAACTCAAATGAAGGGGATAGCGAGCCGGTCTCCGGTTAGTAGTAACGGCTTTGGAAGACTGCGCATAGATCGACATGCTCTTGCCCAGTTTTTTGTGTATTATGTGGTTTTTACAACAAAAAGTAACTTACGGTAAACAGCAACCAGCCCGCAGATTAGTAAGTGCACCCGGGTCTCCATGATGGCGCCAACGGCGTCTCAGTGTCTGAGATCGACCCTCAGCGGCTATTTAATAAGAAGTAACTACCTACTTATCTTTAACATTAAACTTGCTACAATTCACATACTAATGAAGTCTCCGGCTGATATTAGCGTGTCCGAGTCCTAATGAACAGAGATTCGAATGAAATAAATACTAATGAACATGTATAATTGAAAAACTACATAGTTTTTACTCGCGGTTTCGCTCGAGTGGTTTGACCAATAATAATAATAATAAAGCTTTTTTAAACTAAACAAACCTATAGATCATTTGGTTAGTTACGACACTTGGTTCCAAAATAACATGACTACTCGTATTCAAAGGATACCAACGCCATACTCTTAAGAAGTAGCTATTAGAGAATGTTATAATGGTTTATATTTGTTAAATTATATCTATATTCATTTACCTATAGAATTTAAGCAATCTTCAGTTTGGCTATTAATTCTAAATTTGGCTTCAAAACTTAATATACTTATTGTATCTTGATGATGGGATCTTAGGAGGTGATGTAAATACAGTACTTTCCGACCGATCATCTTAAAAAAAATATTTTAAACTCATTGATTTAGAGCCAAATTTCAAGAAGAACTATTTATCCAAAATCCTTCCAACTAATAATGACGAAACATAAAAATTCAACGAACTTGCCCCAAACATAAAAATTCATACTAGAACAGACGCGCAGAACACCTTGCCACCTGGGATATCCTACTTTTGAAGAGAGTTTTTCAGATTATATTCAAAATTATATTTCTAAAATTCAAAATCATTCTCATCGGCTTCTTGACATCAGTTCACATTTTGCACTTGTGGTTATTAAATTGTCTTTTTGTCCCTAAATTTATTTATGTGATTCACTGCCGTCTGTTTTGGAAACATCAAAATCTATTATCAAGAATTGATATTTTGATCAAAAGCAACTTGCAACATATTTTTAATATTTAGCTAAGCGAGTAGTCCTGGACCCAAGGATCCCTCCCCACTCGGTGCGGTGGTTTAGGGATCCGCATCATTTCTAGTATCTCTTTACCAGCTCGTTTTTCGTCGGTACAAAGCTCTTCTGGTCTCTTAGGTAAAATCCAACAAACTATCCAATTCCTAACAAACTATAAGACTTCGGGCTTGGAAGACGCAAGGAATGCTTGGATAACTGCTTGCCCCAGTCAACATTTTCCTGTTTAAACAAAATCGCAGCGTTGCTGGGACGATAGCATGTATTAACTGTTCATTCCCTTCTTAGCCTGAGCTGCACAACTGGATCGTACCAGAATTGTAGCAGTAGGCGCAATGGAGGCTGGATACTGACTTCAAACAAATTAAAACTCATCCCTCGTCAAGCACTGGTACTCTCCTTGACCCTAACACACTGCTACTCTCAGTTTGCCTTTTCCTCGGGGTCCCGGTCTGCGCTCCACATCGGTGCTCCTACTGAAGTCACGAACATCGTCGAGGACATCACGGATTTTCTAGCTAGAGAAGTGCTGACCGCTCCTCTAGGCACGCTGCACTAAATCACCTGTCGGTTTATGCCTTATTAAACGTGCCGGCCCGTTTTAGAGCCGACCGGAAATGCTATAAATTATGGTAACAGAACTGATGGAATGCCCTTGGTTCCGTGGAACATGGAACGGGTGCTAGTGAGTGTGGGATGCAACCTGTGTAGACATGCTAGCACCGTCACATCTCCACCGGACCTCTAATACGGCTGGTGTGGCAGCTGAAGCGGCTGAATGCATCAAGGTTGGCAAGTATAGTGGTCTCGACCCAGAGTATAGTTTTATTCCATTCGGCGTGGAGACCCTGGGTCCGTGAGGTCCTAGCGCTCTAAGTCTCTTCAAAGAAGCTCATTGACGTCACTGGAGACCGAAGAACTGGTCGGTTTCTCCCTCAACGCATTTGTTATACAGCGAGGAAATGCTGCCAGCATCTTCGGTACCATAGTACCTTTTATCCGACGTCAGCAAAAGGAGGAGGTTCTATGTTCCACTAAACAGTACATTACTGCAGAGGCCGTAAAGTAAGGGATTGCTGGACGAGTTTGGGGTAGACGAGTCCAGCAATCCCTGTTCCGGCCGAGGATATTGTAGAGTGCTTTTCTAAATAAATGTTAGGAAATATTTAAATTAAAATAACTACCAGGTAATCAAGTAAAATTTGTTGAATTTGCCGTTTTTTTATTTTTTAACATGCCATTTGAACACGCTATTCGAGCACCATGTTTAACCGCACATAAATATAGTAACAACCAAAGCGTCTAGTGGTGGTTATTTAGTCTTTGTCTGTGACATGATACAAAACTACCCACATATGACCGCCTGTGTCGGTTTTTTAAATTGTGCTATTTCTCTGTAATGTTTTTGTTTGGTGTAGGTACAGTCAAGTTCAAAAGTATGTATACACTTTAGTACCTTGTCTATTTAACGTCATGTTTAAACTGCCATATGAAATTATCCAAGCGATTAAAATGACAAGGTACTAAAGTGTATACATACTTTTGAACTTGACTGTACAATAAAGTGTTTTGTATTGTATTTTTTTTCCTAATTTAGTACCCTTAATTATAAACTGGCCAAGTGCGAGTCGGACTCGCGCACGGTGGGTTCCGTACCATTATCTATAAAAACGGCAATAAAATCATGTCTGTTGTATAGGAGCCCCCATTAAATATAAGGTTATTTTTGGGTTATAAGGTTAATTTAACTTAATTATTTATTTTTAAAATTAGTATATAACTAAATATTCTGTGAATATTTAAAGCGTCTACCTGTTGACGTTTGTTGTACGGGAGCCCCTTAAATATTTATTTTATTCTGTTTTTTAGTATTTTTGTTACAGCGGCAACAGAATTACATCATCTGTAAAATTTCAACTGTCTAACTATCACGGTTCATGAGATACAGCCTGATGACAGACGGACGGATGAACGGACAGCCGAGTCTTAGTAATAGGGTCCCATTTCACGCTTTGGTTACGGAACCCTAAAAAGTATAATAGCAATACGTCTAAAACAATTCTTCACGAGTGAATTTGGGTCAGTTAGTGCAAAATAATCACTTTTCAGAAGTAAGTAAACTTGAGCACATTACATTTTGAGACCGACTTTTGGTAGATAAGCAGTTCGTTTAAAAATGATTGGACGTGATAAAATAAGTTGTCCCAAGTAAAAAATAAACAGACAAATTCAGTGTAGCACCTTACTAATCAGACAACGTTTCGTTACTCCGAAATCATTCAAAAATCGAAATGAAGCCTATTGAAGTCTATTTATGTTAAATACAAGCCAATGAAAACGAGTAAGTTGCTACTCTCAAATCAATTGATGATAATCAATCAAGAGTTTACCCAAAGCCGTCGAACGGAAGTTGAAGGACTTAAATGAATTGCAATAAAGAATTCTCGAATAGAGATTAAATAAAACACTGTTTATTCGAAGGTACAAGATCTGATGAATACGTGTTTTTAGTCGCTATCGGACTCATTATCATCGTCGTCGTCATCGAAATCGCTTTCTAGATCACGATCAAGATCTTCAATGTGTTCTTCAAGAAACTAAAAACGATTAGGTAAGATCACTCATTTGGGATTATAGGCGACATCAAAAATGACTGAACACAGTATTTTGGTCTTTCCGGCAGATAAACAATCCATTCTCTTTCTTTATCATTGGTATTTGTAGATCAATGATAAAGAAACAGAATGGATCTGACATACCTACAGAAAAAACGTGCCTACCTAAACTACCATAGCAAACATAAAATGGCGGACTGTCACATGTTTAAGTGCTGCCCCGATTCGATAGTAATAATAAAGTTATCGATAAACAAACCATATGGGTGGGAGGTTCTCAACTCGTCTGTTCTGTACGTTCAGTACTTCGCATGTATAAAGATGCAGTAGCAGTGGGATACCTGAAGGGCTTGCAAAACGTCGTCTTGAGCACAACCAGCAGGGTGGGCCCTTTCCACCGTAAAGGAAAGGAAAGGTCGGAAACGGTCCCATAGAAAAGTTGGAGTTATCTGATGATGGTATCCATGAGTTAACGACGGAACTTCTCAAAAATTGCGGACATATTTTGCTATTTTCAGCATTTGCATACCAAAAGCTTTAGGCTAGGTTCACATGAACGCGTGGTTGACGCGGCGCGCAGTACAAGATTCTAACAAAGTAGTACTATCGTATACATGACCGCGCGTAGAAGCACACGCGGCACCGACACGAGCCACCTGTCATATCAACGCTTCGACCGTGCGTAGAAGCGCGTTGACACGATCAACCTAGCTTCTTTATTTCGTAAAGTGGAACCGATGATGAAGACTAGAGATGAAAAATTTCACAGGTTCAGTAGGTAAATATAGTTCGAGTGAGTTAATATAATTAAAAGTACAAAACAACAAAACTATAACTTCTTTCTTAGTTATTCCTTTCATAAAAAAAAAGACTCATTAAGTTCTCTTAATGATAAAATACAAGAATCATAAAAAGTAACAAAAATATTAACAATAATTATTTACTTTTGTTTTTATTCAAAACAGTGCCACAGCGTGAGAGTGCCAATAATCTTAAATAATCGTGTATTACCAGTCTTTAACTCCGTCATTTTTTTACAAATATGACTTGTTATATTATCAGACCGTAACAAATATCCGCTCTTACCGGGATTTGAACCCAGGACCGTTGCTTTCATAGGCAGGGTCACTATCAACTAGGTTTACGTGACGTCAAGTAAACAAATTCAAATATTTGCTGCTGTCTTAGATTAGTTTTAGTAGGTATAAAACTTTAGTCATTACTTATTTCAGAATAATATTATTTTATTTAAATAATTTCGGAATGAAACTTTCTCAGTACACTTTTTCCCAAAATCCTTAAAAATAGTAATCCATGATGAAAGATGGTTCTTTGCTTTCTTTGGCATATTCCATATACGTTCTTTATGATACAATTACAAAAAAAATGTTATTTTAACATTAATTGTCATAATGAGAAATTTCCAAGTTTTTTCGATATTTTAAGAACAACCCTAGCTGTCAAATTCTCCGGTTTGTTTACTTTCAAAATATTGTAAATAAAAGGCAAATCGTATAATAATCTAGATCTAATCTTGATCTATGGATTAATAATAATGTACTACATATTTAAGTCCCCCAATAATGACAAAACTGACCAATATTTTAACAAAAACTTAAACTTACCGATGAAATGTTCAATATTTCTGATTTTTGCTGTTTCTTGCACCTCATCCTAACAAACTACACTTAAGAGACATTACGATGAAGTTTCTCTTTCAATCCATGTGTAACTTTTGGCAATATATAATACGGAAAACAAGATATTAATCATTTTTTAAGTGAATTCAGCACGGTTGACACATTAGATTCTTGATACTTATGATAAGCTAATTGCACATGGCTGACTTTAGGCAAGTTAGGTATTTGTATGAACGTCAAATTATAAATGTTGCCATTATTGCACTGGCTGACGTACTGTCATCTCTTTTTACTTAGGGACATAGAACTAAGTTAAAAAGAGATAACATTATTTTTTAGTGTTCGATGTCGGAATGCATAGTATTTACATAACTGATTATTTGTATATGTCAAGTGTCACATCCATTCTCTTTCTTTATCTATGTTGTAGATTGTCTGAAAATTAAACATCTGTGGTTTGTGTTTGTTTGTCAGATGTCAAAATAGTTTTCAACTCGTTTTAAAAAAAAAAATCGCTTGTATTTAAAAAATACGGTTTCTCCGTTTTTTCTCACTTTTGAGCGCTCCTAAGTTAAAACTCGCCCTGCTTATGGCTGACTGTGCCTAATTCTTGTTTGTCAAATATGTCATCGCAATGCCAGTCAGATTGGGTGAGAATTGAGTGTAGGTACCTACATATCTATTGTTGACAAAAATTGACGTATTTTTACGAATTGCCTCTTTATGATAACATGAAACGCACGTGAAATCTTTCTTTAGTTACTTTTAAAAATTAACTATGATTCCATAATCATCACTTTCAGGAGTCATGTCTGCCATGGTCTGCCTTCACTGAGGCGAACCTCAGTATCTTAGTATTTACCGGTTTCAGGAACAGCTAATGAAGACGAGCGGTGGTTTAAATTAAAAATTGGAACTAATTTCCTGTACAACTCATACACAAAACACATGACACTCTTACGTAGATGGTGGCGCTGCTGTCTATCAGCTTGTTACGTGTATTTATTTTATTCGCTTATTTACCAATTTTAGGACTTGTTTAGGTTTAATCAATCACTAGAGAATGAATGGATTTGGTATTCTAAGAGTGGTGAACGAATGATTCGAAACGTCGTGGGAAGGTTAGTCGAGACATACCCTTCTAATCTGTGGTTAGTCGTAATCATGTCGTAATCGTATGTATCGTGCGTGCGCTCAACTCCAAGGTTTCAAAGTTAGTGTATCTGTGGACGTCGGTCGCGTGTGTGCCTGTGAGGTTGCGAGTCGTGTGGAATCAATTTTGATCTAAATTTCAGATGACTTGTAGACGAAAATAGTGTAGTGAAAATGATATTGTTAATTCGGTAAAGCAAACGCAAATACCAATATTTTTAAACTAAATTAGTGTTTTTTTTTGTGTTAAGTGTCAGTATTCAGTGAGTATTATGAACTTTGAGGACTATGAATCCCTGCCGACCCAGAACCCCGTGACGCACATGACTGCAGGGGCCGTGGCGGGCGTGATGGAGCACTGCATCATGTACCCGCTGGACTCCGTCAAGGTGAGCCGGCCGCGGCCGTGCGCCTGCCGACTCCTGACCGATTCTCCTATTGCGTCTCGACGACCTAACCTAATCATAATGACATTTCCGTCGGCTCTCGGCAGCGATTACGCCACCGGACCGCTACCAGGGTTATGTAAAAGCTATCTCGTCACGCAATTTGCCAAATATTCAACCACTCGCGTATTAAAATTATGATCGCGGAAAACTTCAATTCATTACTTTCAATTTACTTTCATACGAAATCTTTCTGTTGTGATTTTTCCTTCCCCGGTTTTCTAATTGATAAAACCTTGTGTTCATTTCGAGCATTTTGATGCGTCCGATTGCGTTTAATTGCTAAGACTTGACTAAGGACAATAAATAGGCGGAAAAATCTTTATGAAAATACATGACTGATAAATGTCAGTTCTGCTTAGCGCCTGTCAATTGTACAATTTCCGTGTACTTATTTCTATACGTGCTGAAGCGAGTGCGGAGGCGCGCGAGCCGTGTGGTGAGCAGGTGGTGACCTTGAGCCCGCGAGCTTTTTGTTGCGGCCGCAGGCGGCTACTTGCCGAAAGGTGATAGAAGAGATTAAGCCAGTCATTCTTATTATTCACATTTAATTTAATAACATAGACATGGAACTTGGGTACAGTTTAAGCTAGACGGTAGGTATACTGGTAACATCAATAACTAAACAAGTTGCTCATTGGCTAGGCCAGTTCCATTAGTAGGTAACTATGTTACAAATAAAATGGAACTAAAAATTGAAAACAAGAATTTTGGTAATTTAAACTAAAAAGTAATTAGCTTTATTTGTCTTCTGCCAGCATACCTGTGTAAGGTATGATGTCTCACAGTCGTCTCCTCCTTTTTGTGTTCCACAGCCCCTTATGGTGCCCTCAATCTTCGCTCGCATGTCATCAGGCAAAATTGCAATCACTGCCTCCACATCCACTTCACCCTCTGACAGCATGCCCGCAGTCTCCATAATACATTTGATGTAACATTTAAGCTTAGGATCTGGCATCAAGTCAGCCCCGCCATTAACTTTGTCCACTAGACCCAAATCAACACCAGTTTCTTCTCCGCAATTTTCACGCAACATTTTGGCAACTTCAGCCATCTCGTCATCCATGCAGGTGACTCCTATTACTGATAACGCTATGAAAAAGCAGCTGGACGCCACATGTCCCACCATTTTGACACCAAATCTATTAAAATGACTGACTCGAGTAGCTGCTTGTGTTAGGAAGTTTTTCTTGTGATGGACATTAAATCAAGTGGTCTCTATATAAGAGGCTGCAAATGGCAGTGGAAGTGTTGAACATAACATTTAACTGCATAATGGTTGATGATGAAATTACACAGTTCACGTGGACGCTGGTTATTAAAACCTAGTTGTTTGTCAGTGTGTTTAGCAGTCTCTGTGTAAACTGTAATTTTAGTGACTTACGTAAAGTCATTTGACATAATAACAGCCCAGTTTAAGCTGATATCCACTGAGTTTTTTTGTCATGCTTGTAAATTGCCTGTTTTGTATCCGCTTCTCATGTCATATTTATTTTGAGGTGTCACTTGGATTAAATACTTAATAATACACCACAGAGTGCAACCTGTTATTTTCTACAGCAGTTTCATTTATACTGGAAACTTCTTTTTTTTGTGCTTATTTCTTTACTAAAGAACATTTACATACAGTTAGTTGCAAAACTGAGTCAATATTAGCACCTTAGTAGAATGTAAATAAGTTGATGATAGTTAAAGGTATTTTTAAATGTTTAATACACAAGTACTCCTTGAAATTTGCTACAAATACTCCTACCAAATGATTTACAATCAGGCCAAGATGTTTGCCAGTGTATTAGTGACGGGTTGTAAGCCGGTCGGCTAACATTAATACAAGCCCTTATTCCCTTTGTGGCACTATTCTAACCCGGCAACCACAAGGCACAGCATTTTTTATTTTATTCACTATTATTTGATTGATTTATTGAGTAAACTTACCCGCTTAATTTATAGTACCTATTCCTATAGTTCCTATTAATAAACAATGTTTTGTCATACTTTTAGGCCACGGAGGCATTCTATCTTAGTCCTCAGGGTGGCCAACAAACACATTTGGAGTCTTAGGATTGCAGCTTTGTGAAAATAGTCTTGAGAATTCAAATGTCTATGAGTCTCAGATCCCACTAACCATCAGGTGGCCTGAGTGCTCGTGTGCCTTCTCCTTGCCATGAAAAATAATAATAGTCAAGAAAGTTGGAAGCTGAATACAAATAATTGATGTGTATGACTAATGCGAGGTGATTGATGTTTTGTTAAGTTGTTATTAACTCTATATCTCCTGCTCAATATTTAATTTAATGCCTGAAATTGACTGGACAGAAAGGATGTTTTGATATTTTAAGTTACCTCAATGGTGCCACATTAGTGTGTCTGAACATATTAAATCAATTCTGATTTTTATGCATAATTTAGTATCCAGTTCCATGTATATTCACCAAGTTTCAGCTTATTTAACTGTCATCTTTACTGACCAAAAAAAAATAGGAGAAAAATCTCACAAATTGACATGTATCACCTAGTACCAAACTGCCCTAAGCTTGCACTATGGATACTAGGCAACAATATTAAATATTCAATTTGATTGTTATATGTCTTAGGTTGTTTTTAAAATGTGCTAGCTTGTAAGATTAATTTTCAAACAATGTATATTGTTACTGAAATAAACTAAATTGAATTGAATACATACAAGATTCAGGATCAAATACTCGTGTTCTTTACACAACTATTTGCCCTTACTGGCAATTGAATCCGGGACCGCAGGCTTCGAAGGCAGGGTCACTATCACTACACATTTATTCAGTAAATTAGCCCCATGAGGGTTCTTATTCACGACGGTAATATGGAGTGAATCTACCAGCACTTCGGACAAGACCATCATTGCGCAGAAGAAGCGCCACAAGAAACTCCAGGGGAAGAGATAAGGAGTATGATATGATGATTTATAATGGGGCAAATACCTACACCTTTTTTATGTTAAGGAGAAAGCACATGAGCACTCAGGCCACCCGATGGTAAGTGGAATCTTAGACCCATAGACATTTGAATTCCCATGACTTATAAGTTATAATCCTAAGACCTCGAAAGCGTTGCCAACCCTGAGGACTATGATGGCATGCCTCTATGCTACCTAGTTATTACAATTTAACAATGAATTATTGCTTTACTTCCTTGCTTCGTATCAGCATGATTAAACAAGCTTTATCACTTTGCTCCAAATGTTAACTAATCTTGCTTTTGATAAATAAATGGACGTAACAAACATTTTACTCCAAATTTTATCGCGAAATAATATCTACTAAAACACGTAAGGGAAAGGGTGATTGCACCAAACTGCTCGCATGGCATCGGAACGGAAAGGATACGAACGGATGCGGCGACGGCCAATGGCGTCTATTAAAATTATTATTGTCTATTTATTACGGAGCCGATCGCGCATCGCAATACACTTTAGGCTACCGGCTGTACGCGGCTTGGTAATGTAGACTTTAACTACTGTGTACATGATTTAATATCGTTTAAAGATTGTTAGATCCGTTCCGATCCGTTGCGATGCGAGCCGTTTGGTAAAATCATCTTTAATAGTAGGTATGTTTCCAATGTTAAAACTGATTTTTAATGGCAAAGAGAAGGCACACGAGCACTCAGACCACCTGATGGTTAGTAGAATCTGAGACCCCTAGACATTTGAATTCTCAAGACTATAATCTCAAAATTGCAATCCTAAGGCCCGTATTAATACACTGATCTCGACTGTAATGCTCGTCTCAAGATGCGTCAATAATGGCAGTATTCTATGGCTTGAAGTTAACTTTGACTTGTGACGGACGTCTCAGTCAAGATGAGTTTATTAATACGACCCTTATGGCCGTATTAATAAACTCGTCTCGGTTTAAATGCCCATCTCAAGATACGTCAAACCATAGAAAACTGTAATGTTTGACGTATCTTGAGACGGACATTTAAACCGAGATCAGTTTATTAATACGGGCCTTAGACCTCAAATGCGTTGCCAACCCTGAGGACTAAGATGAAATGCCTCTATGCTAGTAATTTCACCGGTTGTCTTATCCCCACACCGGACAAAACAATGCGAACACTGCTGCTTGGCGGTAATAG
Source organism: Acleris holmiana (assembly GCA_949316455.1). Lineage (NCBI taxonomy): Eukaryota > Metazoa > Arthropoda > Insecta > Lepidoptera > Tortricidae > Acleris > Acleris holmiana. The sequence continues at coordinate 387,649 of OX438784.1, forward strand.
GTTAATGAATAATATGGTGGTAGCGATTCGGATGGACCCTGCGCAGGGTCCTACCACCATATATAGTAGTATGCCAACCAATAGTTTAGATTCTCCTGCGAATTTCATTTCTTAATAAATATTTAAATATACCGTACATTGTAATGACTATCCTAATACCAATCAACGAAGGCGCGCCCTGCCACTAAAATTGATTGCACGGAGTGGGGCATGACTATGTGGGTTAAAAAAAACTATTCTTCTCCACGCAAAATAGGCGCAGGACGTTAGGTCGGGGAAAGTAGCCCGCTTTATAAAAAAACGTGTCAAGTACGAGCGAGAAGCATTCACGCAACGAGGGCTCCGTACTTTTTTTTATCATTTTTATATGTTACACGGGGCTTTGAAAATCAAACGAAACGATAACGATTGAGGCGCAAGTGGACCACGCGCAGATTTGAATTAAGTGCTTTGTAGTAACCATCCTGTCGTATTGCGGGTGTGGCCAGTCGTGATTTGCTTGCTCTTTGACTATTTATTAGGTACATACTAGCGGCCCGCTCTCGCTTCGCTCTGGTTTAACTTCCGGTACTTTCAAACCGTGAAATAAAATTTCGAATAAGTTTCTTGGATCCTATATTACCTGTGTCGGATAGATACAAACTTACAGCATTCGCGCTCTCTAGATAATTTAATAGGTGCCCAGGGTGATGGTACCAGGCTTGACCTAATGTAACTTCATTATCTACAGCTTTGGTATCAAAATGATAGATAAGATATTTTTCACGAACAGTTATTCTTTATCTGACCTGATTCTTAATTTTTTAATAAGTAAGTAGTGTAAGTATTGCTTCTACCATGTTGTAAATTTATTTTTCAATTTTCGACTCTATTCATAACACCGTTACGTCGAAGACTGGTTAGTGACATCCTTGGCCGATGTCCAAAAGTGGACGGCTTTCGGATGACGTGATGAAGAAGCAATGACCCGTCCAATAATGGACGGAGCTGGGCCCGGAACAAGGGATGCAATTTAAGCCCCTTCGATCAGGATGGCGTACGGTTCATTATTCCTTGTTTTGGGAGCCTGGTCGTTCATCGGTTCATTAAAAAACAATACGATAGAAAATTGACAAAAGAAATATGGTGAACCTCTGAGCTGATCTTTTAAACGGCCTAACCGATTTAGTTAAAACCCAGCTAACCATACAGATTAAACTAGCTTTAATATGAAAGACCGCGCCCAAATCGATCTACCCGTTTGGGAGTTTCGATGCTACTGACAGATAAACTGATACACACACACCTCTTTTGACGTCGGCGGCTAAATTACGAAATGTTACGTTTTAAAAGTAATGCGTAAAGTGCTGCGACGGGAAATACCGTTTTGGTAAACTAAAGTTAGTAAAATTATAGATTCAATCAAAAATCAGAGTTAAATCTTTAATAGCTCGGCTCCGATGTTATTAAACGAATTTAAATTCATTTGATTTCTTCTAAAACAAAAAGCAAATAATGTTCATACAAACTTACCAACCCTTTGTATGTTTAGTATACTTTACAAGTTAGGGAGGCACAGTGTCTGTGTGTCAGCCAGTTAGGAATAGTGTTAGACAACCCAAGTATTATTGTATGTTAAAAGGCAACAGGGTTTTAGTGGTGGTAGGACCCTGTGCAGGGTCCGTCCGGATCGCTACCACCATCTTATCTATTAACCACCCGCCAAGCAACAGTGTTCGCATTGTTGTGTTCCGGTGTGGGGATAAGACAACCGGTGAAATTACTAGCATAGAGGCATTCCATCTTAGTCCTCAGGGTTGGCCACGCATTTGAGGTCTTAGGATTATAATCTTGAGAATTCAAATGTCTATGGGTCTCAGATTTCACTTACCATCAGGTGGCCTGAGTGCTCGTGTGCCTTCTCCTTAACATAAAAAAAAAAAAAAAAAAAATTGCTGATACACAAACTAATCAAAAGGGGTGGCTTTATATGCTTCCGCCGAAGAACGTGAGACGGAAGCGTCAAATTCAAAGAAATGCTGTTTATTTTAAAAACCACAACATTACCGTAGGGGTTTCTTTTTGACCTTTTTGGTACTGAATCCTAAAAAAATAGTTCAACAGCATTAAGAAGTTACAAGTACTCATCTATTGAATCAAAAAACATCGTTAAATATCGTAGGGTTTCGATAATTCAACCACAAATATGCGAATACGGTGAAAAATAAAACTATCGAGGATTTTGTTTCCAATCCTGTTTTCACGTTTAACAGTCTCAAAGGATTATGATCTAGTTTAATAGATGTAATTAAGAACAGACAGGCGTTACTGTTAGCGAGATCCAGATCGCGGAACACTACCGACGTTGCCATGTTATTATGCGGCCTCTTAAATAAATGTATCTTTCCTTTTTTCTTTGTTTTTATTTGCAAGTTTCCTGGGAGTAGTTCTCACGAGGGTGTTGTGTGTTCCAGACGCGGATGCAGTCGCTGCGGACGGCCAACAACAGTTCCATCACGGAGACCTTTCGGCATATGGTGCGGAGAGAAGGCATGCTCAGGTATACTTAACGAGACGACGCTGATATCCACTTACAATTTGAATGAGGAGATGAGCCTCGTCGCTGGTTCCAATACATTCTGGGATATTTCGGAAATGGTAGCGTACCACTTTCCAACTAAATATCTATCCGCTATTGCAGTTCTGTATACATATATCCCCTGGTGAGAAAGGGATATAGGTATATGACTGCTATATTATCTGTCATAAAAGCGAAAGCATGTTTGTGTATTTCACGGCTAAGCCGTTGAACCGATTTGGTTGAAATTTGGTATGGAGAGGTCCCGGGGAAAGACTAGTTTTACGCGGGTGGAGTCGGAGGCTACAGCTATCTAGTATTTAATAGTACAATCACAGAATGTGTTCTTTCTAACAACTTTCATCTGCTTTCCTTTCTATCGCATAATTCGTATCCAGTCTCAGGCAACTCAGCCCATACACATATCACCCCCAGTGATGCAAGCCGATATAACAGGATGCCGATGTATCACTTCGCAAAATTTAGAAAGAAAGCTAATTTCTGCTGAGAACTTAATTTTGACAGATTATCTTAAGCATGAGTTACGTAGGTTAGGTTAGACCTGTGACCACTAAAAAATTATCTAATAACAGTAAGGTTACAGCAGAAATTAGCTTTCTATGAAATGAAAATACTGCGAAGTGATGCGTTCTATGAAATGAGTTTCTGTAAAACAGTGTACAACCCGATATACATGCAGCTTCGCGGAGTGCGCCGGACTTGACCGTCGTCCAGTTTTAGATTAGTTACTTACAGTTTCAATAACTTTAAACAGTCATGCGCGCGAGAGCGTCGCGAGATAGGCTATCTCTTATCAGAGTACGTGCGCGTCGTATCGTGCAGTTGTATCTGTCAAACAGCGGCTGACGTTTCGTCAGATCCTTATCGGGCGGTTGCTGCGTGACCTATCTTCGGTGATAGTGCAATGCTGTGTTAGTGAAAAGCAAAAGTAGTCTTATTTTAAAAATAGATCATTGTTGCCGAGGTTGGAATAAATGTAATTTATGGCCGAGTTGTATTAGAGGGCTGAATGGAATTTCGTCGTCTTACTCACTCAAACTCGTATCTGAATTTTTTTGCTGTTCGTAATTTAATTTTCATTCATTAAGAGGACTGTGGAAAGTAGACGTTAACAGAATTGAAAAATGGAACAAAAGCAATTGGAAATATTACTTGAAAAGGTGAATGAATCATTTAATGCGAGAACAAATGAAATTAAGGAAGAATTCACGAAACAAACTAACATCCTGACGGAAAATTTCACTAAAAGTATGTTGAGTACGTTGGAGGACAAATTAAACCCCATTATGGAAGAGAACATAAAGCTTAAAAATGAAGTTATATCATTGAAAAATAAGATCCACAACTTAGAGAAAAGCTCAAGAAAAAACAACATTTTACTGCACGGTCTAGAAGAACGTGAAGGAAACAATTACGATCTATTGGAATTGGTTTTGGAAACCCTCAATATTATGACGAAAGAAGCGAAAATAGAAGACTTTGACAAGTGGGAAATAAGTGAGGTATACAGACTGGGAAAAAGAGACAGCAAGAAACGAAGACCCATAATGTTAAAATTAACCCTAACATGGAGAAAAGTGACAATCTTGCAAAACAATAAATACTTTCCAAAAGACATGTACGCCACTGAAGACTTTCCAAAAGATATCCTACAAATTAGAAAAGAGTTGAAAATTAAACAACAAGAAGAAATAAAAAAAGGGAAACTTGCAATCATTCGCTACGACAAACTCATAATAAAGGAAAGATCAAACCAAGGGAAAGGTCAGGAAAAAAGGAAGCGCTCACCATCCAAAACACCAGAACATACACACCAAAATAGAGAAGAAAACGGCCAAATGACACCAAATATAATTAACAAAAACAAGATTAACAAAACCAATGTGCGAAAGTTCTTGAACCATTCCAGAACAAAGTCACAATGTGAAAACAATACTCAATAACAATTAGCGCACACCAGTCCCCGGAGGTCAAACAAGACAAATACAACAACCATAAACCACAAAACAACAACACCTTCTTCCCCAAGCCGGAAAGCGGTCGCCGTGGGGAAAACAGACCGTAACCTTCCAGAAAATAAAATGAAAAACCCAAAACATCAAAAAAATCAGAACAAACTCTACATAGCAACATACAACTTAAGGTCACTATCAAGCCATGAAAGATTAATAGAGCTGACAAAAGCGATGGAAACAGTTAAATACGACATCATAGGATTAGCAGAGGTTAGAAGACAAGGAGATTCTATAGATGAATACCAAGATTTCATACTCTGCTACAAAGGCGAAACACCAGGCCAGTTCGGAGTAGGCTTTATCATTAAAAAACACATAAAACAAAACTTACTCAACTTTATAGGTTTATCCGAACGAGTAGCTATAGTAAACTTGAATTTTGACAACTATTTACTATCAATAATCCAAGTATATGCCCCAACCGAAGCAGCAAGCGATGATGAAATGCAAGAATTTTACAATACCCTAAATACTGCAGTAGAAATGGCTTGTAAAAACATTGTAATAATGGGCGACTTCAACGCCAAGATTGGCCAGGGACGGCCAGAAGAAAAAATGTTAATAAAAAACCATGGTTATGGTACTAGAAATGAAAGAGGAGAGAAGCTGGTGGAATTTGCCTTTGAGAACAAACTTTCAGTTATGAATACATACTATAAGAAGAGACCAAACCGCAAATGGACCTGGCGCTCACCAAATGGAAAAATAAAAAACGAGATAGACTTGATATTGACTAATCAACCTAAAATATTCCAAAATGTAGAGGTCCTCAATATAAACTACCCTTCTGACCACAGAATGGTCAGATCAAAAATTAACATACAAAAAACTAAAAAGAACAGATCTCAGTACAACAAAATAAACATCAAGTCAATATTAATTAATACAGAAAACATAGAGAAATATCAACTGAACCTATCAAGATATATACCAGAACTGCTTGACCGGATAGGAAAGGACTCTGTTCAAGAATACCATGACAGAATGGTAAACACAATAAAGTCAAGCCTAAAACAAACATCAAAAACAAACCACAAGACCGACGAAAACCTAGTTCTTTCAGACAGAACCAAAGCACTTCTAACCCGCAGACAAGATTTACAGAAAATCAAACCGAAATCACGGTCCATGAAAAATGAGTTAAGAGCGCTGTACAAAGTAACAAACAAATACATTAAAAATGATTACAAAAAGTACAGACTTAGAACATTAGAAAAACATGTCATCAAAACAGGCAGTTTAAAAAAGGCATACAAAGAATTACAAACACACAAAACCTGGATCAAAAGTTTAAAAAACCAAAGGAAAATCGCTCAAAACCGCAAAGAAGTCCTCGACATAGCTACAGATTTCTACAGAGATCTATATAGCGCGAATTCAGACACGGATGTAATCGCAAACATAACACTAAGTCAAAACGATATCTCTCCACAAGACCATAATGTGCCACAACTAGAAGGGATGGAACACATCACAGAAGAAGAAATACTAAAGGCCATCCAAAAACTGAAAGTCGACAAGAGCCCGGGCCCGGACAACATCAATAATGAAGCCATAAAAACAGCGGGCTGCCTACTAACTGCCCCTTTGACCCACTTATTTAATTTAATACTGTCCACTGCCGAGATACCAAGACAGTGGTCAGAATCAAACATCATCTTACTATATAAAAAAGGAGACCCAAAAGATGTAAGCAATTATAGGCCCATAAGCTTGATGCCCATTCTATATAAACTTTTTGCTACGGTTATAGAAAGAAGATTAAGTATCACAATGGATAAACATCAACCAGTAGAACAAGCGGGGTTCAGGAAGGGTTTCTCTACAGTAGACCACATACACACAATTGAGCTAATCATGGAGAAACACCAAGAATTTAAAACACCACTCTATATTGCTTATATTGACTACAAGAAGGCATTCGACACAATACTACATCCTGCCATCTGGAAAACATTGCAAGATCAAGGAGTACAAAACGCCTACTTGGCAGTAATAAAAAATATATATAAGAATAATACTAGTAAAATACAACTAGATAACATCGGCCCATCATTTCCTATTGAAAGAGGAGTAAGACAGGGAGACCCACTATCTCCAAGAATTTTTATTGCTGTGTTAGAATCAGTTTTCAGAGAGCTAAACTGGAAATCACACGGCATTATCGTTGGAGGAAAAAACCTGACGCACCTTAGATTTGCAGACGATCTGGCCCTATTTGCAAATAGTAGTTCAAATCTTGAACATATGATGAACACACTAAACGTCGAGAGCAAAAAGGTGGGACTAGAAATGAATTATAGTAAAACTAAAGTTATGACAAATAGTAACCAAACTATAATAAATGTAGGAAATGAACAAATAGATTACGTCGACCAGTACATTTACCTTGGGAAACAAATAAGCTTCAATCCAAAATCAAACGAACAGGAAATAGAGAGAAGAACAAAAAACACTTGGAACAAATACTGGAGCTTAAAAGAAACTCTTAAAAGCGACTTACCTACTCAGCTCAAGAAGAAAGTAATGGATATGTGCCTACTCCCTACAATGACCTATGCATGCCAAACATGGAAATTTTCATCAAAAGCAAAACAGATGATTGTTTCATGCCAAAGGGGGATGGAACGGAGTTTGTTGAAGGTAAGGAAAATACAAAAGATAAACCATTCCATCATTAGGAGTAAAACTAAAATTATAGACGCACTCAGCCAGGCTCAGAAACTTAAATGGAATTGGGCGGGACATGTGGCAAGACTCCAAGACGAGAGATGGACATCCAGAGTAACAACATGGAAGGGTCCAGGGGGGAAAAGAAAGAGAGGTCGGCCATTGGCACGCTGGGCAGACGAAATTGCAGATACAGCTGGAAAGAATTGGTTATGGAGGGCCCAAGATAGAAGATTATGGAAGACTCTGGAAGAGGCCTTTACCTCATAGAGGGTTCCGGTGTGGACATACATATTAATTATTAACTGTTAAATTATACCTTTAGCTAACTATATTACTTAAGATTAGTTTGTAAGTTTCTCTACTTGTCTACCCAGAAATTAAAAGGCTTTTTTATTTTTTTATTTTATTTTTTATAAGAGGACTGTGAAGCAAAAAATGTCCATACAAAATGCGATAACGTCTTTCTCCCATTAAACGTTGTCCGATTTATACGATTTTTGAATATTTTATAGATATTATGAAAAACTATGTCTGTACGTTTTCCTTTTCAAGAAAATATTTATTGGAATGAAAATAAAATAAAAAAAACAAAAGCGGAAACGTACAGACCAAGTTTTTCATAATATCTACAACATATTCAAAAATCGTGGAAATCGGATTAGATTTAGGGGGTGAGAAACGTTATCGCCGGAGCTAAATTTGTATGGAACTTTTTTGACAGCTACGCGATTTAGGCATCGCTTCACAATCATCTTAATACTTAGAGGCAATAAGATTACCAACTGCAAAAAATATATGCAGGTACAAGTTTGAGTAAGACACGATTTGAGGTTCCTAGTGTATGAGTCCATTAGTTGCTCTTTCCGCCGAGGCATGAATTTCACAACTACTGCGTGGAAATAAAACAAAAACTATTCACGTATTATTAGGTAAATTTTACTTCATAATAATGTTGGTATGCGACTTACACACAATTTCAACTTCGAGAGTTTGTTAAAACACGCAGGTGACACGTTTTCAGAGAACGAAATTTTTCTCTTTCTTGGGTTATGAAATTAAGTTTACGTAATTTTCAACACCTTTTTTTTACTGATTATTGTCGTTTTAGGAATACTCGTTGGCAATCCATTTTTCCCTTTTAAACCGACTTTAAAAAAAGGAGCAGGTTCTCAAATCGTCGGGTTTTTTTTTGTATGTTCCCCGATTACAAAAAGACCCCTGGACCGTTTTGGAAAATTTTATTTTTCTTAGATTGGCTATACTTTCTAGTTGGTCCCATTTCCAGCATGATCTGATGATGGAATCTTGGAGAAATCAAGGGAACTCCTCAAATATTATGGGAATGAATATACGTGGACGACTTAACAGTACCTATTATTAAGATCACTAAAAGATATGAAATAAAATAAATGTTTTAAAATACTCAAAAACGTCTTCAAAATGCAAGAAATAACTTCTTTTAAAATGATAGGTCAGTCCAACTGAAATCGACGTCCCACTATAATAATAATAATAATAATAATAATAAATATTTATTCATATCACTTATTTTACAATATATAACACTAGGCTAAAAATATCAAAAGACAAATAACTAGCGTGCCCGAGCTAGGAAGTTCCTGTGTTTCAGGCGTAAGCGGACTTACAAAACTAAGTTAAATAATAAAATGAAAAAAATACATGCAAAGTACAGTGAAGAGATTTTGAGTCGATAATTAACTTATAAAACAAAACGTAAACAAAACAATAACAGCAAAAAATATAATGTGTCAGTACTATGAACAAAGTGTAAACAACGTAATAATAATGTTCATTTTGCGACAGTCAATAATTTTTCTGTATCTTCGTAGGACATCATTTGTAGTGCATCTTGAAGGATTATTTTAGTTTTATTATAATTAAGAGGATATATGGTAAATTTGGCATTCAATCTATTGTAAACAAGTGGTCCGAGAAACACGAAAAATCTGTTAGAGAATGCATGTTTTGTTCCTATACTTTTAGGGCAAACTATATTTTTAACCAAAAGCCGAATTTAGTTGGACTGACCTATCATTTTGAAAGAGGTTTGTTTTTGTTTTTGAGGACGTTTTTGAGTATTTTAAAACTTTTATTTTATTTCATATCTTTTAGTGATCTTAATAATACTGTTAAGTCGTCCACGTTTATTCATTCCCATAATATTTGAGGAGTTCCCTTTTTAGTTTCTTAACATTTATTTTTATGTCTAAAATAAAACAGTATTTTGAAAGTAAGCAGCTGCATCCCCGCCATGGACATCAGGTCCCCTATTTCTCGGGGCACTTAATTAATTTTTTTTTAAATGTTAACCGAATTTCAGGATGTACTATTTGTTTTGATATATCTCTGTGGCGATTTCTCCAGTGGGGCGAGAATATGAACGCAGTACGAAAAACATTAATGGTTTGATTGATCGATTTTCTATGGTCCTCAGGGTAAGACAAAAAAAGATGCCGTCAAAAATATTCTTGGCTTGTTCATATAAGTGCTGTTTTGTGACCGCAACCCAGATCATTTTTGGAGATATTTTCGAGCAGTGTTGTGGACATTTATCTGTCTATTAGCAAGCCCCCAAAATGTTTATTTTGCGTTAAAGTCGGCCATGAAAAAGTTGAAAAGAATTTCTTACTCAGGCATTGTAATCGTGGAAAATACGTACCATTCGGGACGGTTACCCGAGGTTAGTCCTTAATGAAACCGAGGCTTAGTAAAACACATCGAGGTTAGGGTGCTGTAACTATAGTATGGTTATGTAATTTGTTCTTACTAAGTACCTACATAACTATAAAATTTAATAAGTGCATAAAAATATAGAGTTTTTGGCCGGTTGTACTTTTGCATTAACCATTCGAGCTAACGAGCTTTTAACTCGAACAAACTTCATTGAAATCGGTCCGGATCCGTTTAGAAGTTACGAAACTTTAGTCTTTAGACAGACGGTTATAGGTCGTAAACTTAAAAATAAAAAACCGGGCAATAGCATGTCGGACCATACTCAGTGTAGGGTTCCGAAACCGTTATGTACTTACTACAAACATTAAAATCAACAAGTACCTAATAACTAATTTTCTATTTAGCCTCCTAAGGACTCTCGTACAAAAAATTGTACATAATACGTTCATTAGAAAATAGACCTATTGCAAAGGAAACAAAATAGGTTTTCCTTTCTTTTTATGAGGGACTATGAAACTAGAAAATTGACCCTATTACATTTGTAATAGGGTTCATATTCCATTGGCAAATTTCGTTGTATGTTGGGTCTTAGGAGGTTAAAGTGATTTGATACCGTCTTAGGTTATTTTAGAAAGTATAAAACACTTCAATCGCCTTTATCTCAAGAACCAATGATGTCTACTTAGTCGTGATAGTTTTCCTTTTAATTTCGTTGTAGATATGTGTTTTCATTTAAGTTTTTTTTTCTGGTTTTTAGTATTTGACTCGTAACAAAAATTTACGCTTTAAAGCTTAATATTAAATTTCATAAACGGATCCCTTGATCAAAAATTGTTTTCACAAACTCACAATATTTTTGAAAGACCTATCCAACGACACCCCACACTATGGGGTAGACGACAAAAATACATTCCTACGTTACGAGTAAGGTGAGGTACCTTTTTTAACATTTTATTGTCCCACTTTGTTGGCGTGGCTAATATGTATATTCATGCCAAATTACTGCTTTCTAGTACAAAGAGTCTCTGTGCTTGACTGCGGACGGACGGACGGACGGACGGACGGATGGATAGACGGACAAGGCGAAACTATAACGGTTCCTAGTTTGACTACGGAACGCTAAAAATACGATCATTGTTAAAAAAGAAAGTGAGGGTAGAACCCTGTGCATGGTCCGTCCAGATCGCTAGATGTATTTGCCAACCTTGAGAACTGTCTACGGGTCACAGATCGCACTTACCATCAGGTGGCCTGTGTGCTCAAGCCTTCTCCATGTCATAAAAACAAAAACAAAGGGCATTCTAACACCAATTGACCTAATCACAAACTGAGTTCTACGCTTGTACTACGCGGGTATCTAATCTACTAGATAACGATAAACCTAATTAATACAGAAATAAATACATAGAAAACAGCCAAGAGTTAGAAACAAATACTCGCGCTTGTCATACACATATTTGCCTTTGCCAGGAATCGCCCCCGTCACCCTTACTCCGCGGACGAAGGTGGAATGCCCCTACAATTTGCCTCTGCTAGTCATTTCACTTGGTGGGTTGCCTTGGGAACCCTGCATAAACCACTCGCTACCTTCATCATCATCGTCTTGCCCTTATTCCCGTCACTCCTGGGGGCTTATTATGGCCGTGTGTATCGCGTGACTAAACGTGGATAAAACATCCATCACTTTCTGACTAGTACAGTGCGAGAGTGACGGATGCTTTACAATGATACGGGTCCTGGGCGGCTAGCATAAGTGGTCCGCGATTTGGTTTTCGCTCGGATCTCCCTTTCTAACTAGTCTACGACGACAAAGACGCACTGAGCGAGAAAATACAAGATGTGCTAACCGCTCAGAGGCCCTAGACAAGATGCGATCGCTAACTATATAGCGATTCGATTCGTTTGGTTTTAAAACCAATCGCGTCACTGGTAGATCACGTCATACGAAAAGTCACGTGATCTACCAGTGACGCCATTGGTTTAAAAACCAAACGAATAGAATCGCTAGTTAGCGAACGCATCTTGTCTAGGGCCTCAGGTCGGCGCAGCGCATCTTTTTCTTTCAAACATCGCTATCAGCCGTGATCTGAGCAGGGATTGTAAAACCGGTTTTATTCAATACCTGTATTTAAAATGTCAAATTGTTACCGCTAAAAAACTAATAGGTACCTATATTCGATTTAGAGGTATTTTGTCATTCCGCTTTTGTTTTTATCGCTATGTATACACTATTTACAGTATTAAATACCGGTATGAAATACCGCTATTCATTGCACCTGATAAGTAAGATGTCAATTGGACTGTAATAAATTGTAATTTCAGACTTGTCTAAGGCGTGTCTGAGTTTTTTTTTAATAACAGCAAAAACATTTACAGAAACAAATAAACGAGTATATTGACACTGACAGGTTTACTGGTTATGGTTTTTAGGGGTAAAGTATAAAAAAGAGGTATTGTTCTCAATTGAGTAAACCGATAATATACTTGAATACCGGTATTCATTATACCGCTAATCAGAGCTTTAGCGATATAAATAGCGAAATACAATTATAACCGGTTATACCTAATTTAAAACCGGTAGTCAGAATACCGGTAACGATCCCTGGATCTGAGTATTCACTCACTTGTTTTTCATATCACTCTTCTCACATTCCATTTATCTCTTCGTAGGTCCCTTCCACTATAGCCTATCGCCCTTCATATTCATACCTTAACAAAAAATCATATGATAACTTGCATGGCTACTATAAATTTGTATTCCGCCAAACTGTTACGTTTGATGGTGAGACGCGCTCAGTTTTTATACAACTTAACCTATTAAAATAGGCCGAATCTTAAGTACCCGAAACCGAAGTGCATGCATGACTCGATGTATGAATGTGGAAGAAGCGAAAGAGCTTTGTCAGGATCGTAGCAGGTGGAAAGAAGTGGTCTCTGCCTACCCCTCTGGGAAACAGGCGTGATTTATGTATGTATGTAACCTATTAAACTTATCCTATAACAAATAATTTAGTGGGCCACAAAGACACATATATGTATATATATGTAAGTATAGTGTACTTAAAACTCTTGTTGTCACAACATCCCAACATCAGCATTTCAGCTTCATGCACTCTTTTCTAACCTCGCTCTTGTTTATTTTCCCTTGAGCTTGACTCTTGACTTTTCATTGACTACCATCGATCGAGTAACAATTGTATGTAAATTGGGTCTTACAGTGACAGGCACCACAAATAGACGTTTGATCGATAGGCAGACTCGATGTGGAAGGTCGGTGGCAAATGCGTCATTAGTTGTTAAATATGTAGGACTGACGCACCTCCCGCAGCTTTAGAGGGAGCTACCGAGAAGTTTGCGCTTTACGTTACGACTCGCCTCGACCACTCTGGCAGTCTAGATTTTAATGTATTAGATTGTACAGGGCCTCTATTCAACTGCGTTATAACGATATCGTTTTTGACCTGTTTCCGTATTGTCAACGTTTTGATAACTCTTATGTCATTTACAATAATGGCGGCTGTGACATAAACGATTCTTAAACGTGTCAAACACGATATCGTTTTAACGCACCTGAATAGAGGCCCTGATGTAGTGAATAATCCATTACATCGTATTTTGTCGGATAACGTATTCATCTCGCTTTCTTAATGAGATAAATGAATACTGAGCTGACTGAGAAGGTGAGATAAATCCGAGCTGTTCCTACACCGAATACGATATTATACATGTCAATTCACTACATCGGTATGTATGTAAAATACAGTGTACTAACAGGAAAATTGTACTAGCCTCGTGCTTTATTTGATTGACAAATGACAAAATCTTTATAGACATTACAAATTGAGCATGTTATCATACAATAGTGACTTAGTTAATAGATGACATAATAAATAGAGAAGACAGAATTACATACAACATAGTAAGTATTGTGTTGGCGGTAAATGGGTTGGACTCAGCATTTGGCTCAAGAGAGAACGTACACACTTGCGTTGGTTTCCAGCGAGACAGCATGAAGGAGTAATAAATGAAATTTACTGAAACATAAATACTTTCCAATTCAAATTATTAGTGTGATTAGTAAGGGTTAGTTAGTAGGGACTTTGGATTGTGCAAACAGATTACAATCGAAACCTGGCAATATCACAAAAACACGTGACGTGTGCGGGTCAGTCTTGATCTAGATTTATGTATATAAGTACGAGCCTAGTTAGGGACTTAGTCAATTTGTGGGAGGTTGTCCCCTGAATTATTATAATTAATTTATTTATTTATAAACAAAAATGGTCTATTTAAAACGAAAACCGAGCCAAGTGCAATATTTATCACATGATAATATTAGATAACCCGAAAACACCTGAATACCTAAAGGTACGTAAGATAAGATAATTCATGTTAGAGCAATATTATGCTTTATTACGACTCCAAACAGTTTTTTTTCAATTCTATACATTTTTACTATGAAATACTACAATAAGGCCCTTGATACGACGCTGTAATTCAAGGTAGAATGTCTCATGTAATATCTTAGCAAGTCGTTTTGAACTTTGTTAAGTGTGGGATAGAGCTCAAATTTAAACCCTTATAGCAGGCACCAAAGTATAGTTTTAAACTAAACATCATGTCCACCGAAAGATGGTCCTACAGCTGATTTAATCAGCTGATTTAATTAAAATATTGTTAGGTATATGTTGAGCTATTTCAGCCTGGCTGTTTGTCCGGTTACGCAAGATTTTTTTTGTTTACCTATTTATTTAAAATAAAAATTAAAGCATTTATAGTTTTTTAGTGTATGATATTTGTGTTTTGACGTAAATTGTTTGTGTCTAAAGAACACCCTGATTAGGTAGGGACGTGCCGCTAGTAGGTAAGTATTATTACTTTAAACGCCTTTAAGCTATAGTCTGGTTCTATATGTATTAGACAATGATTTACAATACATACGTCGCAGTTTTAGCAATTAGAATAGGAAATGAGAGGCCTGGCGGTTATCCTGCCACATATAAATGAACCCTTCAACAAAACATGCAAGATTCGGGAGATTAAACCCGGGACCGCTAGGGTCACTGCCAACTAGGGTAACTGCGGCGTCTTATTTTAGGGATATATTTGTATATTTGAGTAAAGCGCTTTACAGATAAATAAATTTAAATGGACTATTAAATCTTCTCATTTAAATTTTATCTTCGTACCAAATTAAACCCTACTTGTGGCAAAAATACTTATTTTACTCATAACAATGTTGCTTTTGACATGTTGTCGTGATGTTTTCAACTGTCCCGCCATTACCTTTTGTAAAGTAAATGAAGGCTGTCGTATCCTATAATTGAATCCAAAATATGCTTGTTAGTGTCGTTAATTAATTGGAAACTACACTACTGGTAGTGTGGCTGGTACTGTACGATAACATGTCACAAGCAATATGGTTTTAACGAGAGGAACAGAGCCACAGTACTGTACCTATGTGGGTGTAAACTTTAGAAGAGCCGATGTTACACAATTTGAAACATCACCGTGACACTTTGCACGTCAGATAAGGCTTTAATTTGTATTTGCTGTATCGATAAAGAGATAGAAACGATTTAACAAAAAAATACCGCATGTACATGGCACATGTGCACTCAGGCCACGTGATGGTAAGTGGAATCTGAGACCCATAGACATTTTAATTCTCTAGACTGCAATCTTAAGATCTCAAATGCGTTGCCAACCCTGAGGACTAAGATGGAATGCCTCTATGCTAGTCATTTCACCGGTCGTCTTATCCCCACACCGGAACACAATGCGAACACTGCTGCTTGGCGGTAGGGTCCTATCACCACTAAAACGATTTCACAATTGACACCATTTACACATAAAACGTTTACCGAGCGACGGTTGTGTTATCGGCGGACAGACGGACGCCAAACAAAGTTGGTATAGCTTGGCAAATGACTATTAAATAGATAAAACTCTCGGTCAAGCGGCGCTCCTACTTTCACAGCCGACATCTCTTGAACTGCTTCACCGATTTCCATTAAACCTAGCTAAGAACCATCCCCATTAAACTAGCTTTCCTTTAAAAAAAAAATACCAAATCGGTTAATTCGTTTGGGAGCTACGATGTCAAACAGACACACACGCTATACCTACATATAAAAACCCTCTAACTGCGTGGGGTTTAAAAATGTGACACTGCGGCTTTATTTTCCGCGGACCATACTTCCACATCGTAATTTTTTATATTGTTGTCTTCGCCCCGCTGCAAATATCTGACTTTCTGTATGTTTATTTTTTTATCTTCCGGCAATAACAAACACATCAAAGAGATAGCAAAATCGGTCCAGCTGTTGACGCGTGATGTCGTTTTTTTTTTAATGTTAAAGGAGAAGGCACACGAGCACTCAGGCCACCTAGTGGAATCTGAGACTCATGGACATATGAATACTCAAAGAGTCCTAAGACCTCAAATGCGTTGCTAACCCTGAGGACTAAGGTAGAATGCCTCTATGCTAGTAACACCGGTTGTCTTATCCCCACACTGGAACACAACAATGCGAATGTCGTGACCAAGGTAAATAGGAATTCATTTTTATATTTACACTATAGATCTGCTTGCTCTTACTATTAATTTAAACATTGAGCTATCATAACTATGTGGTTACGATATAGCAGCCACTGACACTCCCTGGGTCCAATCCAACGATACCCGCGTTTGAGGTAACAAATAGAAACATGGATAAGTATAGGTACTCATAATCATTACTTCCCTTATTAGATAGTCAGGTAAAAGAGATAACCCATCATTTTATCGAATTTCACTTCATCGAACGCTATTTTCTGCAGAAACCATAATGTTTTGAAGACATCTTAAACATTAACAGTGTTCGCATTGATGTGTTCCGGTGTGGGGATAAGACAACCAGTGAAATTACAGCATAGAGGCATTCCATCTTAGTCCACAGGGTTGGCAACGCATTTGAGGTTTTAGGATTATAGTATTGAGAATACAAATGTCTATGGGTCTCAAATTCCACTTACCTTCCTTATCATAAAAAAAAAATACGTTGGTTAGGTTAGACTTATGACAAAAAAAAGGCTCATACGGGAAAATGCCTTAAGATGAAATGAAAAACCCTGCGTTCGTTGAAAGATGTTTCGATATTAATAATAGGTAAAAAGAGGCAATGTATTCATCAGTATCAACTCGGATTAAAAACGATAAGAACCATCTTCCTAATGTCAAGGTCTTTATTCCCAAGGCCGACGCATTAAGCCTGACCTAGAAACCGCAGCGCCGGTGACGTCACAAATGGAGCGTGTGACGTCATAAAGCCGTTAGGAGACCCGGACCGATACGAAATCGTGAAGTGTTAGTTATGTCACCGAGATTCTTTGAAATAATATCCGGGGACAATCTTACACGAATGGACTTTGTCCATTACTAAGCTTTAGGCTTGTAGTAATATGGGTATTTGACAACGATTAACATTCCTATACATATATATTATATATTATATACTCGTGCATATAAAACACCCGAGACTCTGAAACAAATACTCGCGCTCATCTCAACAGATATTTGGGTCATAGGTACACACTCTTAAAAACAAAGGTTGTCTTTTCTGTGGTCAATAGTTAAAAGCTTGTGTGCATATAAGTTATGGTTTATATGATGGGTCTAAAGCAGTCCTGCCGCCGTTTATGCGGGAATGGGCTTAGCCAGAAAATTAGGCCTTGAAAACGTTAACTCCCGGCGTGTCCACAGGAAAGACGCTAACCTAAATCTGTGTACATATGGCCCATTTGCTATGACCTAGAATTGAACCTGAAACCACTAGTTTCGTAGGCAGCAACAAGGAAAGTCGATATATGTTAGAGAGAAGCCTAAAATAGCGGACACGTATTTTTATTCAGCTGAACAATCTCAACCTATATTGGGAGAAATTGTCCTCCAAAGTTTGTCCAAAGTACAGAAAAGTGAAACCCTCTAACTTGTGTAGAGAGTTTCGTTCACGCATATTGCTGGTTTGATTATAATGTTCATATGTATACGAGTATAACACCTCTTTTTGCGTCCGACGAAAAAACTACGATGTCATACGATTATGCATTACATCTGAGGCTTTGTTCTACCCGGTAAAACCATATGGCTTTTGCCATGTTATTGTATCGTTTTTAACTCGGCCGCCATTACTATCAAATCAAGAGCCTCTGTTATCCGTGTGTACATGAGTATAAAACCACAATGTTGTGGTTATTCAACTCTACCGGGATCAAGATGAGTAACTTACTGGCTGGGGGTGCATAAATCATGCAAATGGGTCATACACACTCTTAAAAATAAAAGTTGTCTTTCCTGTGGGCAATAGTTAAAAGCTTGTGTGCGTATAAGTTATGTTTTTATGTGATAGGTCTAAAACAGTTCTGACGCGCTCATCACACAAATATCTGCCCTTACCGGGATTTTAATCCAGGACCGCTGGCTTCGGAGGCAGGGTCACTCCCAACTAGACCACACCGTGTCGTCAACCTTAATCTGTGTATGACCCTAATGCCAATCAACGCTAGCTTTCACGGGCAACCGTCTTATAAACCTGTCGCAGTTTTGCCGCCAGTAGTCAGGTCATCGTGTTAGAACACGGACTATGAGTTTCTCATTGCTTTGAACTGCAATTGTGGGGCCCGCGGCGATCTCTGCCGGTCACCCCGACGCCTCTCGGCCAAATCTCCTGTACTTTTGCGGGTCGATCGTCGTAACTTGGCGATCGGTTGATCTCGAACTGCCGTTTGAAAGCGTTAATGTGTGTTGAGCGACAGTCTTGAAGCCGGCCGCACGAATATTGCCTATTGTATAATAATTATAAATAATTGTATGTCACTTAAATAAACTTCTAATAGAATATGCGAGTTAGTCAAATTTGCTCCTAGTAACAAGGAGTGTCTTAGTTCTAAAAGGTATTTTAAACGGATACCTATTCAGCTGTAAGCTGCCTCAATGTCTCCGCTGCAGCTCTATTTATCAGTAAAAATAAATAATTGAATTTGCACTCCGCCGCGGTTCTTATCATTAATTACACAACTACCTCGTTGTCGGTGTTGTCTTCTTGCAATTAATTGTTTAAATAAAATATCCAACCGCGTGCAAATTGTAACTCTTACACATAGGGTTCCGTACCATTCTTGCATGGGGCCCTTATTGTAGAAATTTCCACCTATTAAGGTTCATAAGAAACAGTTCGCTGATAGACTGACTGATGGACGAAGGATATGGACAGTGGAGGCTTTTAATAATAGGGTCCATGGTATTGGGTACGGAACCCGAAAAATTAAAGATAAAAATATAAGAGGTTTATTTAATAAGAAGGCCGTGCAGGCTGTTAACGGTTAAAAAACTGAGCTTTAAAGGGCGTTTCTCAGAAACTTTGTATCTAGTTAAGGACTAAAATTAAGAAACGTTAACTTTTCCGCTGAGTTACAAAAATTAGTAATACTGTTATAAGACAAATGGTGGTATCTCCGACAAAAGTCCTGTAGCGAATGCAAGCATAGTACTAGCGGGTGAGTATTTAATCTGCTTATTGAATTATTGAATTTGAGATACTGCTAATTGGCGTTGAAAGTAGTACATTAATGTACAACTAATTTTCGTAACTCAGCGGAAAAGTTAACGTTTCTTAATTTTATTCATTAACTAGGTACAAACTTTCTAAGAAATGCCCGAAAACCGACTGCATGTTTGTATAATGTCGTCTATATAATAATATATAAAACTTAAGCCAAGACGAATTTAACGATTACTCGTTTGTCGAAATCGGGACATCCTTTTAGCCTGTGCTTACAAAAGAACAAAGAGAACAAAGAACTATACTTACATGCCTAAGAAAATAAATATAGGTCAAGAGCATTATGGGTGAGGAACAAAAAGTTGGATCATAGTTAAGCGTATTTAACCATACAAACAACGAACGCGAACAAAGTTCCGTTGTGCGACAAAAGTACACAATACATTATAATAGTACAACTCCATTTTGAGCGAGATGCCTAAAAAGCAAGATGCCTAACAAGTATGATGCCTAAGTAGCATGCCTATTAAGTAAGTTGCCTTCAGTGCAAGATGACTAACAAGCTTGATGCCTAAAAAGTGTGATGACTACCAAGCAAGATGACTAACAAGCTTGTTGCCTTAAAAGTATAATGACTACCAAGCGAGTTCCCTACAAAGCAAGATGACTAACAAGCTGTGTTTGATCGCCCGCGATTCGGGAGGTCGTATTAAAGCGAAAATTACAATCAACGCGAATAATAGAAATCCTAGTGCCAGTGAAAATAAATCAAATGCAAGCCGATTCACCCAATTTCAGCCTGGTTTGCACCCGAGCCGGTACCGGTCTAGTTTCACTGGTTTCTGGATGATGATATGCTTGAGGATCTTGCACACAAGGTTGGAGTGGTATCGAGGTTATTCTTAGCGTTCCTTCCAATTTAACACAAGACACGGGCTTACCCGTCTAGCAGCGAGCAGCCATACAAATCGATCTACCTTCAACTGGCATTTTCAAAAACAAAATATAACGAAAAGTACCCTACGTAATCTGTCACTAACAGATGCGTTCCGAATTACGGTACCAAGAATGCAATCAAAATAATACCTAAAACTAGATTAAAATAAATGGTGTACGGATCAAACAAGCTGTATGACTAAAAAGTATAATGACTACTAAGCGAGTTGCTAGTTGAATCTAGCTCTTCAAACATATCGCTTGTTAGGCATTTTGCGTTTTAGGCATCCCAATTTCTGGACATTTTGGTCATATCACTTCTTGGGTATTTTGCTTTTTAGGCAACCCGCTTGTTAGGGATCTTGCTTTTTAGGCAGCCCTCTTGTTAGGCATCTCGCTTTTTAGACGTCACGCTTAAACGGCATCTGGCTTTTTAGACATCTCGCTCATAACCCGTACAACTTTGATTAGGTGCGTCCTCAGTGAGAGCATTCGCGTGTAATAAAATGAGCATTTAGCGTCGAATATTCAAGTGGTGCGGAGTCAGCGGAGTACAGTAACGTTCGGCTCAACGACCACACCACTCGAATATTTTACGCGAATGCTCTCAGAGGGGACGCTCTTTATGGCTAATTGTCGTCACAACGGGAAAGTTTCATAGACAATTTGATTGCGTGAGTTAGCGTGCCCAACTTTTTGGACCTTACCCTTATAGGTTATAGCGGGCTGCTTTCCGCAACTCGACAACTTATTTTATGCGAATTTTTGCGTGCTGGAACTGCTGCTGGACCTTACCCTTATTCGCCAGTCGGGGAAAAACAGGTCATTATGGCGTCCCTTGCCTCCTGTCGGCCAGGACCGCTTCTCTTTTCGCTGTTCCCTGGGGAGGGGCGGTTCGTATACTTGGCATGTGGTGGACATAGGTGTTAATCACATGCGCATGAGTCGAAAGTCTACTCGTATGAGTCATCGATAATATATTTCGGATGTACCTAGTTACCTACATTACTGTGCAGAAAGTGTTCGGCCTTCAGGTCCGTGCTTCTGCCTCGCTTGCAGTCGCTTTTTAGGTTTCCTTATCCCAGCGCCTATAGCCAAGCGTCGAAAGCGTTTGCGCTAAAAATGTTTACCCCTTTCTTAACTAAATATCGAGAGCGAGACGGGTGGTGTCGTAGCGTTATCGTTTGTAGAAACGAATGCCGTTTAGCTATAGGCTCTGATCATAAAGGATAGTATTATTTTCATTACATAAGAATAATAAAGATCTAAATGACCTCAGGGTAAGAATTTGCAGTCTGGAGATTGCTGTCTTGATATTGCAAATTTTTATGAGCCCCAGAGCTTACTTCCCATCAGGTGGCCTGTGTGTTCGTTTGCTCCTTTATGCCATTAAAAAGCAGATCAACGCGGATGAAGTCCCGGGCAGTCAATATATCACACTTACCTTTAATCCCAAAAAAGATCACAGTTCCCGTGGGATTGCAAAAAAACTACGCGGACGAATTCGCGGGCCAAAAGTTTATATTATTTATTCCAAAAGGCCTTGCGATAAATAAAACAAATCCACTGACACAGTGGCGGGGTTTATCGCGCGGTGAGCAGCTCGCGAATTAATTTACATGTCAATTATTGCGCTGCGTGTAAGTTCATGTAGAGGCGCGTGTGGAAAACATGGCTTTTTCCATGTGTTAGTTTAAAGTTTGATACATGACACTGATACTGTTTTAGATATCGTT
Source organism: Acleris holmiana (assembly GCA_949316455.1). Lineage (NCBI taxonomy): Eukaryota > Metazoa > Arthropoda > Insecta > Lepidoptera > Tortricidae > Acleris > Acleris holmiana. Next base: position 409,823 of record OX438784.1, read on the forward strand.
ATTCTTAATAATATTATAAATGCGAAAACGTGTTCGTTTGGTTCGTCTTTACTGTTAATGCCCGAATTGCTTTAAGAATTTGAAACTAGGATAGTTTATAGCTGGGAGACGGAAATATAACACTTTAAAAAAAATCCTGGACAATAGCCTTTGTTCCAAAGGAAATTTCGAGAAACGACTTACTCGGACGGTGTCCCATCGACAGATTTGATTCTCCCCTGTTAGTAAGGGGTTACAACAGATGTTTCGTAGAAGATCACACGAGCAAGGCAGCAGCTCCAACTAATATTAGCATTAACCTTTTCGACGCCAACGACTCATATATCAGCACCGCAGGTTCAACGCCAACGACTGATATAACCGTCATGGTTGACAGTGGAAAATAGCCCTGATTGTCTATGAGGTAAAGTTGACATTAGCTCTGGTGTTGAGCTGTCAATGGTGTGTGAGTGACAACATTTGTATTTGACTTAGCGTTGAAAATGTTAACTCTTTAGAGTGCTAGGGTCTTCGACGTTTTATATAGCTTTTACCCTCGGTTTCGCTCGCTTGGTTAGTTTCTAGTGAACTGGCATATCATAATATATTATCATCACACTGGTATTATAAATCGCAGGCAGAAGCTTGTAGATTATTATCGCATCATTATACTATTTATAATCATTATTGTGCGTTCATAAGAAGTTGATATTTGGTATGACTTTCACGCTAACAAAATTAAAATGTGTGTTTGGTTTCAACAGCGCCATCTAACGGATAATGCGGTGAAACACGAAAGATCTAATAGCGTTTCCCATATGTATGTATGTATGTATGTAAACACTTTATTGTACAAAATAAAACAGAAACAATACAATGAAGATACCAGAAAATAATGTACAAAGGCGAACTTATCCCTTTAAGGGATCTCTTCCAGCTAACCCTTGAGGGATTGAGAAAAGTGAGAGGTTGTGCATCGAGTAGGCAAGTTTACAAATTTCTTTAGGATCAGATCATACAAATAAGTCCTAACTATAAACATAAAATTAACTACCATTTAAATACTTACATAAATATGCTAGACACAGAAATATGTATTTATAAATCAATATACATACTTAAACTTACATAAACTACATTTATGTAAAGAATAGTTGATACAATATTTAATTTCCAATAAGGTTATATAAGATTTTTGTAGTGACAGACTACATACCTACGTATCTATATGATATCCGTTCGACTGTGCAAAAATAACAAAAAAACACTTAGCATGTAGGTACCTACCTAAACAACAACCAAAAATTATTTTTTGTACCGATGGATATGAAGACATTAAATGGTTGACTGAACTCATTCGTAATATACCTACCTATTTACTCCGACCGAGATAATGAAGTCGTAAACAATCTTCGAGACTTATTTAAAGCTAATATGTGTTGTTTAGTCTATTTGTATAAGTATAATAACTAATATTCCAATTAATGGGTTTCATATCTATTACTATTTGACCTATTTGTGTTACTATAATTAGATCTTTAGTGACACATTATTAGTATTATTACACTCGGCGTCAAAAAAATCGCATCTTTCTAAATTTTCAAAAGAGGCCTCACAGTCATCCTTTTTTCACAATAATGTTCACGAAATCGTAACGGTTTCGTGAACATTATTGTTTTAACATAATGTCTGTGTCAATCTCACTTGATCTTTTTTATAAGTAGCTACGTGATTGTCGAGTAAACATAGCGAATTGGCTAGTTTGCTTTTGTTTACATCTTTTGAAAGTTCAATTCACGCAGACTTTAGGAACCTAATGATAATTAAATAGGTTAATAACATTTTGAAGCTTGGTAAACAAAATCCCTTTATTTTAAAATTTTATATCTTTTATTTTTAAACTTCTATAATCTTTGTATGTTACTTGACGTTTGTTTTGTAGTTTAAAAATATATTTCGATCAATAATGAGCATCAAGTGGCGCCAGTCCTTACGAGCGGAATAGTCATCAAACTAAAGTGAAAGCGATTGCTTCGCGTCAATGATTCTCGATATCCTGATGTGCAATTACATGATTAATAGAGAACCAAGGTCGTTTAATATGAAACTAGGAACACATACGGGGTCCCTATTCTGTGCCATAAAACGATATTGCTTTTGACATGTTATCGTATTGTTTTTAACTCGGCCGCTATTAGGTCAAGCAAATAAGAATAAGAACTTTCGTAACGTTGACAATACGATAAAATGTCAAAAGCAGTACCGAGTAGAATAGGTTTGTGGAACTAGTACTAGCTATGCTAGCACTTAGCACATATTGTATTTTCTCGCTTGTCGCTCAGCACAGCTAGGACATGACGGCGCGCGAGTTATGTCGCCCGCGAGATAGAGCACCTTTCTTTTTCTAACCGTTCTAATTAGACGATGACTGGTAGTCTCTCTCGCGAGCGACGTAACTCGACTTGTCTAACGAAACAGACTAGTCAGAAAGGGATATCCGAGCGACAAATATGTCGCGGGCAAGTTGGTGTTTCAAGCTTGTCGCTCAGTGCGTCTCTAACTATCGTTACAGAATAGTTAGAAAGGGAGATCCGAGCGACAAACAAGTCGCGGACAATTTTGTGCTAGCCCTCCTGAGTCCTGGGCCTCTTTCTAATGCGTTATAATGATATCGTGTTTGACGTGTTTTAGAATCGTTAATGACAAGAGTTATCAAAGCGTTGACAATACGGAAACACATCAAATACGATATCGTTATTGCCGCGTAGAATCCCAGCCCTGGCTAGTTGCACGACCCACTTCAGTGGAAAATCCGGAAGCCGCATCCTTTTTTGTCCGACTCTAGTGCAATTCACATAAGCTTACGAAGTTTTTGGTGGGGGGAGATTCATTTCAACTGAAACGTGCTCTGTCATTGTAATAATAAGGTATTGGTATTAAGATTGTCCTCAACTAAACCAGCGTTACATAGCTTTTTGTTGTTGGGAAATTTACTTACTCATACTCGCGTAGCTTACACATCTTGGAATATCCAAATAAACCCTATTCAGAATGAAATAACACATGCTACATATGCTTTATGAATGACTTTTCCTTCAAAACCAGTTTTAACTTATTTTCCTCTATTGTCCATTCATGTTTCTAGAGGAAGTTTAATTTAGAAGCCCAGCGGCGGCGATCAGGGTGTAAAGAGTTTGCAAAGTTCATTATTTTTCTGATGCAAGTTCCTGCTATTGCCTTATTTTATTAGTAAACTAACTGTTGCCCGCGAATCTGTCTGCGTAGAAAAATGAAACATAGCCTATGTTAATCTGAAATAATGTAGCATTCAAATGGTGGAAGGATTTTTGAAATCAGTCCAGTAGTTTTGAGTTTATTCGTTACATACACACATACATGCAAATCTTTCCTCTTTATAATATTATATCAGTAAATAAATTGAACCTTATTTTTTAAGTAGGCACAATAGGTATTTTTACAAGTTAGTCTGCCACCACTTTTTAAATGAGACCACCGTAAAAAGCTCTAAAAGAAACCGAAATGTCTTAAGTTTTTACACCGTCTCCCTCGTTAACCCCTATCAGCCTGGCCCACGCTAACATCTGTCGTCACTCTGCACCAATCACCCGAACACCAGGCAATCGTGACGTGGCAGTTGAGAAAAGAAGAGGTGTTAATAAACGCAGACCCAAGATGGCATTGGGTTTATAAAGAGTTAGAAAGGCGTCGCCACGGTTAAAGAGCGGTTCTATTTGGCGAAAGTGTTTATTCCTCAATATTAAATATCCATGGTTGTTCCAGGCCTATCCGCGGCATGTCGGCTGTAGTGCTGGGCGCGGGCCCGGCGCACGCGTGCTTCTTCGCCACCTACGAGCACTGCAAGCACACGCTCGGGCACCTCACGCGGCACCGGCACGATCATCTCACGCACGGTACGTTACACTTATCATTATACTAAAGTGATCTGGTGTGAAACGCCTAAGCACGCGTTAAAGAAGAGGCCAAGTACACGAAAACGAATTTCTTTGCTGGCTTAAGGCCGGGCATCGTACTCTTTTAAGAAGACTTGAGCGGAATTTCGTCTATGTTCACGAAATGAGCGTGATCCAGACCGTAAGGTATGCCGCGAGACGGGAACTGTGGATTGGTGGTGGGTATGTCTCATTTAGGACTCTGCTTTAGCTTGACCCGTGCGTGGGATCTGATGATCTTGATTGTAAGTAATACAGATGGCCAAAGTGGTCATTCCTCTTTTGACAAATTCAGCACAACTTCTTATGAAATGATATTGTCGTTAAAGCCGAGCCTACGAAATGGCGGGGCCCTTATCTCTGTTTTATGATAGCCAGTCGATCGAGTAGACGATTTTCATTTAAGTATAATATATTTTAATGTAATCCATCCGTGTAGGATTTCCGGTTCGTATTTCTGTAGTGGAAAGCCCACTTTAAGGAAATATCTGTTGTTAACTTCAGCTACTTCCAACAGTTAGGAGGAAATCTTTAGTCATAGGGAAAACTTTTTTTTACTAACCCGCGTTAAACTATTTTACTACCAACTTCTTGGCGTTTGACGCATTTAGAGCTGCAATGTTGGGAAGATAGAGAATTCGAGCTTCTAAATAGTTTTCTAACGTTGGTACTGTAATGTTTGCAGGTCTGTCGGGTTGTCTCGCGTCGCTAGTGCACGATGCAGTCTCCAACCCGGCTGAAGGTAAAACATTTGACTATTTGTTATTAATGCGGTGGTATGGTTTAAATACGTATTTGATGTCTATCGAACTCGCATACCTACTCGAAACAAAGACGTGGGGAAGCAAAAATAAACTATATTAAAATGTAACGTACATAAAAGTTGTGAACGTGTTTATTTGCAGATGTTCTTCCCTTTTTCACATGTAGCCATATATGTTTTCATCTGTAAACAATCGCAATGGCTGTCGTTTGGACACGACAGCATCATTCATAGCTGTATACATATTAGTGAGCAACGATTACGTGCATATTCATTTGTTTGTAATGTCTCTAAACGAGCTGCTTTCATGACAATGTCGACAGTGTTGCCGCCTTATTCTAAATGTGTCACAACGCTCTATCCTTTTTATGGATTGGATCAGAAGACTGTTACCTCAATTCGGCTTTGGTTTCCTAACATTCCATGTTATCAGTATAGGAAAATGTCTAAATGTCAACGAAACAAATGAATTTAAATTAATTTGATTTGATTTGACATTAAGGAGATTTCAATTTACGGACAATGCTAAGCGTGAATCTGTTTGCGATCCAAATCCATAAACTAAAACAAGATAACATGTTCGAGTGCGATCGTCCTGCGGGGTGGCAGACGTTGGGGAGGACAGACATCTGCTATACTCTTTTGTTCGGGTACCTATTTACCTACATACTACGTATATATACTACGTATTTATTACCAATAAATAATATGAATATGAATACTTACATAACATCACGCCTTCATTCCCAGAGTGGGGTAGGCAGAGCTACAGAAATACCAACAAATCTAAATAGAATTGTTTATAATTCTATAACCACATTTTACACAATCAGGCCAATAAGTTTACCAGTGTATTAGTGACAGGTTGCAAGCCCATCGCCTAACAGTACTACTAAGCCTTTATTCCCTTAGTCGCCTCTTACGACATCCACGGGAAGACGTGGAGTGGCGCTATTCTAACCCGGCAACCACACGGGGCAACCTACTTACCTATATGTAAAAAAACCGCGATTCGAAGCGGAACATTGCCACGCCAAAGCGCGACAGTCTGTATTTAATTAGGTGTTTATCAGAGATAACCACGTGTTTTGTTTGTTAACATTAAGTTAAGTTAAGTACCTAACAAATGGAGACGGTACCTGCGCGGGCGGTTGCGCGCATTTTTTCCCGCTACACAACCCGTTTCTGCTAACGCCTTTTACGCCATCCCCGCTAACATGCTTCACCTGGGGCTGGGGGTAACGGACTCATAGCCTTTAACTGCCTTAAAAATGTTCCTCTTTACTAACAAAATAAAAACCAAACTGTGTCAATAGTCAATATTCTTATGCATCGCATTCACATTATTATAAACAATATATTTAATGACGTTATAATTGTGCTAATGCTTTTTGCTACTTAATGTCACTGTATTATCAGTTTGTCTCATTACATGCCGGTTATATTAGACTGCTATCATTAACTTTGTCTATCGCATAGGGATGAGGATTGATAATGATGAGCTATTGGTGCTTCACATTCACAACCGATTCATATAAGTCGCTCTCACTATCACTACATAATGTAGAATTCCCGCGTGTATCTCTATGTACGTTACCTTATCTGAGAAGGTACGAAAGACTTATGCGGTTTTAACCATAATTTACAGCATTTCTGGATGAATAAACAGGAGTCTTTTTATATTTCATTCATGCGGTTTCCACACTGGTACCTAACCCCTGACGAACTAATACGGGGTTCTAATTCTGACACGTTTATTTATCCGGGTGTTTTTTGTCTTGCACGCACCAAGGGTTTTTCGTTTTTCTACAATAATTTTCTTTTAATCATATATTTTCTATTATTTTTTTAAGTTGTTAGTTATTTGCGCACCGCGATGATAAATTATTTTGTCCGATGCAACAATGTGTGCATTAATCGGCCGTTTAATAATGGTTTGTTTTGTTTTTGTATTAGTTTTCCTGTTGGTGACGTCTGCTATGTCGATTACACACGTGAATCAGTGACTAGGTGTTCTCAATTACTTAGAGGCCACGTGGGTACAGTTGATAGCGTTATTTTTCAACTCGATTTGAAGTTAACACTTTTATGAGTTGAAGGTAGATCAGCACACAGCTGAGCTAGTGGCAAGTGGGCCCGGAGGCCCATGAACATCTGTAGTTTTAAAATTGCAAGACGTTGCAAATCTGGACGAAAGGGATGGATGAATGCCTGTTCTTATTTCTATACTTATTTCACCGACTGTCTTACTCTTGGTAGAGATTCCTATAGGGAATCCCCTTGTTTCACCGACACTCATTTCTTAGAACGTATCACTTCGCAGAATTTTCTTTTCATCGAAAGCAAATTTCTGCTGAAACCTTATTGGTTTCAGATTATCTTAAGCATAGGTTGCGTAGGCTAGGTTATGTTACACCTGTGACCACCAAAAAATAAGCGGAGTACAAGAAAATTCTGCGAAATGATACGTTCTATGAAATGAGTGTCTTAGAAACAGTGTACATCAATTCTTATAGTTTAAGAACAAGATCCACTAATAAAATGTTTATATAATTTGGCATAATGTTCACTGTTTATTCTCGCTCGAATTAATTTTGTGCGAACCGTACATTGGCGGGACCAGGATATCAAGTGTAAGCGGAAGCGGACGGCGATTTGGGTTGGGGAAGTCTTGACTTGTTTATAGTCGGCCTGCCTCCCCCAACGTCTGACCCCCCGTCGGACGTCGCTCACGAACTTGTCGGCCTTTAGTAACATTTTATGTCCTCTTACGCCTGTTTTCAATATTCAAACTGTGGACAGATTAGGTGCAAAAAGGCTCAACTTTTGATTTGATGTTATATTAACTATCTGCGGTTTGAATATTAGTTACGGAGAATTAGTGACCAGTTCCGCGTGTGGTCCTTCGAGCCGTATATTTTTAGACATGCTCTAATTAGTCAACCAGCTGTACCTAACTTTAGAGTACCTATAACGTGGACTGTACTGAATAATGACAGTAATGGCTCGAGCGATCATTAATTGCTGGGAATATTAATTTATAGGAATAAACATATTTTCCCTGTAGTGGAACTAGAATAGAATAGAATAGAATAGAAAAAAGCTTTATTCACCTTAATAAGTATGCCGTGGACATGAAAATATAACAAAATCACAAAAAGTCTAAATTAAACACGCACAAATCTATAAAAAGCGAAATAAAATTGTGCAACATCTTAAAAAATAATTTAATACCACGGCATCTCCGTGAAAGGGCGCCGGCTCAGCATGTGCTGCAGCATTGCTGCTGCAGCGCTGATATTCTGCCGGAGACCATGGGTGCGGCAGGGGACGCACTTTAAAAGTCACTTACACTATAATTCAAAACATTAATTTAAAATAAAACCACAACCTTCACTTACAGTAACATAAAATCTATTTACAAGTCTAATTACTATCAAGTTCCAAACATTGTCCAACTGAAACAATTAGGTATTGGCCTGAAGTTTCTGCTGATTCAGCAGATGCAGCTTATATTTGCCTTTAAAAGCTTCTTTTGAACGAGCATCTCTGATAGGCGGAGGAATGTTGTTCCAGCACCTCGAGGCCAAATACCTAAAACTTCCTCTAAAAGCAGCGGTCTTGTGTCTGTATGGAATCAAGACGCAAGATCTTGCCGATCGGTGCCTGGCTGTTTTGGATGACCAATTTAGTTTGTCATGCAAGTAAATAGGTGTACCAGTCTTCACAACCTCAAACAGTAAGCTTGCAAATAACAACTCTTTCCTGCGTGCCATGTTCAAAGTATTTGCTTTATTAAGAAAAGGAGTTATATGAGAGCGAGGAGGAACGGGAAAGCAGTACCTAACACAAGCATTTTGAACACGCTGCAAAAGTTTATGGGTTTTAGCAAAGAGGCAAGAACCAAACGAAGTTAAGCAGTAGTTCAACTTAGAAAGTATCAGCGCTTCACAAAGGCGAATACGTAGATCAACATCCAAATAATGCCGAACTCTGTATAAAATACTTAACCTATAGAAACAGTTGCGCACCAATTCAGCGACGTGATTTTGAAAACGGAGGCTTGAGTCCATAAGGACACCGAGATTTCGCGCCTCTTGCACCTCTTCCACCTGATTACCCAACACAGCGATTGTAGGATTCAAAGATTTAACTTTTTGCGTTTGATGACGAGATCCTAATAGCATACATTTTGATTTAGAGGGATTTAAAACGAGGCAATTCTCAGATGACCATCCAGCAATGTGTTGTAAATCTTCATTTAAAAGCCTAATTGCGTTGTCAGTCTCTGTGTGTCTAAAGGATATGTACACCTGTAAGTCATCTGCATATAAATGGTATTTACAGTGCTTAATCCTACAGCAAATATCAGAAGAATAAATAATAAATAACAAAGGTCCCAATATAGACCCCTGAGGCACACCCCTATTCACTGGTCTCAAATCTGAGAACACACATGAGCCATCCATCTTGACAACTTTAACTTTCTGCCAGCGATCTGTGAGATAACTTCGAAACCACTGCAAGGATGAGTCAGTAAAACCGTAATATCTTAACTTGGACAGCAAGAGAGATACATTTAACGTATCAAACGCCCTAGAAAAGTCCAGAAGTGTTAATGCAGTAATCATACCAGCATCCTGGGCAGACAAGATTTCGTCAAAGACGTCATGCAAAGCGGTATTAGTACTACGGCCCTTTCTGAAACCGGATTGCATATTAGGAAGTATATTATTATCTTCTAGATACTTGACTAGTTGATTATAAACGACTCTTTCGAGGATTTTTGACAAATAAGGCAATATACTAATAGGCCTCAGGTCTTTTAGTTCTTGAGGGTTACTAATCTTTGGGATCGGACTAACGATCGCTGTTTTCCATAAATGAGGGAAGGTGGAAGTTAAAATTGATGAATTGATTAACTCGACTATAAAATCTAATGTAAAAGGAAGGGTTAAAAGAATCATATCAGCCGAGATTCCATCGCAGCCTTGCGCATTGGACCGTAAATTTAAAATGATTTTCGAGACGGTTTGTTCATCCACAGGAACTAGCTTAAAACTAGAAAGACCATAACTGTTTTTCTCAAAATAATTTGATGCTGTCGAAGCTGCGTTTTCCTCACCCGGTACATTTAAAAAGTGAACGTTAAGCTCATCAGGATCTTTCAGATGAACTGGCAAATCATTTGTTTGCTTAATATCGATCAAAACATTTTGCTTTAACTGCTTCCACAGAGTCTTCGGATTTTTAATATTAGAGTTGATGCTCTTATCAAAATAAGCCTTTTGTTCCTGGAACATGCACGAGATGACCAAGCTCTTTAAAACCTTATACTCGCTCTTGTGAGTATCTTGTTTAGTGTTACGATATTTATCCTGTGCTGCATTACGCAAACTCATCATAAGTCGTAAGTTAGGAGTGAGCCATGGCTTAGACTTAGGCTTAATGGTAGTTTTACGGATCGGAGCATAGTTATTAAATATGTGTAATATGAGATTGTTAAAATGTTGAACCTTTTCGCCAACTGTCTTTAAATCATATATTAAATCCCAACCCAACTGCATTAAGCTATGTGAAAAATCTGCAAAATTAATTCCCTTTAATGACCTGGTCAACATCGATATAGGACGGCACTTAGGCTTTTTAACCTTGACAGTAGCTAGGACAAGAGCGTGACTATTTAGGTCGGCAATATAGTTTGTAGAGATGTTTGTGAGGTCACCACTGGAGCAAATCAAGTCTATGAGGGTTTCGCTGTGGGCAGTAAAATGAGTGGCAGTAGTAACATAGTTTTTTAAGTTAACTGAATTAAAAAATAAGTAGAGTTGTCTTGTTTTGGGATCCCTACTTTCAAGTAAATTGACATTAAAATCACCTGTTAGCACAATCTGATCACAATGTGAGAAAGAGGTTAACGTATCAGTTAAGCCATCCAGAAATACCTCCAGACTTTGCCATGGAGGTCTGTAAGCCGTTCCAATAATAATCTTAACAGAATTTACAGTAACTTTGATCCACATTTGCTCTATATCGGGAATTGGTAAAAAAGGGCAATTTTGAAACTTTATTGCGCGACTAACGTAGAAAGCTACCCCGCCACCGGCTTGCCGGGTACCAAGTATTCGTGGAACATGCAAGAACTTGTAGTTATCAAGATAAGGAGCCTTAGCTTCTTCGCCTCGCTGTAACCAAGTCTCATTAATAGCAAGTATATCCGGTAAAAACTCTTCTATTGCCACGATAAACTCATTATGCTTTGTACTAAGTGATCCTGCATTAAAAAACCCAACTTTAAGATTTCTTGTCTTAACCATCTTGATGTATTACTGATATGATAACAAACAATTCAAGGCCATGTAGCGGCCATAAACAATGGTACAACTTAATATTGGGACAATAACTAAAACCACAAGGTAAACATACAAATGAGACAGTATCAGGCGATTCCAGAAACTTGCGAGGAGAATGGCAATACTCGTAGAAATACTTACATGCACAGGCAATAAGAATACAACAGATAAAGAAATGTTCAACTTTCAACCACACAATATGAAAATTGTTGACCCTTCTCCAAATTTTGCCCATATTAACATTTACACTAGTCAAAATTATGCTAAAATTATAATCTAATACATCACACATATGTTTTACATTAAGGGCAAACATTAACAACGACCAAAAATTTTATCTATATCGGCGTCTGTGCGCAGTCGATGCCCAGATTCTCCTGGTCCCCGACGAGCGTAAATCTTTCCATCACGGGTCCACACATATCTCCATCTAGCTTTAACTGATGCTTCTCGCGATCGATAAAATAGTTGTCTGTTGAGCCGTGTTAACCTCTCGTTAACGTAAAAGGGCTTCGAAGATACCGTTAGACCCATGTCAGCACTAGAAGTTACCCATGCCTTTGGTTAAAAAGAAACCAGTAGTTGTTATATTCCTTCTGGCTTTTTCTTATTTAAATCTTACCTTATTCCTATTCCTATTCTAAGGTAAAGTTCGTTTCCAACCCGAGCGACGCTCGGTCTTCCAGGTACTTTTAGTAAAGCAAGATATAATCCGCGAGTCCGTTTGTTAAAAACAAAGGATTTCCCTTCGGAATTAAAAATACTGCGATGTAATAGGTTGTCTAATTAATTATCTGTGTGAAAAACACATCTTTTCACTAGTTCACACGACGAAATTTTAGGATTTTACTAATATTTTAGTTACAAAAACGTTTCTGACTGTACGTAACCACAGACGTATGCATGCAAACGTTAATGGCTGTATTACAGATTTATTTAGAAGTCAATACTCATCTGACTATGACTTGTTTATGCTTTCCGAACAGTCTATAAAAGGTGGAGGAGGTATCGTTGGTCAGGGACAAGGCCTCACCTCTCCCAATGGAGCCTCGAGTGATTCTTTTTATCGCATTATATCGCGAACTTATGCTTGTCATACTTGCTAAACACATAGAAAACTCAGAATATCTATTAAAAGTACCAGTATTATTATTATAGTCACTAGTTTAAAACTACTTTTCATTTTACGACAAATAAATCTACGCGAATAAAGTCGCGGACAGAAGCTAGTAATTCATAGTTCTTTATTTAGTAACGATTATACACTGTCATTTTTATTGTTAAAAATACCAGAATTTTATACTGCAATTCTAAAACTAATCATTCAAAATTAGGGTACGCTTTCCTTATTAAATGCCAATGTTTCGAATGTGGTGTTTTAGAAATCTGGTAGAGTAATCTAGTATTTTGGGTATTTAGCGATTTAAAAGCACTAATCCATAGTAGTATTTATGTGAAAGTAACTCTGTCTATTTGTGTCGCTTTCACGGGTAAACCGCTGATCCGATTTAGATGAAATTTGGTATAGAGATAGTTTAAATCTCGCGGAAGGATATAGGTTACTTTTACTCTGAAAATTGGAGTCGCTGGCAACAGCTAGTATTATAAATTTGATAGTAACTCTGTCCATCTGTCTGTCAGTTTGTTACGTTTTCACGGATAAACCGCCTAATCGATTCAGGCGAAATTTGGTATAGAGAGAGTTTGAGTCTCGCGGAAGGACATAGGTTACTTTTTATCCCGAAAAACTAAACGATTCCTGAGGAAATAGCAATAAATGACTTCTACGCCGACGGAGTCGCGGGAAACAGCTACTTTAAATATACAATGTTTATCGCTAGTCAACCAGAGTGGCACAGCCGGACCGATTTGGATGTTTAATTAGTTGAATGCATTTAGATTTAGTAAAATGTGCTTTTAATGGCCTGGCGACACTTTAAACGATTATTTTCCTTAAGATAAGGCACACGTGGAACTAATTACATTATAATTACAAGTTACGTTAATCCACGCTTGCTCATACGACTTGTATAGCATACATCCCTTGTTATTATTAATTAGATTATAAAATTGCAATCACTGATTGACAGGTCCAGTAGTAATATTAATTAATTTCACCCGACAAACCAACAATGACTAATGTTTTTGGCTAGATGTTATGATCTGTAGGCCTTGACGGATGTTAATGTGCGGATCGTTGGATTGGTGTTCCACCCATGAGGTGTCATCTTACTTCTTACTACTATAATAAATGCAAGCACATAGGCTACTTTTATTTATTTATTTATTTATCTATTTATTAAAGGAAATCCAACAGTTGCAGTTACAGAATAGAGCAAAGGATTAAGAAATACAGAACCAATTAAAGGATCTCTCATATAGTAATTGAACACTTATTAAAGTTGAACTTAAAACTACTGAGTGCCACACACCGACACAGAAGCAAATGCCAAATAAATTAATCCCAAAATAAATCATTGTCAACCACCGCCAAGCAGCAGTGTTTGCATTATTGTCTTCCGGCGTGGGGATAAGAGGACCGGTGAAATTACTAGCATAGAGAGATTCCATCTTAGTCCTCAGGGTTGGCAACGCGTTGGGGGTCTTAAGATTGCAATCTTATTGGGAATAATAATAAGAGGTACATTAAACATACAGAATAAAAAGATACAGGCTTTGCCTAGTTTGGGGGCCTCTGTTTGTTTTTCTCTGTAAGGGCAAGATGTGTGTTGGGTTGGTTGACCGAGCTGACTGTTTTAATTCGATATTTGAATCAAAAATCCGGCACGTTTCCTAGAGAAAATTAATTGTGATTTTTAACAGAAAGTTTGGTCTATCTAGATAGATAACCGAACCTACCTGAACCTAGCAGACAACAGGCTCTTTATATCTAAGCGTGTGTACTTCTCATTTAGTGTATTATATTGTTCACACTGTTACCGTGTGCAAATTTGTATAAACGGTTTTTATTTTTATTTGTATATTTAATGAAAGCCAATTTATTACCGTAAAGTTGAATTTTGAAAATTGCATAATAGAAAAGACGGCGCGTGTTTATTATAAACTAGCTGTTGCCTGCGACTCCGCCCGCGAAGAAAAATAAATCATAGCCTATGTTACTCTAATAATAATAATAATAATAATAATAATATCACGGGACAATGTCACACAAATTGACCTAGTCCCAAACTAAGCTCTAGGCTTGTGCTATGGGTACTAGACAACGATAAACTTGCTTATATAGAGAAATATATACTTAAATACATAGAAAACATCCAAGACTCAGGAACAAATACTCGTGCTCATCACACAAATATCTGCCCTTACCGGGATTTGAACCCAGGACCCCTAGCTTCGAAGGCAGGGTCACTCCCAACTAGGCTAGCATGTCGTGATACTCTGTGATAATGTAGCATTCTACTGTTGAAAGAATTTTCAAAATCGGTCTAGTAGGTTTTGGGTTTATTCCTTACAAACATAAAAAAAAAACCAATCATTCTTCTTTATAATATTAGTACCTAGAGATATTGACCGCCATTCCGTTCACAATTCACTTTTCCGGTAGAGAGCTAGGTTGCTTTTTGTAATTTGCAATTCATTTAGTCAGGTAGAGGTATTGGGATTACTTTGTGATATTTTAGTAAAGTAATGGATGTTTCTTTACTTTACTTTGTAAAGTAATGGTTGTGCTTCCTTTGTGTTGGACTTATGTGAAGTGCCAAACTGCCAAGACGATAGCTTGCGAACACTTGCTTTTATATATTTCATTGTGGGTATTTGTATTTTATTTGTAATTGTCTGTTTGTCTAATTGTCTAATAACGTGTTTTGTACGAAGACTATATGCACGTCCGTCCGAACGATAACTATAATTATTTGCTCGTTTACGCCGACATTGAATTGGCATTAGCAATTTTTTTAAACGCTTCCGTTAGTTTTTTCCACGTGGCTCACATGAGCACGATGCCAGCAAATGCTTTACGCACAAGTGTAACGCATTTGCAACCTTATGACAACTAGACAAAGTTTCGACGGACATCTTCAAGGCGTTTTGCCTCGCTATTGCTAGATGATTTGATTCAATCACAGTCATTGTACCCTCATGCGGTATCGTACTGCGGACAGAGTGAAACGTTCTGTGGATAGTAAGCTGGAATGACCTTGTTGATTTAGAGAGAATACTTATGGGAACCAAACTTAAATCATTTTAAAATGTAAGCGTTTTTGGCCACAACAACCTATTAAATTATATGAAAACCGGGATAATGGAATGACTAGAAAAATATACGGGTATCAATTATTTATCGAACCACCTTTTAACGGACTTGCACAGAATTTTCATTTGATCGGAAGGCATTTCTCGAAGCTTGAGTTATAATTTATTGGTGGCTAGCAGATTTAATTAGGTACGTAGGTTAAGTTAGTTTTGCAAGTCTAAATGGCATTAAAATATCCTAAAAACATCACGGTTTCCTGAAAATGTGGAAAATAGCGAAAGATGAAATAAAAGTCGATGAAATGATACAATTGATGAAGTGAAAATCATAAAAGAATAGCTTACCAAAATGGGTACGTATCACAATATACAAAGTTCAAAATAGATAATGGTCATAATATGTAATGGTTTTATTTCTGAAACCGTAAACTTTTCAGGATTTTTTAAAAGGTCTTTGTTTAGAGCCCATTAAGTTAGGTCAGGTTTTTTCTATAACAACCCTGAGAAGTTTACGGTTTCAGAAATAAGACCATTATTTATAATGAATGATCCATTATGTATATTGAACCTTATATATTATGAAACGTGCCCGCCAAAATACATTCGAGTACATAGCATAGTTAATCATTGCTTTACACAATTTGGTGTTAACAAACATTTTGGTGCCTCGACAAGAATATCTTATTCTTAGGTAACGGTTCGTTAAGTATATGCATATGTTTTACAACAATTAAAACGTTTTTACATACTAAACTGACGTTGTTCACTGGTTGGTTTAATTATTCTACCTACTGGGGCAATTAATTCACGTTTCATTATATCAGCCGAAGAACATAGGCCTTCACCGAGGATTCTCACGAAATTGTTGGAAAAAAATGTGTTAAAATGTTCAAGAATAAGTTAATTGATCCGATTAAATACCTAATAAATAATTAACGATGTCTGTAATGGTATTTCAGTGAGGATGTGATTTGTTGTGCGTCTGGACCGTAGCCACTTTCCCCCACCCTACGGTCTCGTCCCGTGCTTGTTTGTGTGTATGAATGCCCGGAAATCCGCACCGATTTACTTCCCGCTTCCAACCAAACACATTCGGTTGTAGTAAACACTAGAATTTCGTGGGAATTGGCGCGATGGTAATAGAAGTAACACTTTTAAAGAAGTTGCGTTTTTGACTGACAGTAAAACGAGTAAGATGTCGACCCTGTCACGGTTTGAAGAAAGAAGAAACATTTGTTACAAACAAGGAATGAAGAGCAGGCATTATGCTACTCGGTATAAACATAATTGCTTTTGACATGTTATTGTATAGTTTTTGCCTCTTACGCCATTACTGTCAAGTAAATAAGAGCTATCAAAAGGATGACAATCAAAGCCTGTCTCCTGTTGGAATACATATCTAAAACTAGTTACTATTTTTCTCCGTTTCAATGCGGCCTGGAACTTATTTGGTTTTAAGACCTGATCGCATACAAATTTCCCGGCAGTTATGGCAGTGCGTGGTAGGACCTTGAACAGGGTCTGTGCGGATCGCTACCACCTTCTCACCCTTTAGGGCCGAGCCGTGCCGAATAAACAGCAGTATTTGCGTTGTTGTGTTTCAGTGCGAGGGTAAGAAAACCGGCGAAATGACTGGCATAGCCATCCATCTAAGTCCTCAGGGTTGGCAACGCATTTGCAGCCTTGAGATTGTCATCGTAAGATTGTAATGTTGAGATTGCAAATGTCTACAGTGTTCAGAGTGGGAAATATAAACGGTTTACTTCAATCACTTGGTAGGAGCGCTCTTTGGAAATGGGTAAAGCCACAACACAACATAAAGTTCGAAATGGCGTAAATGTATATTAGTTATTTCTGCGGTTTGATCTTTTCAACTCCAAGAAAGTCCCGTGATGATCGCATTGGAATGGCTCGTGACATAACAAATAATTGCAACATTAGTATGAGGAAAACGTTCCAGCTCGCGACCTAGGTACTTTAGCTTGCGCGGGCGCCGAGAGGAAAACTGCACGTGTGCGCCTGAGTCACACGGGGATGGCCCGACGGTCTCTGCATGTTTATTTATATGTGTACTTATTGGGTGCCGGAAGTATATCAGACGGTACGTAACACTATATACATATAAAGTTTTAAATACTTAATAGTCATAATATAAAAAGGATTTTATTTCTGATACCGTAAACTTTTCGGTATTTTTATAAAACAAACCTAGCCTAATGGGTTTTATACAATAGTCTTTTAAAAAGTCCTGAAACAAACCATTAGGTATATATTATGATTATGAACATTATGTACTTTGAACAATTATATATTTTGAACTTTATATATTACGATACGATCCTATATCAGACAGGACGCCAGCCAGAGGTGTTATTAAAAACGACATCTTGTTAATTTGCAGGCGGAGACAAGCAATGAATTACAAAACATATCTCTTGAAAAAATAAATACATTTGCACTGTGAGCTTGTCCCCACCTGGAACACTTTTTCCAATATTCAAGTTATATAAAGTAGGTACATTGCTCTTACTCATACAATTCTCTTTAGATTATAGTTTTTTTTTCGCTTTTTGGTTGTTATTTTTGTTGCAAACCGGGTTTTTTAAATACATTTATTTTTATATTTTTTAGTAGTGGTCATCATTCAAACTGCTTTTGTTAATTTAGTTAGAGCCCGAGACCAAAATAACATTTGGTTATCGATGCAGGAAACCCTGCTCTCGAAATAATGAATTAATTTCTTATTTTCATATGGACGAACTAACATCCATGCTAGTGCCTCGACCGAGAATTGAAGGGCTGAAACCGTGAGTGGGCTAACATTTTGGCATCATTCCAAAATCGTGCCGTCAAAACTGACCGTGAATGTCCACCTTACGGTTGCCAGCTTATGGATGTCCATGAGCTGGCAACCGTAAGGTGGACATTCACGCGGATTCTAGGCGGATATCCGCGACTTTTTGTGCAGTGAAATTTCGTAGGTAACGATCAAAATCGTTTTTACTCGTAGGTATAAGATGTTGCCGGCCCTAGCCGGCTCTAGCCCGTGTGGTTGCGGGGTTAGAATAGTGCCACTCCATGTCTTCCCGCGGATGTCGTAAGAGGCGACTAAGGGAATAAGGGCTTGTAGTACTGTTAGGCGATGGGCTTGCAACCTGTCTCTAATACACTAGTAAACTTCTTGGCCTGATTGTGCAAATTGTGGTTACAGAATTATCAACAAGTCTTTTTAAAGTTGTTGGTATTTCTGTAACTCTGCCTACCCTACTCTGGAAATTAAGGCGTGATGTTATGTATGTATGTATAAGATGTTTTTCCCTTAACATTTTCTGCTGGTGGTATAATACCAAAATGCAAATATTCCTTCGTATTTTATTAATTGAATATGGAAAAACAGTGCGTCGCGATTGTCTAACGTAGCTTATACTTGCGGTTTTCATTGTATCGTACCTATATTGTTCCACCGACCGACGTAACCGCAAATGCAAAACAACAAGCTTTATAGAAACGCATCGTGATGATAACAAATATGCACGTAGGTATATTTGAACAGAGTTCTCGGAGCGCGGAGTAGGTTGTTGGGGATTATTTGCGAAGCTGAGTAGTTGAAATAATAAAACGAATAAATACCTATCTTCAATCTCACACTTAATTGACCTAGTCCCAAACTCACGCCTTGTACTATGGATACTAGACAACGATTTAATTACAATACATAGACAGCATCCAAGACTCGCAAACAAATACTCGCGCTCGTCACACAAATATTGGCCCATACCGGGAATGTACCCGGGACCGCTCGCTTCGTAAGCGCACCGAGGCTAAGTGTCGTGTATGTTGAATCTCGAATAGACTTACTACTATCAGCAGTATCTTCTTCGGTAGATATAGCTACCTAATACCTGGCATAACTATTTTATGTACCTTAACTAACAGAAAATCTCTCTTGGTTCTAATTTTTCAAAAGTAGTGGCTGTTATACCGTCAATACCATCATACAAAAATACCTGCGGTTACAGATGGACAGACATGTTCTTATAGTAGGGTTTTGGGTTCAGGATCCTATAATAGGGAACATGCTTTTTTTTTTCTTACACTCTGGAAAGTGCTATGAAAGAAAGGAATAACTGTATAAGTACGCGAAATAATTATCGTGTAATTTTTTCATAACATATGAAACTTTAAAAAGTTATAGATTCAGACCCCCTATAAAAACACTATACACAATCGATGACAGGAATGACGTCACAGCTGTTCCCGTGTTTAAAATATAAAGATCTTAAAAAAAAGCATTTATTTCGTAAACAACTAAGACAATATCGTTGAATTAAAATATTACGTGAATAAAATGAGGATGCAGAAAAAAACAATCTAAACATTAAAAGAAGTTATAAAATATTAGAACAAGCTTTGATTCTATATAAAATCTTAATAAACGGGTCATAACTTAGTAAATTGCGTTTTATATGGTTTTTTTTACCATTTTCTCATAAATCGTATGAATGAAGTTCAATTCTGATCTTCATGCATGTTCTCTATTGTCAACGTTATAATTGCCATTGTACCCAAAGTATAAGTGTTTTATTTGTTTGTTGCGACTAAAAAGCGATACGCTCATGTTCAGAGCGTGACTGCAGCGCTGTTGTTGCCTTATCAGCACTTGAGTAGGTACTCGTGTCTAATGCGAAATTGAGTTTCAGAGCTTAGCTAATGAATTGTGCTCGTTGAAATTCAAAAGATACTTACACTACTGAGTCAGTTACATTTAATAACGATTTACCTGTTGGGGTCGAATAATCGGCCACATAATATGTTAGAATTATTTACAAACGGTATTAATTATTGTATTGTATAATGTAATGTATTATATAGTTTAGTTTGTAGTAATATAAATTAATTCACTTGACGACCTCCTTTATCCTGACCAACGCTGGCTGAAAAGAATATGGCATCACACAGCTCAGTAGCGCCATAGTTTCACTTTTACACCGTCGTCGCTCTTGAAATATACCCTTCTAATCTGATCTGTGGTCGCCATTGGCGGCAATGAAATGGAGTCGGGGAATTGGTTTTCAGCAAGCGTTGGTAAAACGGAGTTGTAAATTATTATATTATTGGATATGATGAGTAAATAAAGCCAACATTTGATTTGAAGAGGATTTATTATTCGTGGTGCCTAACGAATCTATGTATTACTTACCTATATTATATGGTAATTAATTTCAAAATTCCTAATTTGTACATTTCGATTTGACTTCACGAAGCGTCACAATTAGTATTCTATCCGATCTAAGTAAATCCCAACATCAATACTGTCCCCATATTTTAAACGATTCTGTAATATTAGATTTTTGGCACTCGAAAATTCAAGGATAGTTAGTACATTTTCCTGATTTTGTAGTTTTAGCTGACAAGTGTGAAGAAAGCATAGATGGCTTTCTTTACCAATGAATTACGCATTCATTCTAATCAGTCATGGTCACAGGCAGGCAGCTGCAAGCAAACGCTTCATTCGGTCAACATATTTCGAGATTACAATCACTAGCTAAAAAGGCGAATAGGACGAGGTGATTAATACTTTTAAATACTAAATGTCGTCGCAAGGTTTGTATTAATGTAGTGTTTGTGAAAAGTCAAAGGAACAACGTGTAATACGAGTTTATATGAGCTGTCACAAGGGTTATCAAGATTGAACCAACAATGGACTATGTCAAGATAGAATGGATTGACCTGGAGAGGGTTCACAATTGTGATTAAGCGACTAATCTCTACATAATATGAGCGATAACAGGGCCTCTATTCCACAGGGTTGTTTAAAAACAAAACTCGGCTGCCATTTCTGTCAATTAAATAGGAGTTATTATAATGATGAAAATACGGTAACACGTCAAAGGCAATATGGTTTTTATTTACCCAGTAGAATACAGGCCCAGACAAGATTAACGAACCGACCCGCGCTCGTTTAATGTGTTTTGCGCTAGCAATAGCTAGCGCCGACCACTCCGTTTGCGCGAATTCGTCTCGCATCGATACCGAATGGTAATTATTTATCGTTCTCTTGTTGATTAAACGGTTAATGATCCACGCTCGCTCGATATACAGAACGATATAAAGAACATCTCCTCGAAAAAAATAGTTGTAAAACCATTTGTTGAGTGACTCACCAAGCGTGTCAAAATTACAGACGATTGCCAGCTCCGAGTAGTGGTAACAAACACGTAAATTTTAGGCTCTCAGCTAGAAACAAGTACATATTTAACGTCCCAACCGATTTCCACCAAACCTAGTCAAGAAGTATCCAGGTAAAACTAGCATTCAATTTAAAAAAATCGCATTGAAATCCGTCCATCTTTTTCGGAGCTACGAAGACAGACAGACAAAGGCGTCAAACTTTTAATACCCCTGTTCTGATCATTATTTTTACACACATACATAACATCACGCCTTCGTTCCCAGAGTGGGGTAGGCAGAGCCACAGGAATACGAAAAACTCCAAAAAGATTTGTTTATAATTCTGTAACCACATTTTGCACAATCAGGCCAAGAAAAAGTAGAAATAAGAGGATAAGTAACATCACGTAAACTTACATTATAGCGTGGACGGATTTTAAGCTGATCTGATAATTGAGGTGGCAGCGGAATCTCCTCTAACTGCCATAATACCAATGAAGGCGGCTAAATGCAATGTAATAGTATAAGCATTCTAAACTTAATGTGCTATGACTACTATACATTGCAGTTAGCGGTCTTCTTTGATATTCTCGATAGTTTCGTCTTGGTAAGTAGATGATGATGACCGTGAACAAAAGGACAGTCTGTAACAAAACCTGGTCTTACGGGATTTTTGAAAGAAACTTACTTCGAAAGGCGATTGCCTTAGATAATGACGTATACCTACCTGTTGTTCGCGTAGAAGTCGTTTATCGCTACTCGCGGAAAAAGTCCCATATATGTCTTTTCTCGGGCCTCAAGCGTGCTCTTATTTTTTTTGTTTCCGCATCGAGCTGTTCTTTTCACTAAAATTTCACCCATAGCTGGCAACACTTGCTTCTGTCGAGTTTTAGATTTTAGTAAGAATCGGAAGCCCTGGCATTCAAATCACACTAGTATTGTTCCTGAGTCTTGGATATTTTCTACGTATGTTTATCGTTAGTACTCATTAGCCTAGAGCTTGCTTTGGGACTAGGTCAATTTGTCTATAATTGTCTGATAGCATATTTATTAGGTAGGGTAATTACTAATATATATTATATGCACATATAGCTTTGTATGCGTTACTTGCATTCTCGGTGCATCCCTCTATTGTTGTGGCATTAGATTTATTTATTTCATAATATAAGTTACAGTTATATTGAACAACATGTCAATTTTACAGAGTTCATATTATGATCGTCAAAGAAGTAAAACTAAAAAATAATAAAATAATAATAATCATTTAGCAAAAGCCAATGTCAAAAATTAATGGATTATTATAGCACACAAATACTTAACAATAAAACAATCGCAAAAGTATAGGTATAAGTCATAATTCAGCGTCAATAAATTCACTTACAGAGTAAAATGCTTTATCCAACAAAAGGTTTTTCAATCGATGCTTGAATGTTTCGTCACTGGATTCATTTTTTAAGTCAGCGGGTAGGTGCTCGTAGAATTTAGGGCCGATAATACGCGGGTTCTTCCTGGCTAGCGCCGTGCGGCTCGGAGCCGGCCGCAGGCGGCCAGTGCTGCGAGTGACCTTGCCCTCGACTCCCATTCGCGCGAAGGTATGGAGGTTTAAACGTGTATACATTATAATTTGGTATAGGTACACGGAATATTGGGTCAGAATGCGATATTGAGAAAATATCTTCTTGCATGAATCTCGTTTTTTAATACCGGCAAGGATTCTGAGCGCTCGTTTTTGGAGGATCATTACGCGATTTGAGTCCGTGGAATTGCCCCACAGCATTGTACCGTAAGACAGCAATGAATGAAAATAAGCGAAATATGCCTGCTTTAGACCATCACTGGTTATAATTGGCTTTAGCTTTCGTAAAGCGAAAACTGCACTGCTCAACTTGACGCAAAGTAAATCGACATTGTTGACACTGTCTATCGCCAGTATCGCGGGCCGCACGGGGTTGTGCCACTTTGAACCCTGCGCCCCCGCGATACGAGTGCAATCACTACACACCGACATGCACCACCTCCAAAGCATAATCACATGATGTAGAGCAATCGCTTAGAATCTAACTGGGAAAACTACGTACAATAAAATACGAGTTGTTGCCCACTGTGCTTTTCTTTTCATAGTCATAAAGTCATCGCTTGCATATGAAGACCAAACTAACATGTCACAACACGGTGGATCTGCGTTAAATATAGCGGAGATACTGTCGCCACCTTCTGACTCCATCGCTGAATAGCCGCACATAGCGAAATGTCATTATGTGGCAGAAATAGTTGGTCAGTCGCAGAGCTCAAAATGTGATCTATGCACAATTTTACGACTGCATTATGCATTCTAAATTTAAGCCCATGCCATTCACGGGAACTGATTCTACACTCACTCGCAAGATTTGACCCAACATAAACGCGTGAAGTTTAATAAAAGCTTGTACAAATAATTTACTTGTGGTTGTTGCGACCCGCAAAAACGATACATTGTGTTAGGGGTACAGTTCAAGATCTACTGTTATCTTGATCAGTACAGATAAACTGGGGTTAGTTATTAATGATCCATGTGTTTCTAACCGCGCGGGCGTTAACTTCCGCAATCTCTTTTCAACTTTGTGCGTCAACAATAAAGCATAGTTTTGTTTAATTTTGAATCCCAATTTATTGACATGCGAATCACGCTCGCTAGCTAATTGGTGTAAGGTTCAACGATTGTTGGTGTTTTACGAGTCGATGTACTTCATAGCTCGACCTTTTAGATATGGGGTCCATTGGAGGGAGGAGGCTTATCACGTGACGTAGCGATTGTCGGCCGGTGACACTTCGACATACTTTTATTTTATTTATAATTTTAGATTATTTCGCTAGATATGTATGATGTAAAAATATACATTTAACTTTATTTTGCTCGGTCTTTTCTGTCTTTTTGATATTGTAAGGAATCGAACTTCAACTACGATACTTTATTCTTGATAGTTTGTTTACTAGTTGATTGGTGTTCAAAGGGACGACTGTAGTGCTCGTCCGCCACCTATTTTTTAAAGTATAGTCTAATTCGTGCTTTTGGCGACTCTATCCCCTTACGATTTGTACAATTTTGAGAGTTAAAAAGTATCTAATTTATGTCCGTTTTCGGACTATAAACTTTTATGTTCCAAGTTTCAAGCAAACAATATTTTCGCATATAAGTTTACTAGTTGCTGTCGGCGACTCGCTTCACTCGCTTGTCTTGCTTTGGGAACTGTACAATTTTCGTATTAAAAATTATCTTATGCCGCGAGGTGCAAAATACAAAATTTTATGAAAATTAATTTAGCAGTTTGGCTGTGAAAGCGTAGCCAGCATTTAAAATATTGGTATGGACTAAAAATTGGTCTATAACAGATGTTTTTGTTGTTTCCAGTGGTGAAACAGCGTCTCCAGATGCTGAACTCCCAGTACCGCAGCGTGTGGGAGTGCGCGCGGAGCGTGTACCGCGCCGAGGGCGTGCGCGCCTTCTACCGCTCGTACAGCACGCAGGTCGTCATGAACGTGCCCTTCCAGGTGACCTACCTTTTTACAACCCTTTCACACTCGCCTAGAAGATTTGTTACATTAATTTTCCCGAAATCGTTATTTCTTAGTAGCGAAATTTCCATTCGCATTATTTCTTGAATTCAATTCGCACAGTGGTTTGCCCCTGAGTCGTTTTTTCCTCTCGAATTTTTTCACATTCTATAATTTTTTTTTTTTTTTTTTTTATGTTAAGGAGAAGGCACACCAGCAGTGACCAGCACCCAGGCCACCTGATGGTAAGTGGAATCTGAGACCCATAGACATTTGAATTCTCAAGACTATAATCCCAAGACCTCAAATGCGTTGCCAACCCTGAGGACTAAGATGGAATGCCTCTATGCTAGTAATTTCACCGGTTGTCTTATCCCCACACCGGAACACAACAATGCGAACACTGTTGCTTGGCGGGTGGTTAATAGATAAGATGGTGGTAGCGATCCGGACGGACCCTGCACGGGGTCCTACCACCACGAATTAAAACTAAACAAAGTTAAATTAATTAAACAGTGTCGACGGAGCTCCGCTTTTTGCGCAGATTCTATTTTCGACCTAAATTATAAGTGGTAAAATTAGCGACTGGTAGAAATCCGTATTTGTAGATGCGACTGGGAACAAATATTTTAAAAATTGCGAAATTAAATTTGGCGGTAGAGAAAAAAAAAATATTTTGGAAATTAATCTGCTATATTAGATTAAGATTGTCTTAAGCTCACACTAGTCCAAATATTCGCGAACTAATTCAGAACACAGGGCCTTATTAATAAACTGATCTTGGCTTAGAGGCTCATTTCAAAACACGTCAAAGTCAAGGTCGTCATAGAACGCTGTCGTAAGGCGGGCATCTCAGCCAAGGTACCGTCCAGCGTGCGGCAGTTCTAGCGGTAACGCGCATGGTCTCGGTTCCAGTCCCTCCACTTCGTGACGTACGAGTGGTGCCAGTCGCTGGTGAACCCGTCCCGCTCGTACGACCCGCGCGCGCACGCGCTGAGCGGCGCCGCCGCGGGCGCGCTGGCCGCCGCCGCCACCACGCCGCTCGACGTCTGCAAGACCGTGCTCAACACGCAGGTGCGTGACGCTGCGCCCGGCCTACCGTTGTAGAATTATAAACAAGTCTCTTTAGAGTTGTCGGTATTTTTGTAGCTCTGCCTACCCCACTCTGGAAATGAAGGCGTGATTTTATGTATGTCAGTATGGACGAATGTTTTTTTGGCCGTCGGCTCGTTGCAGCTTTAACATCAGCGCGCTGCCTAATTTCACTCTGTGTATGAAGTCGGCAGCGGTCCCGGGTTCGGGCTAGGGCAATTATTTTTGTAATGAGCTCAAGTATTTATTCTCGAGTCTTGGATGTTTCCTATGTATTTACGTGCTAGCGACTCGCCCTTATTTAATTCCAATTTAAAAACGGTAAACCAAGAGTTTGACATGGTGACAGCTAGAACAACTTCACTCTCAAGTGACGACTACAATAAGCCGCAAATTTTGATAAACAAACCTGCTACGTCGCGGCGCCATCATTGTTTCCAAACATTTTATTGCAAAGCTAATTAAGCAGTTGTGTGTTGTGCAGGAGGTGACGGCGCGCGCGGACGGGCTGGCGCAGGCGGCCGCGATGGTGATGCGCGCCACGGGGCCGCTCGGCTTCTTCAAGGGCGCGTCGGCGCGCGTGCTCTACCAGATGCCCGCCGCCGCCATCTGCTGGCTCACCTACGAGACGCTCAAGCACGTACTCACAGCGGTCAGTACGCGCACACACACACACACACACACTTCTGACACATACAGACAAGGTTTCGCCAGGGGAGCTCGGCAAAGTTAGACAATTATGGGGGAATGTCAGAGAAGGGAAGGAAGGCGAAGGAATGTCGGGGAAGCTCAACAAGTAAGAGAAAGATAGAGGGATGTCACGGAAGCTTAGCATAGTACACACATCAAGAGTTTTTAAGGATCAAAAGTACATCATTTTGATACCCCAATTTTTGTACGTTTTGCGTCTTCTAAGTATGGACAGAATAGACTAATCCGTGCAAGCAGAAAAATAAAAAATATGGCAAAGGAGTTAGACATTGATAGGTATATGTAATGAAAACATGTATCCATAAGACACAAAATAACCGATATAATAAAATAGTCTAGTGCTGTTTTTGATCAGGTGACAAGGGCGCTAAACAAAGTAAGGGGAAGATAAAAGCATGTTGGGGATTGTTTATATTTATAAAAAGCAAGGATTTGTAAAAAATACTGTGTCTGGTGTTTCCTACTTTGACTTACTGCATGAAATGCCATCGCAGTTATTAATTCTCATGACATAATTGTCATTGTTTACCTATTATTTAATCTGCTGCATTAATTAACTCGTTTGTAAATGCACTGATAATAATATGTATGTATATTTATCTGTGATAGTCGTGAAAAATTTAGTGTTTGCGAAGATATTATTGCACGTGACGGCTGTACATGTTATTATTTGAGAAATTTCTGGATTCTTTATCTTTCATGTCATGAGTTTCAGCACAAAATATATATACCTATGTAATAGTTTAAATACTGAAGGCGCTTATCCAAATAGAACAAGGTTTATTCAGCTAGGTTTAGCGTGCTTTCTATGTGCTCCCTTTTTAAGTGTTCCGTAGCCAAAACGAAAAAACGGGACCGTTATAGTTCCGTCCTTCTGTCCGTATGTGACGGTACAATTTTACTCAAAAACTACAAGATGAATATTTATTAAATTTGGAGTATAGGTGTCTTGTATAAGCCGCTGCTTAGTTGGGTAGTTAGTTAAATATCAAAAATAATTATTTTTAGGGGGGCACTCAGTTTATGTAACAAAAGGTGAAACATTTAGGTATTTTGCAAACGTCAATGTATGGCACATTTTGCGACAGTTCTTTAAAAATCATTTAGGTTTCTAAATATCTTTTGCTAAAGTAAACATTATCGTAAATAATTTATCTTTTAAACTGTACGTGAAAAAAATATGAAAAAGATTACAAACTTAACGTAAAAGATACTTATAAGGCGCTTAATAAATATTTTTAACAACAAAAGACACATAAGTGCCATGAAGATACGCTCTTTTGTTGGTGTATATTTTCACGTAGTATATTTAGATAGATTTGGCGACAGCTTTAGGCGCGAAGCTTCACGTACATCGGAGGTGTGTTAGAGATCCGGTGGGCGGAGCCCTGAGCGCCGTGGTGACGTGTGTTTATTTATTGAATGTTTATTGCACAAAAGAATATAGTTGAAGCATTGTGTAGCATGTGTTGTGTCGCGCAGGAGCGGGGCGAGGAGGCGCTGCCGCTGGCGGGCGGCGCGCCGGCGCCGCTGGTGGGCGCGGCGCTGCGCCTCGCCGCCGCCGACGTGCCGGCGCCGCTCGAGCGCTCCTAGCTGCCCGCGCCTGCTGCCCGCCGCCCGCCGCCCGCCGCCCGCCGCCGCCGCCGTGCTGGCCTCCCGCACCAACCACAAACAGAACGACCGACTCAGTACGTCACCTCGTCGACCCGGGTCGAAGTGTTTCAGGTTGTACCTCCTCGATCCTCATGTTTAGTGATCGGTATTTGTTTTGGATGAATTTGAAAAATGTAATAAAATTGCGTTAGTTTTCTCTCTTTGTTGACGGAAATAATTGCATTTCATTCTAACGTGTGTCACGTCCCGCTCGACGTGTCCGATTACTTAGAGAGTTGCGTATTCTGTGCGAATTCCGAGGCGAGTAGCGACACCGAGCCGCGTCCTTCTCTGTCGCTCGGGGGCGAGAGAGAAGGATGAGAGTTCGTTGTGAGACACGGGGACCGCCGACTCGCGCTTCGCCGCTTTTCTTCCAAATATTTATAACAGGAAAGCGCCGGGGCGCCAGCCGGCCGCGAACAAAATCCCGCGTTATATTGTTGTTAATGTTGTTTTGTTGAGAAAAATATATTTTAGACAGATGTTTTCGATTTTTTTTGCATTTTTTTTATACACTGTGGTCCCTGTTGTTGTGTATGTTCGTGTATATTTGTTTGGATTTGATTATTTGTCTGTGATGTTGTTTTATAATGAAACGTTAGTGTTACGATCAAAATTGTGCATGGGGGCGTCCGCCAGGCGCGCTTTCTGGGGCGAGACGAAGAAAAGACGTGAGACGTGAACGCGGCGTTTTATCAATCAAATACAATGCTAAATATAGAAGCAGCACCAATCGCCATAAAATAAGACGAGAACTACTTATAGCAGTAGTTCTCGTCTCATTTGTTGCTATTGTTCTTACTCCAGAAGCCGAATTATGATCAAAATCTGCCTAATTATATAAAGTTTATAATATTATATCTACTAGGATTTCGTAATAAGGTCTCAGAATGATTAACACAACTTTGTTGGTTAATGTGTCTTCGTTGTTACGTAGATGTAGAGAGACATAATTAACGAGAAATAAAAGAAGTACGCGTTAGGCCCCGATTCTTAACCAATTCGAAAGAGAACACCATTTTCGCCCAAAGCCGTGCCCAGTCTTACGTCTTTTCTATCCGACTCGCGAGACGCGAGCGAGTTCTAATGATCAACTAAATTATCGTATTTCGATAGCTTAAGATAGGGCAGCACTTTAGTCATGCCTTCAATCTTTAAATTTATCGCGTGTCAGCAATGTAACGCTGCCTTTATAACTAATTTTCTGACGTATATTTTTATAGAACTCCTAACTTCGCTTTGGCCGACCAACATACTTATCGACGCTTTATCGCCTTTTTTTTTATATATCTCTGTCCTTTGTAACTCAAATCGACCACCGATGGGCGTAGTGGTAATCTCGCTTAAGCGGGTGTAAGGGACAGAACTATGCAAACATGCTATTCAGCGACTATAAATGTGATGGCGAAAGGTTAGAAATTAAAATGTAACTTAGAACATGAGTTGTGGAGAAAGCGTTACATTGACGACACGCTTTTTCAAGGTTAAGTTAGTCTTCTAAGCTAACTAATAATGATGACAGTATTACGCATCTCGTCGCCTGTCATTGTCATGTATTTATTGCATCATTTACTCACATTGAGCAATTTGAATCAATAATTTGACCCAATGTAATTATGTTAGTCGAGTACTAAACGGCGTAAGTGGTTTTAGCTGGTGTTGCACTTGCGCCTTTTGTTTCGAGTGGGTCCCAGTAGCGACTGGTTCGAGCTGTGATTGAACACTACGATTGTTTATATTTTGGCGGTTTGTAGTTCGTGGACGCTTTAAAAGCGGAAAAATACACGTGATTGAAATTCAAATGTTGGTTGCGTACGTCGAAAACTCAAAAGTCAATTCACTTTGGACTATATTTACTAAGATTTACTTAGTCTATAATTCCTTGTTTCGAATTGGCACATAAGGGCTTCAGGTGGTAGCCCAGATTCTAAATTTATCAATGTTTTAAAATGAAATAATAATAATGTGCGCCACCTATCGCCGACGGCGCTAACTTAGCGACATGTAAAAACATAATAAAGTGGCAAACCACTATAAATAATAGAAGAACAGTTGTCTTAGAGACGGCGGTCTGAAACAGCCACACTAGTGCACTTGGCTTTACAATTAATTATAGTTTATAATACAAATAATGTAAAAAATATATAGCTTAGCTGTATGTACATAATATCAGGAATTGTTACCAATATTTTTAACATTTTAAGTTGTACAGTTTGGTCGCGGAACATTCCTGTAGCAAAAGCTCAAATTTTATGGGTGGTGGTACTAGGGGAACGTCTTATTGTGAAGCTTCATTTCCGCTGCGATAGTCTCACGACAGATGGAGCTGTTGGACGAATGAAGCTAGAGGCGCCTGCTGTTGGCCTTTTGAGGGCTTCATACCTAATAAACTCACTGAAACAGTTGCATCTCTAATGGCATTTAAAATCATGAATTAGAAGTTTAAGCGTCATTTCTATTGTGCTATTTCTACAGGTATGTTGATAGTAGAGCACATTCGTTATTTTATATGAACCGCGAAGTGAAACTCCTACATACAAGAACTTTTCTGTTCGTGATTTTTACAATAACGAAAAGAGAGTGTGCTCTTTGACAACAGAGGTTCGTGGCTTGCCCCATTGTACACCAATACTATCGCGGACTAATATGCTGTCATAATAAAAGCGCTAAGTCACGAGAAGGAAATTACGCCAGAATTAATAAAAAGTGGCTTTGTGCGACATAGTTTTGTAGTGGCTCTGGTTAACTAAAGTCCGCGATCGTACATACCCCCCCACTCATTCGTCATTCGGTCGATTTGCGTCATCTGTTGTGAAACGACGTATTCTTTCTAAAAAAGTGCAAATGAAGCTCGAAGCGGCACTGCACGTTGACTTTGAGAGACTTGCTTGTTGTAACTTCGTCTCTTTCAACATGTAGTACCGCGAATCCTGTGTCTCAAGTATACGCGTAAGCTCTGTGCACTGAACAATCCATTTTTAACAACGAAGTTAGTAACATTGTTTAAGGTATTCATATCTTTTAGGCTTTCAAACATTTGGTATTATATAATTGTATTTTTTTGCCAATTAATAAATATTATTTTTGGCTTGCTAAAATTCATACTTACTGTCTAACTCTCCACTACAGGTGAAGATGTAATAAACCTTAAAGACGCATACCTAACCGTTCAATAGCGTCGTTTCCATTCTGCGTACATAAAGTAATTTAAAACCGCACTTTTTTACAATGGACTGTCTTGAAACTGTCGCGCTATTCACACATATTTATTCAAATGAACATTATTTATTTCAACTACACTGACTTTACAATTTCAAGAACTTTTTAACAAGTTAATCACATCATTTATCACTGCAATTCTAAATTACGTGTTTGCCGCATAGAGCTCGCGTGTTGCACTTAGTATTATGTTATAGTTAAGTTTTGTATCGCTAGCCGTACACAGTGCGATGCTGTTTCGACTCTAGTGAGATAGTGTAAGGCACGTAGACGCGGCGACGGCGGTCGCTCAACGAACGTTCTCACTTGCCATACAATTGACAAGAATATCCATATTTTTGAATATTTTCACAGATTGCTATAATCACTGTGTACACCATTTTTTTCTCGACGCTGTTTCTAAAACACAATGTCGGTCGCTATATCTTGTTTCCTTTGAAAAAAAAAGCCAAATACCAACTAGTCGGTTATAGCAATAGGTGAAATAATACATTGTTAAAATGAACATAGTGTATACAAAATATAATACTTAAATATATAATTCATATATTTTTGTTTTAGACGCAGTAGTGTAAATACTTTAATGTAGACCATATTACGATATTACCATTGTAATTTCAGAATTCAATGTGAAATTGTTGTAAATATATTCATGTAACTTTTCAAATGAAGATTGTGAAACAATAAAAATATCATCACGATTTTTTGTTGTGTACAGGGTGTATGAGATTCATAAAACTCGTAATGTTTTGTGGAGTGTTTGGTTTCATGCGACGCTGTGGTCGGCGCGGGAACTGGTGTGGTGCTATGTGATGCAGGCCTACCTTCGTGCATGTTCACATTTTCACGTCTAAAATGGTGCGCCACTTTTTGTGCGTAGTAACGGTCGTTGGACACTAGATAGCGCTTACGACTATGTTCGTTGTAATTTCAAAAGCAGGGATATTTTTGTTGTGTTAATCAAATACGCCTGAAAAACATCATAAAAATGACAATTGTTATCATTTTAGATGTGAAAAGTAGCCACTAGCATTGAAGTAGGCTTCTGGTGGAGTGACCCAAAACCTGTCAAATCGTGAAATGTCATTTGGCTGTGTTTTTTATAGCTGACTTACGATTACGTTTTCTGCCACCTGATTGGTCGATCGTTTTGAAAATATCGACCATACAGCTGGCTTATTTATTGTTTTAAAAAATCACGAATTAAATGTGCCGTTTGATTGAGGTAGGTATTCGACGAAAAATGTTGGAAAGCATAAAATTATTGTATAATTGTTTCTGTACATTATTATAATTGTATTTGTTATATTTATGAGTTGTATTGTATTGTATAGCGAGGAGACTCGGTAAAATTAAGCGTTTTCGTTTTAGCGTAGGACCGTAGGATACGACGGCGACGCCGTCCGCTGTTATGTGAAATGTGCAAATGTTTTGAAAAAAAGAAGCAAATCGAAAATAGTTATAAACAGTTGGACAATATTTGGTGTTTTATTTGTTTTTATTTCTGATGTGTTTATGTTGGGAGGGCTACCTGACCTATGACAAGATTGAATTTCGAATATTTTTTCTGAAACCGTTTAACTTTCCTAGACTTTTATAATTAACAAACCTAAACTAAC
The DNA here is from genome assembly GCA_949316455.1 of Acleris holmiana. Taxonomy (NCBI): domain Eukaryota; kingdom Metazoa; phylum Arthropoda; class Insecta; order Lepidoptera; family Tortricidae; genus Acleris; species Acleris holmiana. Next base: position 443,100 of record OX438784.1, read on the forward strand.
AAACAGGTTCTGTAGAAAATTAATTATCTTATGAATTTTCGGACAAATTAAACAGCTGCGAAACGAAACTTTGGACTTGGATAGGATACCTGTTGAGAGTGCATCAACTGCCTTATCACAGCAATTGACATCTTTTCACGGTTTTTCGGTAGGAAATTTGTCATTTGATATGTCCGTGTCGTTACCGATTATATAATATAATAAGTACATAGTAGGTACCAAGTGCAAAAGGTGCTCTTAACATTTAGGTATGTCACGTGCCTACTCTAAAATAGGTTAAGAAGTTCCGGTGGCCATCAGCGGTCTTCATCATCAGTTCCACTTCATCAAATGATACTGTAATGCTTGTTACTGAAAATACTAAAATCGCTATATGTATGTTTCTCCAATATCCCATCATCGGGTTCTGATTTGGTACGATGGGACTACCTCAGGAGTATACTGTTTCGAATTAAAAAAAATCGCTCCACAATCGAAAGAGAATTCGGTTAACATACATTTAAAAAATATTGCATGCAGTGGAACTTAGAACCTCCTCGTTCTGCTTAAGCTGATGTTAAGAACGGTCTTAAAAGCCGTGTTGGCAATGTTGTAAATTCTCGTGACTTTCCTTTATTGTAAATTTATAATGCATAAATATTAAATATCCAATTATATGCCACATCATGACGAAATGTTGCATTCCGTTATCTCAAGTACAATATCTAAAGTAGATTAGATTAGATTTTAATAACAAGTTTGCACATACTACAGGTGTTATATGAACGGGGATGCCGCCATTTTAATATTGTAGACCCGACGACTCCTGTCTAGTCTTTAGAAGGTGAAACGCCGAGCGCGGCTCCGAATCAACGGGGCTTGCTCGGCTTACTGCTTACCGCCATCGAGCCGCGGCGCAGGGAAGGTGATTGTAAATTCTAGTGCTGGCATCTGTCGTCGCTCCAGGGATCACCAGGAGTGTGGCTTATACTCTCGCCGTTCTTAAAGTTCTGATTTGACAGCTGTCAGTGCAGTACAAAAATATAACCTCGAACAGGTTTTGAATTTTACTAAGTTGACAGCTGTCAAATTAGGCCTTTTAGAACTGAGGGGCTATTGTCTAACGCACTCGCAATCGCAACCGGCTTCAAAATGGAGCAATTGTTTTCATATTGTATGCAGACGAGCGTTCGATTTTCAAAATGAAAACGATCGTGATTGCGAGTGCGTTAGACAATAAGCCCTCTGGTCTAGTAGTGTAGTAATTTTTGGGAGCATTGACATAAATCCAAAGTTTTGCGAACCCTGTGCTCTTCCGAGTCGACACCTTCAATTGAAACGACGCTTCAAAATGTATATAATTTTATTAAAACCTTATAAAGTAAATATCGAAAAGTAAAAAAAAACTGAAACAAAAGATCAACATTATTATGCAATATTGTACTTTGTATTCCATTATGCTTTTGTAATGGTAATCATTATAGATACAGACTTACATGTAAGACCACATTGTTGCTTGATACAAATAGAATCGTAGAATTGTAAATCAGTGCATCTTAATCAAGGCAAAGGCACAGTATATCTTATGTTAAATGTAGAGACAAAATAATATCCAAATTTGGATGAGTTTTCAGCGCACAGCATTGGAATGTATTGTTGATGAACGTGTCGACGAGTGTGTTATTTATGGTAGAGGAGGCAAACGAGCTCAAACCAGTACACCAGGAAGAGTTATTGGTTAGTGTTTATGGAGGTTCAAAAGTCTAGTTTTTTTCTGTGCAGAACATATTTAAACTCTAGTCCTAGACTCATTTCACACTCGCCAACACCACATGATGGACTCTGACAATAATTTTTCAACGAGGTTAGTTTCTTCATTTAGTTGGTGTTGAAGTAGACTTTCAGAGTGGTGTGGGTGTTAAATATTGTCAAGTTAACGTATTGTCCAGTGCCACAGACGCGTGTGAGTGCAGTCGTATTAACAACCTTATCTTGGCTATTAGAATCCCGTCACAAGATACGTCATAGAAAACTGTAATTTTTGACGTATCGGGCATACCAGTCCAGATGAGATTATTGGTACGGTCGTTAGGTGTTAAGTCTAGATATCTGTTGGTGGTGGTCCAGCCGGCGCGTGGTCTACGTGGTGATGAGCTTGTAGTGCGCGGCGAGCGCCAGCAGCGGGCTGGCGGTGGGCGGCGCGGGCAGGCAGCCGGCGCTGGCCGCCACGTCCAGGTGGCTGTAGGGCACCTCGCCCGCGTCCAGCCCCGACACCAGCAGCAGGAAGCCGGCCGGGGCCTGCGCCACAACCAAATACCATGGCGTTACCGCAGAAACCAACAACTAACCCGTTGCGGAATGACGCGCACACGATTTTGCGCTATATAAGAGTCCAGCTACCGCCCTTTCCGGCGACATCTTTTATGATTGCAATACTATGTTTAAAAAATAGTAAAACTATTTGATACACTTAAGCTGAGTTGTTTGATCAGTAGTTAACTAAACTAATGGTGAAAATTCTAAAACTTGACACACTTCCTTGAGATTTAACCATTGGTTAGGATTTTTAACCATTAGTTCACTTAGGGCCTGTTGTTTGATCAGTAGTTAACTGAACTAATAGTTAAAATTCGAAAAAAGAATCGAAAATTTGACACATTTCCTTGAGATTTAACCATTAGTTACGATTTTTAACAATTGGTTAGTTTAACTACTGATCAAACAACAAGCCCTTAACTACTGATCAAACAATCGTAAAGGTTAAACTTTTGGCTTCGGCTGTTCATGTTTTTGCACAGTGGTTGTAAATGGATTCTAATCACAACCTTACTCTGCATTATGAGGAGTCCCTCAGGGCTCACATTTGGGGCCTATTTTATTCAACATCTTTATCAACGACGTAGGGGAATGTTTTCTGCACTCATCGTGTTATCTTTTTGCTGACGATCTCAAACTAGCCCGCCAGATCTCTTCCGCTCATGGTGTTAAACTATTACAATCTGACTTAAACAAGCTCTGTAATTGGTGCAAAATGAACAGTATGTCACTGAATACCGACAAATGCTCCGTAATGGGCTTTTCTCGTAACTACAATCGTATGGGTTAATCTTCGTTACACAAAAGAAAAATAATTTGTTTCAATTAAACTTTGACATCAATTAGGTCCTTCATTATGTACAATATTTTTGCAATTCACCCTAATGACATTTAAATTGGTAAAAAAAACATGGAAGAACTTTAATTGTACGATTGTTTGGCTGTTTGGAGTTAGTTATCCTTGTCCATACATAGTGTCCTGTTTCTGCAACAGTAATGTTAACAAGGAAGTTAATTCCCAAGTTTCAAATCAGGGACCGGCCCGCTATCGCTTTCAAACGGTTTTGTATGGGTTTTTCGTAAGGCTCAACTCAAAACCTTTTAAATATGCTTTTAAAGCGCTATTTCCAAACAATACCCCATTTTATTAAGCGCTAGCCAATCCTTTAAAAAGCTTACCTGTATGTACGCAATCTTGTAGACTTTATAAAACACACCTTGCATCCCGTTCGTAGCGGTTCGTTAAACGGAAACCGATTCAACTAAGTGCTAACCCAATATCCTTAAATCCTTATAACCCTTATTTATAGTATACACGTAACCCACGGCGTATCATCAGAAGTTACTTACTTACTTACACTATTTAAATGGCAAACGTTTGTGCGTGACAGTTTTTTTTCCTTGTCGCACACGTCAAATCTTCCACAAAAGGGAAAGCTTATGTAATAAGCGTTAAATTAGTTACCAGTTATAAATTTTAAAGGGCAAGCTTCATTGTTTGGTTCTTCATTAGAATAGGGAAAGTACTCGTAAATTGTATGGGCAGTCAATTGGAATGGGTGAAAATATCCACTTAGCTAACTATTTCAAGGGGAGGCCCATTGAAAGGGTTTTCCCGAGGAAAGTGTGGTCGGGTCCCTGTTTCATAGTCAAAGTCAAGTCGTAATTGAATGGAGATGAAAGCTATTGGAGCTCCGTGTGTGGTGGTGTGAGCGGGGCGCTGACCTGGTGGCCGCGCGGCATGGCGCTGGAGGCGAGGTTCCCGGCCTGGTGCACGTGGTCGCCGGCGCACTGCCCGCGGTGCGCGGCGAGGTCCTCGCGCCGGATGGTGGACACCTCCACCATGTCGCCCACGCTCTCGCCCGAGCGGCGGAACGCCTCGGCGTGCCCTTCCCGCCTGGGGAAATAAACATTTCAACGGAAGGATTTTGGATTTTGGGAGGAAAAATCTTCGCTAGATACAAGGCTGTAAGAGGAAGCCGGCCACAAAAACTTTCTCTGTGGGGCTGCTCTGGAACCAGTGGGAACTTCAAAGCATAGGCTCTCATAATGATATTTAGTCAAAACGTGTTTTCAGACATATTTTTTCAAGATTATATTAAATTAAATCTGACCTAACTTATCCTATGTCCAAGTTGAACATGCAATAAATCCTGTAAAGTTTACAGTTTCAGCGATATAAAACTATGATTCCCAATAATGATGTAAAGAAAGACGACCAAAAGAGGGTCAAACTGAAAGTTTCGGGAATAGATAAAAATATGCAGTTAAATTGAATAAAAGCATTTTTATTGTTTTTCAAAGTATTCTCCTTTATATTTTATGCATTTTTCCATGCGATCAAACCAGTCATTAAAGCACTTATTGAAGTCTGAAGTAGGGGTCGACAAAATGGCCATTTTAAAAGCCTCCACTGCTGCTTCCGGCGTCTGAAACCGCTGACCACGCAACTTATCCTTAATTTTGGGGAATGTGAAAAAGTCATTGGGGCTTAAGTCGGGGCTGTATGGAGGATGGTCCAGTAATTCGACTTTTTCACCGTCCAGGTACTCAGTTGTTTTCCGAGCGGTGTGAGGGCTGGCATTGTCGTGGTGAAGGATAATGCGGCGACTAGAGTTTTTTTTTCGGAGTTCAGCAAAGATACTCGGCAAACAAATAGTGGTGTACCAATCGGCATTGACCGTTCTACGATCTTCAAGAGGAATAGTAGCCACGTGACCCGATTTGGAGACAAACGTAGCCACTATATTATTGGCCGTGCTGCGAGAACGAATAACTTTTGTCGGCTTGAGCTCATCTTCGTAGACCCATACTCGAGATTGGTTTTTATTTTCAGGCTCATATGCATATATCCAACACTCGTCACCGGATACAATGCTAAAAACTGCATTTGAGCTTCCTCCGTTGAATTTATTCAAAGTTTCGAGGCACCAATTAACACGAGTCGTTTTCTGTTCCTCAGACAATAAGTGAGGGATCCAACGGGAAAACAACTTTCGCACGCCTAATTGTTCCTGTAAAATGATTTGTAACTGACTCATTCCAATGTCCAAACACTCTTGAATCTCCCGATATGACACATGTCGGTCTTCCTTTATCAGCTGACGCACAGCATCGACGTTTTCTTGCGTGACTGCCGATTTTGGTCGACCTTCACGCACGTCGTCCGTGAGGGATAGACGGCCACGTTGAAATTCTGCATACCACCTGGGCCTCTATTCAACTGCGTTATAACGATATCGTTTTTGACCTGTTTCCGTATTGTCAACGTATAGATAACTCTTATGTCATTTGCAATAATGGCGACTGTGACATAAACGATTCTTAAATGCCCCTGTATATTGTCGTCTTTGAAGGTGCTTCATTACTAAAGACAACAATCATCCGGTCTCCACATTGTTTTTGTGATAATCCACTTTTAAAGTCGTAATAAATCATAGCTCTTAAATTTTCACGGGACTATTCCATTTTCAGCAGCGACTCGACGACTTCAAAAAACAATTGTAACCGAACCATCGCTTTTTTTTCTATGTGGCCAGTGTGTTAAAATAATGAAACTTTAGAGATTATAAAAAGGTATGATATGTGTCAAAAATATGTTTCTAAGTATTAGATTCCCGAAACTTTCAATGCAGCCCTCGTAGCGGTAGGCTTATTTTAACTAAACATTATAATATAGAGAAATGAATTGTTTTACATACTGGGGTCATATATAAACATTTAATTTTAGTTGTGTGTGTGTCGCACCTGGCGGCGTGGTTGTCCATGACGATGGAGTAGCCCTGGCCGTAGGCGCGGATGGCGTGCCCCGTCAGCGTGGCCACCGTGTACAAGTGCGGGTTCTTCTCCCGCGCCGCGCGCTCGTGCATCTACAACATTCATCATCTAACTAGTCATTAAAACTTTTCTGTAGTAATAAGAAAGGAAAATGTGATTTTCAAAAAATAATTTAAAAAAAAGCCTGTTTGTGCAAAATATGGTAGCAGAATAATCAACAAGTTTTTTTACAGTTGTTGGTAATTTTGTAGCTCTTGCCTATTTTGCTCTGGGGATGAAGGAGTGATGTTATGTAATAGTGTAGTGTAAATAAGTAATTGAAAAATTATATATTTCAAATCTTAGCAATGAATAGGTAATTGCATTCGATGTGTTTTTTGCATGTTTTTAGAGAAGCCGTCGTATAAAATATTTTTTTCTCTATGAAACTACCGGTAATTTTTATGTTGTGTTCCGTTTGAAAGATATTAAGGAAAATGATAGAAAGTCGCGTGTCAAGGCCGTTGGCCCAGGGTAGCTTATTAAAAAGAATCCTATATGAAAAGGGGATATTTTCAAGCGTTACTTACTTTTAGATAATTATAACGAAAAACAAAACAAAAATCGGACCAAACGCAAAACACTATAGTTTGCGTACTGTGGGTACGAATATTGATTATTGTTCTGCCCTGTAAACACAAATGTCAGTATCTAAGCCGAAAGTCCTATAGCAAATGCAACCTTATTATTAAACAGTATAGGATTGAATCTGGTTTGGCTATCGACTGAGAGCTAGTGGGAGAGAGTGGCGGCGGTACCTCGGCGAGCACGTCGCCCATGGCCATGCGGCCCTCGGCGTCGGTGTTGCCGACGCGCACGGCCAGCCCGCGGCGCGCGCGCAGCAGCTCGTCGGCCACGTACGCCTCCGCGCCCACCGAGTTGCGCACCATGCACAGCGCCGCGCACACCTTCACGCTGGGCTGCAGCAGCTCGCACGCCTAACACAACGCTCTGTTAGGGCTCGCTACTCAAACCAGCTTCATCTTCATCTGTCTGTATGTTACAGTCACCTTTGTGATATTTATACCACAGTGACAACGATGAACTTTTGTACACGTACATATTAAATAGTAGTTACACTATTGTCTTAGGATAAGCCCTGTAAAAATAGTTGTAAGTGTGGATAATAAATAAAATAAATAAAAGGGAGTATTTTTTTGGTTTGCAATTATTCTATTAGATCAGCATAAAATTACAGGAGTTAATTCAATTGGTACGTTAACGCAACACTGGTCCGCACCTTAATCAAATATTGTCGACATAATAATCAATGTTCGGCAAATTTAAATTATTTTATCTACGCTACGGTTTCTGACCACCAGCATTATTACAACCAATATTACTATGAAAACTTTCTTGTCTGTGGTAGTAGGTAAAATCTGTATTGTAATATTATTACAGTATCGATTTTTTTTAAGGTTATGAGCTTACATTTGGAACAGCTGTCAAAGCTCAAGAGTCAATCAGCTATCGATACGAAACGTGAATTCAGTATGTATTTTTAATATAAACCGCATGACATTTGATCTCGAGTGAGATGAGAATACTTCTTTCATTAGTCTATGATTTAAAAAACATTCGTGTTGACGGAGGTACGACTTGCCGCCATTATTGTGGTCATTTGTTTGTTAATATTTTGCTGTCGGGCGTTTTCAAAAAATGTACGAGTACATCGTTAAGGACATAAATTAGGAAAATTTAAACTTTCCATTTCGTCCCGAAATTTAACGTACCTAGTATTGGTAGTTTTCGTGACGAAATGGAAAAGTTAAAGTTTCTTAATTTTGTCCTTAACGATGTACACTTTTTTTGAAAACAGCCCTGTCACGAACGTAGGAATTTATTTGTTAGTTGTGTATAAATGCGTAGATAAAGTAGCGTATGGTCGCTGGGGCTCGTTTCATAAAACCACACTTGAATTTTAATGCCTTTCATTATGCATCAATTACATAAACTACTAATGCGTCTGCTAAGCAATACAAATATTTATTTAATCCACAAAACGATTAATTGGTCATCAAAATTAAACGCAACAGAAAAGCAGTAAAATCTAAGTGGTCAGCAGAAAATTCTGCTGGTCAGGCATTTAACCATTTGAGCTGCGTGCGTTTGTGTTGAAAAATTGGCAACGTTCAAAAAGTGGTCGGGGCGGAAACAAGCCGCGTGACGTTAGCAGCCAATGACGATATATACCCCACTAAAATACTCAGTTAATTTTTTAGAACCGTTCAAAATTAGCAACTCACTTGCCTTCTAATCGTCCACTAAGCTGCGCACAATTTTGGCACTATTTTGTACTTACACCAGCTACCTATAATAAACCTACAGTCTTAAATCAAAGTTTTTTTGTTATTGGGTCATTCTATTTTTAAGCGCAGGTCGATTTTTTGACAAGTGCTCTTCAAATAATATTTTTATAAAAACGTTAAAGTGCTCGGTTTTGTAATTTAATATTGAAATAGTTACACAACTTGGCTTACATTTAAAATTATCACTATACTGTAATTCTATGGAACTTGCTAACTATGTAAACAAACAATATATTGAAATTGACATCTAATGTCAATTTTAGTATGGCGGCTTGTTTACATAGTTAGCAAGTTCCATAGAATGACACTTTACATTCAAAAAGTCACTATAATTAACTTTAAAGTAGGTAACATAGTGGTCACGCATGTCCCCGCCATTTGTATGGAAAAAGTGCATTTACCGCTGTGTTACCAACTTTTCCTGATAAAATATCAATAAATTTAAAGTGTTTTGTTTTGAACTAGGTATTAAATTTAGTTTTTCCAGTTTCAATATAAGTCAAATTTACGTGAAAAAAATGTCTAAAAATGCCTTTAATTTCACCAATGATTATTATGCGCTAAAAAGTAGAATGACCCTATTACAAAAGCAACGCCTTCAAAACCTCAGCCTCACCTCTTCAGCGGTCTGGTTTCGGCGGCTTCAACTAGATTTGCTGACCAAATGCATTTTGCTGACGAAACGTATTGGTTTAGGCTGTGCGTTCTGTCATTCAGTCAGATGGTCACGGAAGAGATTGATGTATATGTAGATGAAATAGAGTGACCTTGAGGAACCCGGCGACGGCGGCGGCGCCGCACTTGTCGCGCGACATGCCCGCCATGGCGCCGCCCGCCTTGATGTCGCAGCCGCCCGTGTCGTACGTCACTCCCTGCACACACACCACAATATGCAACCATCACATAGATAAAAACCACCAATATAATGACGACGCATTACCAGAGGTGATAAGTATTAAACGGCACAACCGATTTTTATAAAGTCTACCTAAGACCTATCCAAAACCAAATTAAAATAGAATAAAAAAACCGCGTCTGAGTCCGTCCATCAGTTTGGGAGCTACGATGCCACAGACAGATAAACGTTAAACTTTTAACAAATGTATTTAATGAGATGTATTTAATAATGTGTTCTTATAATTTTTGATTTTGGTTATGAAGTTATGATAAGTTCAATTTGAACTGAATTTAATCCAACTCTATACCTACAATGTAAATTATTTTGACATTATTTACGAATTAAAATATTTATTATTTAGTACAGTCCAGTACCAGGAATAATAATATCATCCAAAATAGGCCTCTACAATATCTGATTTGTCTTTTTTACGGACGGGTGTCAGATATTTTTAAGTGCATATTGTATAAATATAATATATTATTGCTGGTTTTCACAAACAAGTTTCTCCCTTTTCAATATTAAGTTTGATGTGCATTTATATTTCAGGTCACTTGTCAATTTTGACCGTATTCACCTACATTTAAATTATTTAATTATATGCCCTACAGGCGACATGGACTGACCTTACCTATATGCCCTTTACCATTATCTGAATGTACATGACAATACAATATGAAAAATAGAAATCAATGAACACCTATAACAAACAATTACTACATAAAATACAAAGTCTCTGCTCATACAAATGCGACCTCATTATAATAGAACTAGAAACTAGAGCTCACCTTCCCGACCAGCATGACGGTTTTCTCGTAGCTTTTAGGTTCGTAGTCGAGGAAAATTATGCATCCTGGAAATAATCATTAAACATGTCTAGTTATGACCGAACATATAGAAAATCCTTCAGTGAGCTTAAAAAACCGAACAGTTCTGTATGAAAATAGCATGGTCACAGTTCAAGTCAGATCTCTCTCAATTTTGACTTTATTAACAGTATATTGTGTACCAACGAGAGTAAGAATTACTAACAAGAGTATTAGATTTTTTCAGTCTTCGATAGATAATGTTAAGAACTGCGTTTAGTTTTTAAACTTGATAGGCATAATAGCAAATGCCTCTGAAATTATAGTAAAATATAAATATAATGAAGTTAAATGTAGGCACCGTAGTTTTATGTACAGTGAAATTGGCGGATATTGGATTCTATATTTAAAAACTAAACTCATACATAATCCCCGAGGGAGTTTTATAGAAATCTATAACATCCACGGGAGGTAAATCGGCTATAAGGGTCAATCAACTTTTCTTTGTAGCTCGTTGCCATGGTGACGTCTCCTGGGTCACTCTTTAAAACCACGATTTTAAAGTATATAAATCCAGCAAACATCGGCTTTTGTGGCAATTACAAGCCCATTCTTTTATGGGTTTTCTTCCAAGCGTATTAGTAGTGTATATTATAACCATTTTTCTAAGGAACTCTATCACTGTTGTCTCCTGGCTTACGGGACAGAATAACAACAACGAAAAGTTGATCCACCCATAACTACTCTATTCTCCCGCGTGTAGTAAATAACACCCTTTGCGACCAAGTGTGATGAGAAGTTTCTTATGGGCTTGAACAGCGAATTATAGTTCTCGTTTAAGCCTTGAAATGTCCACTGCTGGACACATGCCTCCCAAAAATTTGCACAGGACCGCTCCTGGGCGGCTTCCATCCATCGGTTTTCTACAATCTTGGCCAATACATGCTATTATAGCTTCCCCATTGAAAACTTGTCTTTAGTACTTTAAAATGATCTAAACAGCCAAGAATACAAAATTGCAGCTTATCTATATCTAGTAAGAATCAGGGACGGTTTAAAAAAAAATACATGGGTAAGGGCTTTACTTAATTAAAACAAAACTTAATTGATTTCTTTGTGTAATGAGAGTTACTCGTATAGTTTGCATGACTAACTTTCGTTACAACGGACGTGATCGCGAATTTGTTTTCATTAAGCCTTTAACTATGTACATTTTTTTGGAATCGATCCATCAATGATCGAAGTGTTTCTCAATCATCATTCCAGCTCGATGATATCATTGTATTGACATCAAAAATGCACAAGCAAGCAAAATATGAAAGAAACGGACAGCTATTTGGCAGATAAAATTATCTGAAAAATGAGCCTTCAGTGGCAGTAAGGCTACGTCCGCATTGAAAGGCGGCTGCGCCTAGCGTGTCACCTCGCGAGTAATTGGGTAGCGAAGGCGCCAAGCTCGCAGGGTGGCCGGGGGCGAAGATTTATTAATTAATTAATTAATTAATTAATTAGAACGGCATTACACCAATTACACTAATTAATTATAACATAAGAATAGATACAATAAAAAAAAAGACTCAAATAAAATGAATAAAATCAATAAACAAGTGCATGAATAAAATCAATAAAATCAATAAACAAGTGCAAGGAAAACGTTGTATAAGCAGTAACAAGTAATAATAATAATAATAATAAAAAAAAAAAAAAAAAAAAAACCGCTGACGCAGTCATACGCTTTTTACACCGTTTGTAAAAATTATTTGATTTTAGTTCTTTTTTTCATAATTTAGTGTGTGATTTATATTAACAATGTTACAAATGTATAGAAATGAACAGTAACAACAATATTTATAAAACATCTCATCTCAATGTAAATATGACATCTATCAGTATCACACGTCAAAATAAATTAAAATCATAATAAATAATGATAACAAGATCTCGAAAGCAGCGTATACAAGCGGATTGTACACCAGACGCACGCCTTCCATCCTCGCCCGCCTCGTCCAGCTCCTCGCCATCTTCGTCAGATGACGAGTTCGCCACCGCCGCCGACACCAGCGAGTCGAGCGACGAGCGCGGGCCGCCGCCTCCGCCGCCACGACCACCTGCGCGACGCGGGCGACCACCGCTGCCGGCACGCTTGGGGCCTGCGGGGCATCCTGCTCCGCGCACGGCTTCCGCTACCGGTGGTTTAGTGCGCCGCATGCGATGGACAGAATTAAACAACGAAAATTGCATGCGAGCATATTATGGGGCTACAGAGGGAGGAACTAACCTCACTGCATATCGTGATCGAATGCTGCTTCTGTTTCAGTCTCTTGAACCGGCCATCACCGTATCCGCCCAACGACTTTCGGATCAAGTACGGGCGATTCAGCGGCTTCGGCGGCTGGATCAATCTGTACTCGATCGGCTACGCCTGGAAGCGCTCCCTATTCGCACATCCTCAACTTTGACTCGGGATCCTCCTACTACGCTGTCAGCTTCAGTGCCAGTCGTCCAGCATGCACAGGTGTCAATGCGGGATGATCCCGCTGTCGACGATGAGGATTGTGTGAATATAAGTGTGACTAGCCAGGTAAATGAGCAACTGAGGAGGACTTTGGAAGATGCGATCACGCAGTATCGGTCCACACCCAATTCTAGGCCCCGTCTACCACGCTTGCCTACAAGTAAACGTAACTTAGCGCTAATGGGAGCCCTAAATGCCTTGCTGGCGTCATATATACAAACCAGCGAGGATATTATCGATACCCACTCAATTCTGTACTGCGGGGCCATAGCTGCGTGTCGCGTAGCTCGAGTCAAGTTTCCGGACGATGACCGAGCTCCGCATCCTCGCGGGTATGTCCCCGCTTGGCAAGTGCGAATCGAGCGGCGTATCGATAAATTTAGGACTCTCATAGCAAAGCTAATCTGCTTCAGGGGGGGCAATAATCGTCCCCGAGTCATGCGTTTCGTGACCCAGGCCTTTGCTGGGACCGGAATAAGGCCCGAGCATTTTATGGCCTGTGTCACGGAACGTATCGACTTTCTGAAGCAGAAGGTTTACGCGTGGGCAAGCCGTATTCGTCGTTATAGAGGGCGTGTGGATAGATACCAGCAAAATCGCCTCTTCCAAAGCGATCAGAGGAAGGTGTACCGAAAGTGGGAAGGGACCGATCAAGGTGTGAGCGACGGGCATCTACCGGATCCTGAAGCTATGATTAATTTCTGGCGCAGCATCTGGTCGGTGCCTATCGCGCATACAGAAGGAGACTGGATGCGTGTTATTGAGCGTGAATGTGAGACTATTGAACCCATGGGGCCCATTACCATCTGCCCCGAAGACATCAGTTATGCAATTCAAATGGCTCAGAACTGGAAAAGTCCTGGACCGGACGGATTGCATAACTTCTGGATTAAATGGTTCAAAGCCTCACATGAGTGTTTAGCAGCGCAATTCCAGAACGCCCTTGTGATCGGTTCCTTGCCACCTTTATTAACAACCGGTGTCACCTTCCTGCTCCATAAGTCCGGTAGTACCGCGGAGCCAAAGAACTATCGACCCATTACATGCATGCCTACCATCTACAAGCTCCTTACGTCCATTTTGAGTAAAAAAATAAATAAACATTTTGTAGCAAACAACGTTTTGGCCTCTTCTCAAAATGGATGTAAGGTTGGGTCCCGCGGTACTAAGGAGCTCCTCCTCATTGACATGACCATTAGCCAACAGGTAAGGCGGAACAGGGCGGCCCTTTCGACTGCTTGGATTGACTATAAGAAGGCTTATGACTCGGTACCTCACTCATGGCTTGAAAGGATCTTAGAGTTGTATAAAGTTGATACAACTTTGAGATCCTTTTTGGGTGTGTGTATGAGGCAGTGGGTCACAGTCCTTCGTCAACCAGGTGGTTCAGATGTCCCCTCTGTTTCGCCTAACTTGATAAGGATTGAAAGAGGTATCTTCCAGGGCGACAGTCTGAGTCCTTTGTGGTTTTGCCTAGCCTTGAATCCTCTAAGCTCTTTGCTGAAGGATTCCGGGCTAGGCTACCGACTTCGTAAAGAGGCTGAAGTCATTTCTCACTTATTGTACATGGACGACCTCAAGCTATTTGCATCGAAGCGCCAAGATATTATGGCACTATTGAAAATCACGCAAGAGTTCAGTAGTGCCATCAAGATGGAATTCGGTGTAGATAAGTGTGCGGTCATGCATGTTCAACGAGGGAAAGTTGTAAATTCATCGAATTTGCAGCTTTCTGAGACAATGACTCTTAGATCTCTCTCCGAAGTTGAAACCTATAAATATCTTGGTATGTCACAGTCTTTGGGTATTATGGTCAGCGATATCAAGCAATCGATGAAGGAGCGTTTCTTTTGCCGCTTGACAAAAGTTCTTAACAGTCTTTTGTCGGGTGGTAATAAGGTGCGCGCTTTCAACGGCTGGGTGATGCCGCTGCTCACATACTCCTTTGGCATACTAAGGTGGACTCAGACTGAGCTGGACGCCCTGGATAGAAAGGTCCGTCTACTGTTTAAATCACATCGCATGTTACACCCACGCTCGTCTGTTATGAGATTGTACATCCCGCGGAAGTGTGGAGGTCGTGGCATTTTAAATGCTAAGAATCTCCACAACCGCGAGATGTGCAATCTCAGGGAATATTTCCTTGCCAATGAGTGTGGAATGCATCGTGATGTGGTTGCAGTAGACAGAAGCCTTACGCCTCTCTCCTTGGCAAACGAGAACTGGCGCAGACCAGCGGTGTTAAGCACAGAGGACCGCAAGAACGTATGGAAGAGCAAGGAGCTGCACGGACGCTTCTACCGGGCCCTGACAGGGCCTGACGTAGACCTTTTAGCATCCGTGAACTGGCTACGGTTTGGCGACCTCTTTGGGGAAACCGAAGGTTTTGTCTGTGCAATTGCTGACGAGGTCATAATGACGAACAACTATAGGAGTTATATTCTGAGGGATGGCACGATCGACATTTGTCGAGCGTGTCGTCGCCCCGGCGAGTCTCTCAGACACATTATTTCTGGTTGTTCCCATTTGGCCAACGGTGAGTATTTGCACAGACATAACCTCGTGGCCAGGATCATCCATCAGCAACTTGCTCTTCAATATGGTCTTGTTGAGTCCGAAGTGCCGTACTATAAGTACACACCGGCACCAGTTCTCGAAAATGGTCGTGCTACGCTCTATTGGGATCGATCTGTCATCACGGACAGGACTATTGTTGCCAATAAGCCTGATATCGTGTTAACAGATCGATCTCAACGCCGGGCAGTGCTCGTTGACGTCACCATCCCGCATGACGAGAACCTCGTGAAGGCTGAGAAGGACAAGCTCAGCAAGTACCTTGACTTGGCTCATGAGGTGACCGCTATGTGGGATGTTGACTCGACGATCATTGTCCCGATAGTTGTTTCAGCGAACGGTCTTATAGCGAAGAGTCTCGATCAACACCTTAAGAGACTCTCGCTAGGTGGCTGGATCAAGGGCCAGATACAGAAAGCAGTACTCCTCGACACGGCACGTATTGTGAGGAGGTTCCTCTCTCTGCAGCCCTAACCACCGGTAGCTTGAGCCCTGCCCCGCTGCCGGCGGCACCCGTAGGTTAGGTTTTTTATAGTGTTTGTTTTTTATATGAGTATTGTTATTTTACTTTTATATCTTAACTTTTATTGTAAAAAACTTAACTTACAGATTTTAAATAAATATTGACAATAATAATAAAAATAAAATAAAAACAATCATTCATCGACCTCACAGAACCGTAAGCACTCCAACAAAATTTTGCTCCATTTATCCACACAGATGTCACAATTCGGGTGTTCTAGAAGAAATCTATTAAAGGTGTTGAGAGTGCGAGAGTGCGAGGCAGCGGAGATATAGTGAAGAAGCCGCCTGTCAATGCGGACGTCGCCGAGGCGTTAGCCGACTTACCCTTGTGCCGCTCCACCTTGTTGGCACACCGGTTGACCGCCTCGAACAGCGGGTAGTTCTTAGCGATGGCTTGCGGGTCGTCGAGCACGCGCACGGTAACGCTGGGCCCGTAGGCGCCGCGCAGGTACGTGGCCACCGCGCCCGGCGTCATGCGCTCCGGGTCCGCGCCGCCGATGTCGCGGGACACGCCCCTGCGCCAGAGAATGACATTGTCCAGAACCGGTTTACTACTACCGGTTCATTCCGGTTAACCAACACCGGTTGATACCGGTTAACGAAAACCGGTTTGTATAAGTTACCAAAACCGGTTTTCCGGTTATCTTGTCCAGTATATATTGCGGTTAATAAAAACCGGTTTATTCTGGCAAAACCAATTGGTAAAATATCGTTAAAAGTAACGAGGTTTTTATAAGCCGAAATAGTTTCGGTAACTGATATATTCGAGCGCACGCAAAGCACTAGCAATTGCTGATGTGACGAACCGGATCAAAATAACCGGTTGGTAAATAACCAGATTTTCATCACCATGCCACAAAAATGTGCTGCCAGCTCTCCGTTCAAGCCGGGAACAGAACCTGCAGCCCCGGTCCGCGAGCATGTACCTGGCGAGCTCCAGCGCGACGGCTTCTCGCAGCAGGTCCGCGAGCGGCTGCGCCAGCCCCTCCCCGTACACGCCGAGGGTCGTCAGCGAGTGCGCCTGCGACGGGAATGTCTCACGAATCTGCAGTGGCTGAAACATAAAGGAATATATTTAAGTATTGTCCACTGAGATCAACTGACAGGATCTTAACGGGGTGCTATTGGGACCCTAAATTATTACTTAACCTATGCTGTCCTTCTTTTATATGTATGGTGCATCTCCTACCAAATAATAATAAAAATAAAAAGTGATCAATTAAGGCGGATAAGGTGACCCGTCTGCGCTCAGTCATGCATGGCAACAAATCTCTTAATGTATATGCAAAAACAAAATTGTGGAAGTGCTATTTTGAGAAATATATTAGATAACAAATAAGTAGTACATTGTGCACCAAAGGTACACACAATGTTTTTCATCATATATGCAAGGTAACAAAGCAAAAACAAAGTAGTAAAGAAAACAAAAATCAAAAAATGAATTGCACTCGACTTGCTAAAAGAGATTGTCAACATGTCAATTGAACTTTTTTCAATATAGTCTTCCACACATAATGTTTAGGACTGCCATTAGTTTTCAAACTTGACAAGCCATACTACCAGATAGTACCGGGTGTTTAATATACGATTTAATAAGATTAATTGCAAATAACTGTGAAAAATGTTAATATAATGCAGTTAAATGTGACGTATAATTTTTATATACAGTAAAATTGGTTTGCAGCCAAGTTATGAAATTAGGAAATAAATTTTGGCTGTTTTTGAACCTCAGAAATGACGTACGATGGTGGCTTCTACATTTTAAAATTAAACCTGAAATTCCCTTGGAGGTAATTAGGCTATAACTCCCTTTACGCTTGCGCATAAGACCCCTTACGAGCATTTGAGATGAAAATGAATGTTACAATTGTAATTGGACACGTGTGATTGTCGTTAGCACTGACCACGTAGAGCGCCTCGAGCGCGGCGAGCAGCGCGACGAGCGGCGCGCGCGGCCAGGCGCCCGGGCGCAGCGCCAGCACGGGGCGCCGCGCGCCCGCCGCCGCCGCGCGCTCCACGCCCGCGCGCACCGCCTCGCCCACCGACCTGCACACAGCACACGACATGCTAAGCTGGGTACGAATTAGACCAGCTGTAGCTGTTGAGGTCTGGTCACTCCAAAAAATAGGCGAAATCCAAGACAAATGAATTTATTATTTTTAACGAGTGGAAGGTACACACATAAAATACTAGCTTAAGGGACGTGCGGCGAGTGCAATGGCTAATGACGACTGGTCGCTTTTTTTTAAAGACGGTAAGCTTTAGAGCGGACCGCCCCCGCGTTCCTTTCCCTCCCCGCGGGTCCCCTAGCTTTAACAAGTACATTTTTAATAATTAAAACTAACACTATGGGTCGCTAACATGCCCCACCCCAGTGCTGCTTCATCAGCACTCATCACCTATAGGTATCCGAGCCACACGGCCGGCAGATCGGGTAATCAGGCCTCCTTTGGTCTTTATCTGAACCATTCTGATCCGTCCGTCTCTCCCGGGGTGAACCTGCTTTACAATCCCGCGAGGCCATATATTCCTGGGTCCATTAGGGTCTATTACTAGAACTAGGTCTCCCACTTGTAGGGGCCTTTGTTCTTCTTGCCACTTCTTACGCGGTAACAGGTCAGGCAATACCTCTTTTACCCATCTTTTCCAATAAAGATCTGCGAGTCTCTGGGCGATACGCCATTGTTTACGAAGGTAGAACTCCGAATCATCGAAAACGCCCATATGAGGGGAGTTGGACGATGAGCCCACCAGGAAATGATTTGGCGTCAGCGTCTCTTTGCTTCCAGGGTCTACCGCAACATGGGTAAGGGGGCGACTGTTAACGATATTCTCGACTTCAGCCATTAAAGTGTTAAATGTTTCTTCTCTGGGTGCTCGTTCTTTCAAAATAATTTTCAGTGCATTTTTTACACTTCGAATAAGCCTTTCCCAGGCCCCACCCCAGTGTGGGCTAGCAGCGGGGATAAAAGTCCATTTAGTTCCACGATTCGCTGCCTCGTTTTTTAGTATTTCGTCGTCTAGTTCATGAATTGCTCTTTTCAATTCCGTATCCGCCCCTCGTAAGTTTGTGCCGTTGTCTGAGAAGATCTGCTGGGGCCATCCGCGTCTCGCAGCCATTCTCCTGAGTGCCATTATTAACGAATCTGACGTGAGAGTGGCGACCGTCTCCAAATGAATGGCACGAACGGTCAGGCAGGTAAATAAAACGCCATACCTCTTTTCTCTTCTCCTCCCGATTGTAACTTCTAGCGGGCCAAATAGGTCGACTCCACAGAAGGTAAATGGCCGCTGGTGGTGAGCCATCCGAGCATTGGGTAAGTCTCCCATTCTTGGTACTTCCGGTTTACATTTTCTTATTCTACATATCATACACTTAGATGCAATATTTTTTACAGTAGGTCTAAGTTTTAATATCCAATATTTCTGTTTAAGGTTATTCACTACCGTCTCCTGGTTCTCGTGAGCGGCGCTGACATGGTAAAATTGGACTAACAGTCTTGTTATGTAATCGCGCCCGTCGAGGATAGCCGGTCTTTTTGTTTCAGGTAACACGTCGGCAGCTGCATCTATTCGACCACCAACGCGTAAGACTTCGTGCTCGTCAAGGTAAGGTGACAAGGTAAGTAATTTGCTAGTTTTAGGTATAAAACCGTTATTTTTTATTTTCAGGATTTCTTCAGTGAACGACTTGGCTTGAGAATATCTCAGCAGTAACCTCTCAGCCTTTTCCATTACAGCGCCGTCATCTTCTTTGGTAAGTTTACAATTGTTTATAAATTTCAACATGTTATAACTAGCACGGAGCAAACGTAGCCAGGATGAAAATCTTGTAGGTTCGGGAATCGGTAAGTTTATATTCTTTTCCGTAGTAGTTAGCGCGCATATTAATTCGCCCGTGTTTATTTCAGCGCTCAATATATCTTTTGGCCACTCGGACTTGCACTTTAGCAAGAAGGAAGGTCCATTAATCCACTCAACAGGTAATATTGAACGTTCATATGTCTCTCGGGTAGCTAAATCAGCGACGTTCAGTCCAGTAGGTACGTATCTCCATTCGTTCATTTGCGTTAGGTTATCTATTTCTCCCAGGCGATGCGCCACGTAGCATTTATAATTACGCGCGTCGTTCCTAATCCAATGTAGTACCGTGGTCGAGTCACTCCAAAATGTGCGACGTTCCGGCTTTATTCTGTGTTCTTTTATTATTGTATCACATAAGCGGGCGGCTAGCACACACGCCTGTAATTCCAGACGCGGCACTGAAACGGGTTTCACTGTGGCAACTCGAGCCTTGCTTGCTATAAATGCCTGATGTACTACGTCACTCTCAATCCATCGCCAGTAGGCTACTGCGCATATTGAATAAATAGAAGCGTCGCAAAAAATATGCAATTCCAGGTTTGAATAGCAACGAGACGCGCTCAAAACAGGTTCTTGCGCCGGCCCCGGCGCATTGATAACAGAGTCTGTCTGCGTCCCGCTCGCACCCGCGAGGTGCATCCCCATTACGCTCGCACTCGCAGCGGTGTGATAATGTCTAGGAAGACGTACTTCACTAATTGATTTAAGTTGGGAAATCCATTTTAGCCACTTTTTGTAGATATTATCTGGTATTTGTTCATCCCAATTCAAATTAATTTTCCAGGTTTCTTGTAATAATAATTTTCCATTTATTGTAAACGGCGCTAAAAATCCATATACATCAAAAATCGACATAATAACTCTTAAAATGTCTCTTTTCGTTGGCCTTTGTTTACCATGAACAATATCTTCGGGAATTTTCTTTAACGAGACATCGAACCCCAGTGTATCTTTGTCAGGCTGCCATAACAAACCAAGTGTCCGCTCGCCCGCATACTCCCGTTGTTGCCCGATTTTGAACCGTACTGCCGCGTCGCCGAGAGTCTCTTTTGGAATGTCTCTGATAACATTTTTTCTATTTGTGTTCCAGTTTCGAATCTCAAAGTCGCCTTGCGCGTGTATATAGGTGACGTCGCGAATCAGCTGTTTAGCGGTTTCTTCATCAGGTAAGCTATCTATATAGTCGTCCATATAATGTTGTTTGTATATAGCTTCGACTGCGGCCGGCATGGAAGACTCGAAACGTCGAGCATTTTTGTTTTTTACATACTGTGCAATGAATGGGGAGCAGTTTGCACCGAATATAAGCGAAGTCATAAGGTACGTATCGACCGGGTCGTCGGACTTGTCTCGGTATAAGAAGCGTAAAGCATGTTGATCATTAGGTTTAATTTTAATCCTGAGAAACATGTCCTTGATGTCTCCGGTCACAGCCACTTCGTTCTCCCGGAACCGGAGCATTATTCCCATGAGTGACGCCAAGAGATCGGGTCCTGTGTATAGGTAATCGTTTAGGGATAGGCCTTTCGTTTTAGCGGCGCAATCGAACACTAATCGGAGTTTCTTTTTGTTCGGGTTATCGACCCCGAAATGCGGTAAGTACCAGGACTTTGAGGCATCAACTGAGCCTTGCAGTTTCTCTGCGTAGTTATTGTTTAATAAATGTTGTATGCGTTCTTTGTACCTCTGAGCATACTCATCATTCTTCTGAAATTTATTTTCAACTCCTTTTAGTCTAGACAAAGCATTTGGAAAGGAGTCAACCATCACACATTCTTGATCCCTCCAAGGTAATTCAACATGCCACTGGCCACCAATCAGTTCGGAGGTTTGTTCCAGGTGTTCCTGGGCCCGTACGTTCTCCGAGTTCTGCCGAGGCTCGGCCGAAATACCCATTGAGTCAATTGAAAAGTAACGGCGAACGTCTGCTTGCATTTCTTGAAGTATAATATTATTTTCTACGGTTATGTCGTTTTTATCTCTGTGACTTATGTGTAACGTCGAGTGCATGTCCGTATGTGATGTCACACGTCGAGGTGTCCTTCCGTGTAGACACCAACCCAGGGGCGTACGAGTGGCGCAGGGATCATTCGGGCCACCCATCACAACTTCTAATGGTACAAGTAAATTATAATTGTCCTGTCCGATTAACATTTCCGGTTTAACGGTATTACTGCATATGTGACGTTGTATTTCATTCAAATATTCATAGTTCTCACAAGTAACTAAATTTAAGTCCTGTACAGGTAAGCTAAGATTACTAACACTGCACGCACTTATTGAAAACATTGTCCCGCTTTTATTAGATAACGAACAATCAATCAGCTGGGTTTCGCAAACCAGTTCCGTACTGTCCCATGCGCCGCGCACACGTAAACATTCCCGGCGGCCGCGCAGGCCGGCGCGCTCGGCCAGCGACGCGCTTATGAGTGTCACTGTTGACCCGTCGTCGAGCAGAGCGGTCGTGCTTATAATACCGTTAGGGCCATGGATGTTTACCGGCACTACTTTTAATAACACTGCGCACTTGCCAATGTTTATATGAGTTACAGTTTCAGTCTGTGCTTCACCTTCTATCACTGGCGCTAAGTTGTTATTGGTTTGACGCGCGCTGTTACCCGGCACATAGTGTAGGAGCCGATGGTGAGATTCTCCGCACCCTTCCACGTCGCATGCGGCAGCGGCGCATGATTGTCTATCGTGGTGCGATAATAAACACTTGTAACAGAGACCGAACTTTTTTACGTGCTGCCAGCGATCCTTACGGAGCGCTTTTTTAAATCTTTTGCATTCTGTTAAATCGTGTTTAGACATTCTACAATAACGGCATTTGAGTTCACTCGTTTCACTTTGAACTAACACAGTGTGCGTATTAGAGTCATTTTTATCGTAAAATTTACGCTTGAAACTGTCCGGTCGCTGATTTAGCAACGTAACACTGCACTTGGAGATTTTTATCGCTTCTTCGTGCAGAAAGTTGGCTAATAAATCGAACTTAGATGTCTTTTCTTCATTGATGCGTGCGTAACTATAATCAGCCCATTTAGATAACAGGATAGTGGGAAGCTTCGACAATATAATAGTGACTAAACTCATTTCTTGTAGGTATTCTTCACATTTAAGAGCACGTACAGCAGCGACATAGTTTTTAATCTTGTTTGAAAATACGATTATGTCTTTATGATAATCAGGAGACATCGTGTTTAACTTTTTGATGTCGTATATTATTTGAGATAATATGGTGTCACTGTTTCCGAATTGAAGTTCCAATGTAGACAATAAAATGTCTGGAGATGTGGCACTGACTAGTAAGGCATTAACGGCGTCCTTGGCGGGTCCACGGAGACACTTTCTCAATCGCCATAGGTTCTCCGTGTCACTAAACTTGCACATGCGAGTTGACTCTTCGTACGCTGCCTTAAATTGTAGCCACTCCATTGGTTCACCGTAAAAAAAAGGCAGTTCTCTCGGTGTGCTAAGTCGGCTAAGAAGGTTAGCATTATGAGTGGTGGAGGCGGAGGCGGTAACTATTTCCTTGAGTGCACTTGCTAATTGTTGAACTGGACCATCGGTGCCGGCGATTACTGCTGCCGGCGGACACAGCGGGCCCTTCTTTTTTCCAGGCTCGGGGGCTAACTGTGACTCCAGTTCCTGCTGACTGCGTTCGACCCACTTCACGACATCACTCTTGATGGAACCTTCACTGACTTCGGTTGGTGGACTGTATTCGTCGTCATCAAGTTCGGCAAGATCTGCCTGTAGCTTTTTATCTATTAAGTCCATTTGAATGCGAGCTTTTGCCTCAGCTGCTTCCAGCTCCAGCTTCTTCCTTCGTGCCGCTATAGAAGATGAAGATGATTTCTTTGATCCTGTGCGAATAGTACTTTGGCGAGAACAGTGCGGTTTCGGATTATCTTCTTTTTGTACTTCCGACTTCACAACACTACCTACATCCAAAACAACAGTTTTGTTATTATTTTCCTTCTGTGCAGGCGTCTGTAGTTCCTGGTTTGTATCTTCCCTTTGTTCATCTTCAACTTTTTTCTGTTGTTCCCTTCTTGTAGTGCTACGTGTATTGACCATTTTTGCTGGCGTATGGAACATCAAGGTCCGGTTCGAAGACCACTTTTGTAGCTGTTGAGGTCTGGTCACTCCAAAAAATAGGCGAAATCCAAGACAAATGAATTTATTATTTTTAACGAGTGGAAGGTACACACATAAAATACTAGCTTAAGGGACGTGCGGCGAGTGCAATGGCTAATGACGACTGGTCGCTTTTTTTTAAAGACGGTAAGCTTTAGAGCGGACCGCCCCCGCGTTCCTTTCCCTCCCCGCGGGTCCCCTAGCTTTAACAAGTACATTTTTAATAATTAAAACTAACACTATGGGTCGCTAACACCAGCCTCGGGTTGCGGCACGCCCGGCTCACCTATTTTGCTTAAATTCGTCAGCGAGCGAGCGGCGCGCGGCGAGCCGTCGAGAGTCGTTCTTTTGACCGTGCTCAAAGGCGCCTCGATGTGCGCGCCTCGCGTAATTTGGACATGTATCCGAGCGTGCCGCGGGCTAACTTGTCTGTGGGTGATTCGCGTACAAATTTGATAAAGTTGCTGAGCCTTTCCACCACCGAGGCGATGTCTTCTTCTTTTTGTTAATAATTCGGTGAATTATGATAAACGCAGTCGCGGACACGCGGCTGTCATCGTGCCCGACGCCATTTTGAAATTTCGGCTAGCGGCGAGCACGCTGCCTTACCCGCGCATGTTTATGTGCAATAATTTGGCTCGCGAGCAGCTCGCCGCGCGGGGCGAGCAAGCCTCAGGCTGAGCCGCTCAGTTTCGTACCCAGCTCTACGCTGACGCCCGCACCACACTGCCACGAAACCGGATCGAAACAAAATAAATAGTTCTAAATTGAACTTTATCCTCGTGAGACCCGGTGTGACATAAGCGGTACATAATGAAGGCAATTTAGGTATATGAATAACCATAAAGTTCATTTTTATTCGTTAGAATTTTGAAAATGTACCGGTTTTGGTTCGGTTTTATTACAGTTTCGTGGCAGTGGGCTACAGGCGTAAGATAATGTTATTTTTTTACTAAAACAACTGGTTTCGCTCCGGTTTCCTTTCGGTTTCGTGGCAGTAATCTACGGGCGTAAGATAAAGTATTTTTTTAACAACTGTATGATTCCGACGTTGGAGATCGCAACCGGCAATCGGTGACCGGTCGCGCGACCCACTGTTTGGTATTAATTTATAGATATATAACACTGACACACCACGAGCGACCCGTATTCAGGGGTTTTCAATTAATCAATCAATAACAATCGGCAATATCATTAGCCAAACCAAATTATGACGACATGCATCATGGAAATTAATAGTTATACACTATACAATTTAAATACTCTAATTCGGAATAAAAAGCTGGTTTTTTTTTTTAATAAAAATGAATCGCTGATGTGTTGGTAAGCACACATCTCGAAAGCAGCTGAACCGATTTCGCTAATTCTTTTTTCATTGTGTTTGTTACTGTCAGGGGAAGGTTTTTATGAAAGAAAAAAACTGAAAAATCCACCTGTAAAGTCAGAAATTTGCAGCGAGGCGAAGCCGTTGGTGGGCCGCTAGTAAACTAATAAAAGTTTATTGAATTGAGGTACGTCAGTGGGGTAACGCATTTGCAGTCATGCGATTACACTCCTTGAAACTGCAGTCTTAAGATTACAATATTTTATTTATTTATTTATTATTAAAAATCAGACAACATAATGCTCCAAAAAATTGTTAGTAACATACCTTACATGAACTATATTAGTACCTACTTAAAACAACACACAAAAGAAAAGGCTAGATAAGGCTCCGTTTTTCGGTCATAAGACGATTAAAACGCCGCATGACGGAGGAGTCGTATGAACCTACTATGGTCTTTAGGATGGGGTTGGAGCTGACACGCAATCTGCAAAGAAGTGAGGCAGAACTTTTTCGCATAATTGCATAAAAGTCGTCAGTGCGAGCTTGTGCGAACATGCCTGACGCACTGCAGCGTGGCGGCAGCCCCAGCAGCATCCTAAAGCCGTTATTATATTGCACTCGCAGGGCACTGAGAATATGCATATGCGCTTCAGATTTCAGCTAACGTACCTTCAAGAGGCTTATACGTTGGTTTGCTTCTCTGTGCTTTTAAAAAAACCGAGCTAGGACCTTCAAATGTATACTCAGCGTCAAAAGTAACTGATCACTTTAGAACCTTGTCATTTTACTTTCACAAAAGCAATGTCAAACAAGATTGTCTAATGTGTTAATGCGATAAAGTACACGGCGCTTGATGTTCAACCAGTTACTTTTGACCCTACTGCATACTCGTATACGTGCCAGTGAAGAATGTCCTCCCACCTGACATCATCGTAGGGGGTGATGGGTCCAGTGGGCGCTAGCACCAGGCGGCCACCAGAGACCCGGGGGCAGCTCAGTACGGCGAAGTTCTACGAAAACAAGAAAAATAAATTAGTGAACAGAGGATAGAATATTATTATTAGGTTAAGAATAGTGCTACTCCAGGTCTTCTCGTGGATGTCGTAAGAGGCGACTAAGGGAATAAGGGCTTGTTAAGGGCTGTTAGGCGATGGGCTGCAACCTGTCACTAGTAAACTTCTTGGCCTGATTGTGCAAAATGTGGTCACAGAATTATCAACAAGTTTTTTAGTGTTGTTGGTGGTTTTTCAGTTCTGCCTACTCTACTCTGGGAATGTTTCTTTAAAACACTAAACTCACTCACTTTAAGAACTACACAGTCAATAATCAAATTTTCAGTGGTCATGTCACGATCCGGGAATGCAAATAACCGGTTAATAACCGAATTTAGTAAGAAAAAGACGGTTAATAACCGGTTTTAACCGGTTATTTGCATTCCCTAGTCACGATGTATGTGCGTCTCATACTCCAATCAAGATGATACTTTTTAGGGTTCCGTACCCGAAGGGAGCTCAACGCGGTATTATTATTAATAAGCCTATGCTTTCCCTCCGTCCATCCGTCCGTCTGTTCTAAGTTAAAAGAGCTGCATCTTTTGAACCGTAATGGATAGCGGGTTTTTTTTTTACACCGGGCTTTTTATTATAACGACGGATTAACAAAAAAAAAAACTTGTTTAACGGTAAAACATACAAACGTCAAATTTGGTAAAGTTATAAAATGGTCAAGTGTGAGTTGGGCTCGCGTTGATTCGATTCGAAATCGAATTTAAATTGGAATATTAATAAAGTAATACCTAATTTGTGGTGGTACGGACCCTCGGTGCGCGAGTCCGGCTCGTACTTGACCGGTTATACATCCTTATCCTTACTAATGCTATAAATGTGAAAGTGCGTTTGTTTCTGGTATTCAAGGAACTACCGATAAACGTAATCTGTGGGCGGAGTCGCAAGTTACTTCTTAATCCTCGTGAGGCCGACCATACGACGATCAGGGAGATTTGTGTAAGCGAACTCCAATCTACCAGGAAGGAAATAAAGTTCAATTACCTTTGCTCGTTAATGTCATTTCCAATTATGAAACAAATAAAAATGCATTTTATGTCCATTGAAATAAAGTTTAAACTAAATTGCCTGCATTATGTACCTCCTATAGCACACCAGGTCTCGCGAGGATATAATGATAAAATCAACGAGATTTTTTTGCAAAACCTCCAAGAATATCAGCTCAGAAGCCGGTGTTCACAAAACGTGATAAGTAACGGCAATAAAAAAAATATAATAGTCCAGTAAAGCACGCCGTTTAAGTCTGTAACACCACCTACACGTGCGAGGCTGCATCTGTGTGTAAACGGTGTATTATCTCGTATATTGACGCTTTATGATATATGGCTTTGTATAATGTATTCAGAGAGATCGCAAAATGTCCGCCATTTTCATATGATGTAAGAAATTTGGATTGATCACCAATAAAACCTGTATATAATTCCTATCTTTAAAGCAGTTGAGATATTTTGAGTTTCCTACCTTTTTAGGGCTCCGTAGTCAAACTACGAACCCATATAGTTTCGCCATGTCCGTCCGTTCGTCCGTCTGTCCGTCCGTCCGTCCGCAACGTAGCGCAGAGACTCTTAGTACTAGAAAGCTGTAATTTGGCATGAATATGCATATTCCATATGCCAACAAAGAGGTACATTAAAATGTAAAAAAAAAAAAATTAGGGTATCTCCCCTGGGTACTGTAGTTGTTTTTTTCGTCTAACCTATAGTGTGGGGTGTCTTTGGATAGGTCTTTCAATTATTAAGGGTTTGTGAAAACAGTTTAATATTAAGTAACCCGTTTATGAAATATTAAGCTTTAAAGCGGTAATTTTTGTTAGACTCAAGTGTCGCAGAGACACAGAGACACAGAGTTACTTACATACATATAGGTAACATCACGCCTTCATTCCCAGAATGGGCTAGGCAGAGCTACAAACATACCAACAATTCTAAAACACTTGTTTATAATTCTATAACCACATTTTGCACAATCACAAATTACTTTTACATCTATAATAGTAAATATTGAGTATAATCGTCACTTTACTTTCTCGACCTCGTTTCGTATCTAATTTATTAGTAGAAAAGCACTCATAAGAACTTTAAAGAAAAATAAATATTCGATCAGATAAGAGGTTGAAAAAGTAAAGGGACGATAGTGAATGAGTAAATAACATAATATTATAACATTAACTAAGCCCTCTTCTCTGTCCCGTGTTCTTTGCCCGTGTGGTTGCCGGGTTAGAATAGTGCCACTCCATGTCTTCCCGTGGAAGTCGTAAGAGGCGACTCAGGGAATAAGGGCTTGTAGTATTGTTAGGCGATGGGCTTGCAACCTGTCACTAATACACTAGTAAACTTCTTGGCCTGATTGTGCAAAATGTGGTTACAGAATTATCAACAAGTCTTTTTAGAGTTGTTGGTATTTCTGTAGCTCTGCCTACCCCAATCTGGGAATGAAGGCGTGATGTTATGTATGTATGTATGTCTTCTCTGTTTTCTCTGCATCTGTTGCTGTGCCCAACAGGGTCCACAAAATCATGAACATGTCCTTACCTATGATTACAACAACATCTGTAAAATGTGGAATGCAATAAATATATTGAGTATTGAGTATATGAAGAGTTACCTTCTCCAGCCCCTTGTCCAGCTGCACGGCGTTATTGATGAAGTCCTCGAGCGCCTGCGGCGGCGGCAGCCCGGGCTGCAGCAGCACCACCACCGCGTCGTACGCGGCGCTGTTCACCTCCGTCACCAGCCGCACGGACACCCCGTGCACGTTGTGCTCCGACATCTTGGATCTGCAACACGTGGCCACAGTTCCACATGACAAGATCAACGTGCGAGATGAAGATCATCTTAGAACTAAGCTGTTCAAAAGACAGGTTTCCTTACGACATTTTTTCACCGTAAGAGCATCAGGCAATGGGAAACACTCAGTGGTTTATACAGGCTAGGGTTCGGAGTGTTCAGAATCAGTACCATAAGCCACTTGACCACCAAACCGACGGACGCTCTCGAGATAAAAGTGCAGCGTCGATAAGCCTCGGCATTCGCCACATCGCTGAGGTGATAGGACATGTGAGGAGAAGATCCCTTAATCACATTCTAAATTCTACACTGAATCTGAGAAAACCCAGGGTCAGGAGAAGAAAATCCAAATAACAAAATGCTTAGATTTTATTGCAATAGACCTGAAGTGCTGCGACGATTCTGTCAAGTTGAAAAGAGATGTGAAGAGAAAACATGGAAAGCAAAATCCACTATCAGACGGGACTAGTAAATGCGTAAGAGAAAAAGAGATAAGTATGGGTGCGGCCGTCCGTGACAGACAGGCAGACGTTGGAGGTAAATAAATGGTTTGTTTCGAGCGAGCAGCTCCAATATTTCCCCACTACATAAACCGACCTATTTTTTGGTATTAAATATGAGCAAAAGGGATACCGTGTTCACCAAACCTAAACAGGACATACCACAAAATGTAATCGCGGTTAGATCTATATATCATATTAAATAACTATCCTGGTTATAGAATAACAATTCTTAATCTGGGTAGCCGCTGGACCTCTATTGCCAAAACTGTAGATCACTGCTCCAGTCTGTTGACCCTGACAACTGAAGATACAGAGGGAGTACAAGCTTCAAGAATTTACCGATGTAACGAATTCACTGCCCAACCTATGGTATTGTGATAGATTTTTCTCCAATAATTCTTTTGTCTTTTCACCATAATTGTCAGTAAACTCGAGATGAATGACGGCGTGAGTTATAGCTACAGAATGCGAGAATTGTGTAAGATTACCAACGTCGTGGCCGGCCAATGTGCAATGCAGGAGGAATTTTATCACCGTTCACTTTAATACCTAACAGTCGCAATTGAATGTATTGTGAGAAATAATCATTAAACATACACTAGCTTTTCGCCGTAGGTATGCTTTATTCATCGGATTCATCCGTACCTACGGTGTGTAGTACTTTAGTGATATATTGAAACGTAATTTTCAGCTTCGATGTGACATAGGCTTGCACTAACGTGCATCGCGGTGATAGACATTCGAGAATATGTCAGTCGATGTAGTATAATTTCGCACTAACGTGCGTCACATTTCGGTACTTTTGGGATACAGTGAATCGTAATTTTGAACTTCTAAATTCAGTATGGCAGTGGGATTAATCATAATATATGTTGTTAGCTTTAGGCAGTGTTTTGCAGCAGGCCCCAAGAGCTAAAGCAAAGAAGTAGAAGCTCCACGAATTGGAATAGTATAAGGAAAATGCGAAAAAAATCACGATAGGGAAAAAAGACGACTTATAAACCTGATTTAGGAAAAGACGTGATAAGAGATTTTGCTTCTAAGAAATGTATATTTTTTGGTCAACAATTATTTTATCTATGTTAACCATGTAGCCCCGCAGGTACCTAAGTTACCAAAACACGTTGGGTTAAAATTGAACTGATGCAAAAAAACCGTAGAAAGAGTCAAAGTTTTGTATGAGAAACGAGAAATGCTTGAGCCAAAAAATATGTATTTATTTTGAATGCGCTAAGCGTGAGAATTAGCTATCAAGTTTGGGAATCACAAACTATAGCTACTTATGGCCGAGAAAGCCAAAAGTGTATACTCGTAGCAAGTTAGCGTACTTTGCCAGTATCACTCAAACGTTAATAACTCCTAAACTATAGTGTCGGAGGATAAGAGATTAATCATTTGTCATAGCAGTATAATTTATATTATAACATAACCTATTCTTGGGTTTGAGGCTATAATTTGTACTAAAGTGCCAGGATTTACTTCTTATCGACCAGCACGGCTAGCACATGACGCGAGAAAGACTATCTGTCCTTTTCTGACCATTCTAATTAGACAATGACGGGTAGTCTATTTCGCCGTCATGTGCTAGCCGTGCTGGCGCTATAATAGGGAAAATGCATAGTTTTCTTTCTTCCGGTCTCTGGAAAGTACTATGAAAGAGTGGAATAACTGTATACGCGAAATAATTGTCGTGAAAGTTTTAAACAAGATATGAAGTTTTAAAACTCTCAGACCCCCTACAAATTTATTTATTTATTTATTATTTATTTCTAACAATAAATCAGTATAACAGTAACAGGTACTAAAGCACTGTAAAATGCATAACAATACAAGATATAAAAATATTAAATATGGGTACCTACACAGTTTCTAGCACAAACATTTCAGTATATTTAATCCACACATTTATAAATAATTAGTTGACGACAGACACACATCCATCTGCTCGTAGAACCTCAAACATTTATCATTTAACACCACCCAACTACTCGCAAAAACATCGCAGTCTGGCGCATCGCGTCAAAAACACTATACAAAATCGACGACAGGAATAACGTCACAGCTGTTGTTCTATGTTTAAAATATAAGGACGTTATAAAGAAAATTGCATCTATTTCGTAAATTACTATGTTTAAGCCAATATCGTTGAATTAAAATATTACGTAAACAAATAGAGGATGCCGAGAAAACACAACCTAAACATTAAAAGAAGTTTTAAAATTTTAACTAGTTTTGATTCTATATAAAATCTCAATAAATGGTTCAAAAATTAGTGTATAGCGTTTTATGTTTTTTTTTACATTTGTCCCAAATCACATATATATACATGTTCTCTATTAACACATTGCAAAGTTATGTATGTCCTCGTCTCCTCGAACGGTATAAAAGAGGCTTTCTTATGGGATAATATTTATGTCGAGTTCTGGAATGTTATTAAAACTTTGAGAGAGATTTAAAGTATACGTAACAAAACTAACTTC
The DNA here is from genome assembly GCA_949316455.1 of Acleris holmiana. Taxonomy (NCBI): domain Eukaryota; kingdom Metazoa; phylum Arthropoda; class Insecta; order Lepidoptera; family Tortricidae; genus Acleris; species Acleris holmiana. The sequence continues at coordinate 475,005 of OX438784.1, forward strand.
AAACAAACATACTAATTAACTATATTAAGGATATCAGTTCACGCATGTACTGTAGGTAGGTATAACATGCCCTGTCTAAAGTGATATCGTTCTCATTGTTACGTTATCAAAGAGTAATGTAAGAGAAATGATTGTTGTTGAATAACCATTGTATTGTGTCAACTTTTTTATTGCTTTAGTTAGTTACCGTTTTTTATTAGTTCCCGTATGGGGTTTATCACTACCATGACCTTCTACCATCATATACGAATGGATTTTCTTCGAAGCAGCACCTTTCTCTTGAGAAATAATGGAATTTTACTATCGTTAATATTTTTTCTAGATATCATTGCTTAAATCAAAAACAAATACAATTTGATTTTTATTTTTAAGTAAATAGCGTTCTGAATTTAAACGCAACAAAGACTCATTTTGATAAGGGGCACTTTGGTATTTAAGCGACGATATAACAATACAATTATTTAGTATATAACAACCTTTTGCTCGAACCTCAGGCTGCGCAGACGCCATTAGTTGGTAGTGATAGTTGTTACTGATACCGCCCACGAAGCTTGCGATCACGACGGTATAAATGCAATATATTTATGTCAAGAGTCTTTAATGATATTCATTTTATAAAAGTACTAGTCGTTTCCCCGACTCCATCCGCAAGAAGTCGTTTATCGCTATTACCTCAGGAACCGTATTTTTTTTGGGATAATCTATCTCTGTGACGAATGTCATCTAGATCCATTCAACCGTTATGGAGTGATTGAGTAACAAACATCCATGCATCCAGGGCTTGGATACCGGTTAAATTTTCAAACAGTTATCATGTACTTGCCGCAAAACCTTTTCATTTCAGTTCCGTTCGCATAAACCGGTTTTTGGAGAAACCTTTATATAAAGTTCTTTTCGAACAAACCGGTATAGAACTAAAAAACCGGTTTAACCAGACGCACGTCACGCACTATAAACAAGCGCCGCTTAGTGTTTTTATTCAGTCCAAAACTGTTGGTGTCTCGACTCGCCGCTCGTGGATTAAATCGGTTAATTAAGGTTAAAATAATGTTCTCAAAACGTTCGCGTTCCCTGGAAAAGTTCGGAGCAAAACCGGAATAAACCGGTAATTTTTAAACCGGTTCCGAGCCCTGCATGCATCCATCCAAACTTTCGCATTTATAATAGTAGTAGTTGTTTTCCGCGACTCCGTCCGCATAAAAGTCGTTTATCGTTGTTCCCTTAGGAACCGTCAATTTATTTGGGATAAAAACTAAGCTATCTCCTATTCCAGACTATAATCTATTTCTGTGCCAAGAGGGGATCTCCTTTTGAAAACTACAAGTATTGCGATAATTGCACAATGACCCGCCGCCCGCCGCCGCCCAGCGCTGCACCCACTCTTATTAAATTGGGTGTTTGGGATTTCTTACGGTCTCTTTGATTTTACAGCCTTAAGAGACTATTCTTGAATAAAATATCACAGCGGACAGGAGTGTGTATTCATACATTTATTTTATTCCTAGGAAAAAAATGGGGCTCTTTTCGTCATCGTTTTTCAAAAGAAAAGCTACCCTAGCCGAACATGTTTGAGTAAAATAAGTTTCTCGCGACTGATTTGTAGCTCAGTAATCCCTTTCACCCCGTGTCCTACGGGTATTTGCCAACATTCCCAGCAGAGTAGTGAATGCTACACGGACCGATCCCTAATACACGAGTATCTTCTCAGGCGGAACTCCCTGCCTGTCTATATAGAAAAGACGCACTGAGTGACAAGCGAGAAAATACGTTTGCTAGCCCTACAGGACACTGACTCAGTTATCTGTCAGTATATTTCTATAAATAATGTGTTATGTTCACTCATTAATTATTATCAATGGACAAGTTTACAGTATTGTATTACAATGCACAAATAATATTAGTCACCTACTGATATTTAACGAACAATTAAGCTGTAACAGAACAAAGCAAAAGGTAAAATTAATGCCTTTAAGCAATCGCTATGAGTTTACCTTTGGGCAAAGCAGAAAAATTCTGCATAGACAAATAAATAATACTTACATCATTTTGTATAAATATATAATTTATAGTAGCAAATTGTTCCTTTACATGCAATATAGCTCTTAGCCTTTTGAATTTGGGAAATTTATTTATTACTTACAGTCTGTTATAGTTTAACAGTCGGGACCAAAGCACCTACAATTTTATAATTATTAAGAACAAACCCTACAAGGAGAAAGTAGAACAAAAACAATATATTTTAAATTTGTTTTGTTCATAATTAAGTGCATTGTAATGCATTGCTATAGTAGTTTGGTACAACATTATTTTAATTAGTTTTATATGTCGCAAGTTAAGCGTACTCATTCTCAGATAATAGTACATTATCTAGACATGAGGTAGCGAGTCCAGCAAAGTTCACGCCAAAAGGAACCGGCGAGCGCAGCCTTGTGTTATTTGTACAAACAGTTTGGAACACTTTTGACGCCCCAATAACTCCAAATAACTTAAAAACATGAATGATATTATCAATAGTGGATACCTGTAATTGAGTGAGCATTATGCGTAAGATACATCATTGCAAACTCTTTTTTTTAAGATCATGTAACACTTCTTGGTAACGTAACAACACCATTACTCGACAAAGGACCAATGTTTGAAACTGACGATGATAGTTATTCATTTGTTCTGCAACAATTAATTTATAACCCTATGACCTTCAATTAAAAGCTTCTGTCGATCATTTGTGCATGTCAGCTATTAGTGTCGAGCACTGGTGCAGTTACGTTATTCCTAAAAAAAACATGTCTGTTGGACTGCCATAAGAGGGAGAGAGTGGAACTAACCTCGGTCATTTTAAGAGCTACAGCACTATATTTATACAATATAACAAAAGGGAAGTTCCAATATTTTGAACACACATTTATCACAGTCCATGCAGATGTTTGCTCTAAGAGGACATTCCAAATATATTTAAAACATTACATTATCTAAAAATTGTGTATTTCAATATATAATTTAAATAAAATAAGTAAATGCAATATGTATAAAAATATAATTTATAAGAGATTTATCTCTAGCAGAAATGTAATCCACATGTCTGGCATTCTTATAGTCATAATGATATTTTAAACATATATACATAACGGACTAGAGCTACAAAATACCAAGTTTAATAGAGAATTTAACTGTGTGAGTTAGCATGCCCAACTTTTTGGACCTTACCCAAATATCTTTTATATGCCACAAACATAATCCTAACAATGCCCAGGTTGGTATCAATGTACATATCTGGTAAGTCTCCTTCAAATCATTAGTTTTCGCCCCCAAAACACTCAAATTTAAACAATTTAGGTGTTTAGTGGCTGATACTGCATAAACAGCAAAAAAAGAAACTAAATAAACATTTATGCTATTATATTTTGTTCGCATCTCGTTACGTACATTATAAGCGATTGCTGTTGTTATACGGATTAACAATTCAGTATCGGCAAGATATCTGATAACGCTTAATTAGATAACACATTACTTAAATCTTTCAATACATATTTTGCAATATAATTTTCTCTTACTTGATTCTTGCGAAGCGTACCACTACCGGGGTAGAACTGAGCAACCAGCAATTATTCAGTCAAATATCTAATATACCTACTAAAACATGTTTCGCTGCGGACATCTAGTAGCTACGCAAACAAATAATTATTGCAAGTAAAATACGTTTCTAATCGTAAATATCTGCCAGGACATAAATAAGTCTGGAATTAAGATCGTTTTGGTGCGTTTTAGCGGGATCGAAATAGAGTATTTCAACAGTCATTACCAATTAAAATCATAAAATACTTGGATAATAAAGTAAGCTTACCGTCTTAGCCAAAAGTTCAATCAACTCAGCTGCTTTGAGTTGTCAACTTGTCACTGTCAACTGTCAATCAATGACTTGTCATTACACGTCAACCAGCACAGATTATAATTATTAGAATTAAGAACATTTTGCATCTACACAATGTAGACATGTACGAAATAGGTAAATATTATTTTCTATTTCTATTACTATGAAAAAAAAAAGTGTTTTTTAAGTACAGTGACATCTATCTTAAAAGCCTGTAGTTACTTAGACAGGCGTGCGTTGATAACTTTAACAAAGTTCTTGTGCATCTTATTCGACTAGTATCAAAAAGATGGCGCTAAATACGATGTTTTTTTCAAACCTTACCGAGATAAATAGGAACTACGATTTTTACAAAAACGGTACTTAATTCGAAAACCATTTAGAGCAAAATAGGCATTAACACCTCAATTCATCTCATTACACTTTTGAGTTTATAAGTTACTTACTAGCTTTCCTCGCGATTCCGTCTATATTTAAGTAATTTATCGTTCGGGAACTGTCCCATTTTCTGAGATAACAAGTACACCTTATGTCCATCTGGCTATTACCTACCGATCGCTCTACCAAAGTTTAACTCGGTTGGTCGCACCGTGGAAACGGAACAAACAAACTAACACACTCGCTTTTATAATAGTAAGATAAGGAAAAGAGATGCGATTCCTGTAATTTGACCTCGATATTTTTTATTAATATATTTGTCAAAAAAATACATAGGTCGAAATGTTGTTTTAAAATTTAATAAATCTTTGGCAGATAACACTCATAACATTTTCGTTTACCTGTTTTTTTGACACCGTTTCCTGGCCAGACAAACTTTATCTCACAAATATGTACTTAATAAAATATTGCACCATTAATGAGGCTGTAGAGTCTCTGAATCTATAATGAAAATATCTCTTATGAAACTTTCGTCATGTTTTGGTTTTGTAGGCTTATTGAAATAACCGGGAACCTCCAGTGGGTGGGTACTTTAACGCACTAAATACAAACTTTTTCGCTTTTCCTATTTCGATGCGACAGAGAGAAACTTACATGGACATGTTCATCAATAGCCACCACCTAGATTTGGGGAGTACGAAGATGAAAGACGAATGCGCTTAGCTAGAAACATGCTAGTGCATGAATCACCTGAGATATGAGTAATACTTTCGAAACTCCGTTTACAGTGACACATTCATAAATAACAAGAAAACAAAGTAACAAATTGGGACACGAATCGGTGCATGCCATCGCATCTAATCTATCGAATTCCAGATTAGATACCACTGACTCGCCTTATAAACGGCTATGGTTCCTTATCTAAAGCATTCGTCGTAATTTCACTGTTGTCGTGAAAATACCGCGGAATAACCATGAGCTACCCTCCACCACCACCCGGGCCGCCCCCACCACCATACTACGGCCCTCCACCACCGTGGGGTCACCATCCAGGCTACGGACCACCGCCACCGCCCCACATGTACCCCCCACCGCCAGACCACGGATATCCTCCAGCGCAATACCCCTACTATGTACCGGGCACCATGATGGTACCAGTTCCAATGGCAGCAGCAACGCAAGAACCCAACCAAGCAACTTATATAACCAACTACATCTACCATGGTGAAAACCCGAACCAAAACCAAGGAGTTCCAGCTATAGAAGAGGTTCAAGTGGTGGAAAATTCTGGTGATTTTGATTGGGTACCTAGCACAGCGACTACAGCTAACCAATTGACGGGAAGAGCCGTTGTTGGTGGATACGAAGGTTGGGATGGGAGTCCTTTGTGGGTGATCAGGGCTTGGAATTGTGGGGATTTGATTCCCGGGAAGCTGTCCATTCGACATAACGCTGCGACAGTTGTTTACGATGGAAAGGAGGTCCCAGTTCAGAATATCGAGGTGTTATGCTCAAAGCCGGAAAATTTGAGATGGGTGCCGGCTTCTTCTGGTACTGTTCCACCCGGTGCTATTCCTGGGGGCAGGACGGCTTCTGGGGAGACTCTATACGTTGGAAGAGCAAGGTATCAGCTCTCTGTAACCCCTGGAAAGGTCCATCCAAGCCACAATTCGTGCTACATTGGATTCGCTGGAAATGAAGTGGCTCATAAAATGTATGATGTCCTTTGTCGATTGAGCTGATGATTTGAAGTCTCAATGTGTTATCTTATCGTGTGTAATCTAAAGTGAATAAATGTTGTTTTTCTTTGTTATGTTCGAGACGTAAGTAGGCTAATCTGTAGCAAATATATTGCGTGTTATTGAAATTAATTAAATAAGTAAATCGACCATCTATTTTATTTCCTGGTGCGTTTTATGAACTTCTCTGGTTCGTTTATTACAAGAAAGTGTATGCTTCTGTAAATATGGTAGAAATTTCATTGTTTGTTTAAGTTGATGAGGAACGATAATACCACTTGAAAAGGGTGTATGTTCCATACAAAGTTCTAGGAAGTTTGTCATTTTTCCATAACGAGATCCCGGTCAACGATTTGCGAAGCCTGCGTACCCCATCAGAATGAATTGACGCGTGAAATTAAAATTATGAACAAGTTGATCTAACGCCGTGGAAAGTGCGGCCATATTTCACGGGAATTTGTGGGAATTTAATTTGGGTCATTTACTTTGCAGACGCCATGGCAAATAGGAGGAATTAATCCTTATTAATATAATAGATGAGACAATGTTTGTTGGTTCCTTTACGAGCTTTGTTCCTTTATGGAGCGAGGAATAGTGTTTTTTGATCAGAGATAATTGGATAGGCACTGAGTTGGAAAATTATGGAGAAATCTTTCATGTTTACTTGTTTACGTAAATTGTTATAGTTAAAATTATTATTCTTTGGTACTTAACGAAAAAGTTACAGAAAAATAATTCTTGCATGCTATGACGATGACGTTGAAAATTCAGCTACGTCATTTTTTTGCGTCAGTTCATTTTGTGACTGTTTTTTATTGCAAAGAGATGGCAATCGATTACACAGGGCATGATAGTACTCGTAAGTGGGATCCATCATAGACAATGGCATTCTCAAGGCTTCATATCTTATGACTACAATCCCAAGCCAGCGCTAAGGTCTAAGATGGAATGCCTCTAAGCTAGGAATTTAACTGGTTGTCTTATCCCACATCTTAACAAAATAATGCGAACACTGCTGCTTGGTGACGTAGGATTTACCTCTTTACAAAATAAAAGAATAAGTGAATATTCAGCCTAAATCTGTACTGAAATCTTAAATAGTATCAAACCACTATACTTTACTATCGCGAGGGCGCGTTAGTGCCTACCTAATATAATTAATTAGTTTAGTTTAGTCTATTTATTTATCAATGTAATGTTACAGTATAAATTGCGTCGCATGTCAAAAAACACGAAGTTACATTGAGATCGTCAACATAAATTGTAATGATAACAAAATACATAAAAAAAATTGAAGCAATATTAACTAACAAATGAGCATAAGTAATTAATTTACCGAATGACATCGAGAATCAGTAGGCCGCGCGCGCGTATGTTTGAATGAGGAAACACCATTGACATTGTTAACTGTTAATACATATAAAATATTGCAAGGATTTAAAAAGAAAACATTAATTAAGTAATTGAGTCTACTTCTTTCTTAGTACCGAAATCACCGAAAGCGTTTCTGTAAACACCCGGGAAAACTCGCATTCTTGAATCTGGAAATTCCGGGTAGCAATGGCCTAGTAATGAGAGAATCAATAAAAATTAGAATTTAATCACATAGTACCATCAAGGAATTTGAAGAGAGAATTTCACTTGCTAAGCAGTGTGACATAATATTGCAAATTAATGAATTTTATCAAATCGCTAAACATTCAAATTCTTCAATAATGGGTACATAATATTTCGTTTAGTATTTCACCTTACCAATTGACTTGGTACTCCAAACTACCTTTAAAAACATTGCACACTTCTCACAAACCTCATATCCAATATGTGTTTTTGTCGTAGAACATAGGGTTGCATTTCCTACAACTATCGGTTTAGACATGCTTCCTTTTAACTAAGAAGGGATGTGTAGCGAACAGATCTCAGACAAGCAATAGGCAACCGTAGCAGTATAGCATTAGAGTTTTTTTCAAAATAGCGTTTTTAAAATGTGTTTAAAGATGTATTTAACCTGTGTAATAAAAGGGTCATGGAATGAGACCGCTTAGATAAAGTACCAAAGTCTTAAGGGCCCTAAAGGTGCCTCAAGGGATAGAACAATCTCGACTTATTTGTAGAGGGAGGTGAAAAGGACATAGCTTTGCAGTTCAGTTTCCAGTGAGTGTGAAGGACAGGGCTGTACCAGTTATTCGGTAGGTTTACGTAAAGTTCAGCTTGCAGCAGAGATCATGTAAAACCTTCTGACTCCATCATCAGATCTGATTATGTCATAATTAAGGTTGTATCACTTCGCATAATTTTCATTTCATAGAAAGCATTACAAAACATTAAGGTTTAAACAGAAATTAGCTTAATATGAAATGAAAATTCTGCGAAGTGATACATTCTATGAAATGAATTTCTGTAAAACAAGGGGTCACCCATAATTAACATTGGCACCGAGTTCACAATTTAGTACCTATTCCAAATTTTAGCCCATTCCAATAAAGGGCACTGGTCCAAAAATTACTTGCGAGATTTAATATGCCTATGATGATAGGTATGCCGAACTGCAAAAAAATATGAACTTAAAATGTATTAAACCCACAGGCTTAAAACACTTTATTTATATCTTTATTATGTTCCAACACAAACCTTGTAAGAGCACAAGAGCCCTGCAACATAAAACGTATTTTACTTAACCATTAAATCTTAACGTTACTGAATTCAACCATTTTCTGGATTCAGATGCATTGTTTATTGCGACTTCCCTTAACATTTAGTTTAGTTTAGTTCTAGTTTTTTAATTTTAGACTTTAGTTTAATGGGCTACGCTGAAAACCAGCGCCGAGCTGTGGGCGCTGCCCCTGGTGGGTTATCGTGCGCAGCCGGCATACGCTGACGCGCGGTCCTTTTGCTCAAAAAAGCATGTTATTTACTCCGTTTTATTAAAAAAAAAAATTTGGTTTATACTCATTTTTGCATGTGTTTTTGTGACACATATATTTTCTTTCTTTCTTTCTTTCTTTCTTTAAATAAAAGGTTGTCAAAACTTTTGCTGCTTTAAAGATAACACTCTGAAACGGCAAGTTCATTATAGATATTTAACGTCCTCTGAATATCTTACGTATACGTCGAAAATCTAAGGATTTCAATTTCACTTCGCCTTAGTTAAAGTTTAAATTATGCAAACACCATTCCGAGATTCATGATGGCCGCCGCCCCGTAGTAATCGGATTACTTTATAGTTGGCAACGCCAATAAATCAGAAATCTTCCGCCAACATTTCGTGGGAAAAGAGGAAAAGATAGATGAGCATTCATCTGACTACGGCACGCTGAAATTACAGGGTCACTTCAAATTGGTAATACAAAACACTTGATTGTGGCTTACTTAATGCCACACAGTATAATACATTAACCCCTGTGTAAAATTAACTGTATTTAATTAATGCTAATTTTCGAACAAGTCCCAAAGTGTGGTTACACTACATTAAATACTTAACTGTCATACCTGTCACTCGATGTTATCAACTAATCAAAACATGTTTTCTTCATAAATTGCGACAGGTGACGGATAACCAAAGAGGAAAGTGTTCATTTGAATTTCTTTAAACTTCTTTGTTAATTATTATGGTAGGATAACCATGTTAAGCTAACAAAAATGGGATAATTTAAAAATTAAAAAAAAAATACTTCTGATTATTTTAAAAGTACGAGACTTAATTGAGGGGCTAAGTTTAGGGGAAATGTGTGTAAAACATTGATTTTGTATTACCAATTTGAAGTCACCCTGTATATTCGTACTTTATGCTAAGCTCTGTACGGATTTCTCCGAGGTACTAAGTGGTCACCGCTGCCTCTGGTCACCTGCAACATCGGGAAGAAGAATCACAGATGCGTTGTTGGCCTTTTAGACAAAGTATGCTCGACTCTTCAACTTCCCCAAGTCGTAGATAAAAAAAACCATAAACCTGGGGGGCGATTTTAAAGCCCACCAACGAAAAATTACTAACTTTAAAATCAATTTGTGCAGCTATTTAATATACGAGCGGGCCCACCTTTTGGATTTAATATATTATTATCAAATCCAAAATATGGAACCGCTCGAAGCGCTGCCCAAATAGATTTTTAGGGTTCAGTAGCCATGTCCGTCTGTCCGTCCGTCCGTTCGCGGCCTAGCACAGAGACTCTTAGTACTAGAAAGCTGTAATTTGGCATGAATATACATATTAGTCACGCCAACAATTTGGTGCAATAAAATGTAAAGTGTCTCTTCTACCTTATCTTATGTATGTTGTCTATAGTGTGGGGTGTCGCTAGATAGGTCTTTCAAAAATTTTGTGGGTTTGTGAAAACCAGCATAAAAAATATCAATTAAAGAAAAACAAAAAGGGAACATAATGGTATGTCAAGTATATTGGACACTATCAAATTAAGGAACGTTTGGTGTTTTTGGTGGCATTACGTTTTACTTTACATCATCACTTTAAAACATTGCCCAAATCTATGATTTCTATCAATAATTACCCAATATCGGAGTCCTCGGCTCTCAACGTGCCCATTTCTTAATAATTTCGAAGTACTCCGGCTGAATAATGGAGGCAAGGATACGCTGAAACAAAACTCCAATTTAGTTGTTATTGTTCCTGTTTGAATTGCGATTAAAGTTGGAATATCATTAGGGTTCGGTTTACTTTGCAATTAGCAGCCGATTGGTGGGTCTTTGTTTGACTTTGACTTTAACTGGATAAGAAAACCAAGTTAGTCCTACAGGTAGGGAATGATAGGAAGGTCCTCTCAATTAACGTTTGCTTAGTTAGGTTAGGTACAATATAAAATTGCGTTATACATTAGACATTTAGCTTATCTCATTACGTTTCAGTCTCTGCTTTTGTTTTAATAAGTATATTGATTCTATATTTAGATATAACTTTGTATTATATAAGTAATATATTAAATAGTACGAGTATTAAATGTATGAGATATGGCGTATATATTGTAATATTTAAGTATTAGCAATAGATAAAATAATTATGTTAAGTTTTTAGTTTTATCTGACTTCTTTTTCTGTGCACCCACTCAATAATGTATTTCTGATTGGTTATTTGGTCGACTGGTAGAGAATACCATTAGGCATTAGTTCCGCCATTTGTATTTATTTCTGTGTAATAAAGATTAAATAAATAAGTAAATATAACAAATGTATCAAAATGCAATTGAAAGGATTTTCTTTAACTTGGTTATTGATGCTTGAACTTCCATATTGCTAGTTCTGATATATTTGATGGGGTCTCTTCTTCATCTAATTTTAATTCAAGGGCTTTCACTCTTGTTCAGGTGTATTTCATCAATGTCAAGTTATTTATGGACACTTCCATGGACTCATTGGCGAAACAAGTCTATGTAAAAGTGGGCAAATTTGTTCGGTAAAATGGGGATAGCTCCACGATCTTCTGTCAAGGCAACTTACGTCTCATACAATGACAGACGATATACCTGATTGCCTATATGACTATATGAGTGAAGCGATCAAGTGACATCATTGCGAAGCCTCACCGAGTTGAACCGGCGACCCCACTGAGTCCAGCCGAGACTAATCAAGTTTAATTAGTGGTTTCTGCGACGAACGGGACTGAACAGTCCGCGAGTGGGTGCGGTAGTGTCTTCACTATTATGTGGCCCTAGTCAAACAAGGTATAAGTCTTCTAACGTTCAAGTGAAAAAGGGTTGTTATAGTAAAGTCTGCATATGATTTGTACCCTTTTTTCAACTGACTTCAAAAAACGAGGTAATTCTCAATTCGATTGTATTTTTATTCATTACTAGCTCTGAAGACTTATATCGGTTTAGGGGTTGACTAGAGCTACATAATACATACACCCTCTTCCAAAAAACGAGCGCTTCTGATTATTTCAAGAAGTTAAAATAAGACTGTAAAGTTGTTATGCTACTAAATTGAGAACGTATTATGTACGATTTTTTTTGAATAGTACATGAATATTGTAGCTTTAAATCTATTATTTGACATTTTATTTCAATTCGTGACAAAGTAAAAGTAACAGGTGATGTTATTTTGAGTTTTATTAGAAACTGACCCATTATTATTGGACGCCAGTGTAAAAAGTGGTTAGGTTGCATTACATTGACGTCTGAATAAAAGTGAGAAGTGCATATTTCTGATATTTTAAATCTGTGAAAGTGTTTTGTTTAAGTTCAGTGGCAGTATTAAAGGACTCGTTAGAATCTGGTAAGAAGGAATAAATTTAGATTTTGTTTAAGTAACCGAATTTGAAAACTCATAGGCCCTTTTAATTTCTTAACATTTGAGTAAATATCTGTACCATGATCAATCTAGTTTAGTTTTTCTATTGTCTAATATGAAGGTCTCCATCCATGAGCATCATCTGAAGAAACTTGTATCAGTACCGTACTTATTGACTAGTCATCGGTATTTTTTTTAAATCCCTGCGTTAAAGCGACAGCAGGGAACCGATTTTTGACTTTCGAGCGTTCGAAAGTTTCAATCGAAAGTAACCAAAAACAATAAAATGGTATTTTTGACTTGCGAGCGATAGAAAATATGAACACGAGTGGTCCGTGGAATTCGTTTTGAATTCTATCAATAGAAAGTATCATTTGACATCTGTCAAACCTGTTAATACTTAAACGATTCATACTATTATAATACTTATAGCAAAATTAGCGACATAAAATGTTATATGTTACAAAACAATTGCATGTTCTAACCAGTTACTATTAAATCTAGAAAGAAAGAAAGAAACCTAGCAATGACATAGACATCCACAGACGAGGAAGCGTTTCATTTAACCTAAATTTATAACCAGTCAAGAATTTGTAAAATAGCGTAATAAATCTCACTCGCACTTAAATAATAATTAACTTGTTATAATTTTAACTTTTGATAGTTTCACACATTTATTCGCATTCAAAATATGAATTACAAAAAACCGGTAAAACATCGACTTACTGCGTATAATGAAACACGTTCCAACTTAACAGTACTATTTAGTCAATCCCTCAGTTTCGAGTGAGAATCTCAAAAATATGGAATTTGGTACCATTCGAAAATAAAGCGTGAAAGATTGTCGCATTCGAATATTTTCTACTGCTGGGTTTGAAATCGAACACTCTAAAGTCAAAAATCGGTTCCCAGATGTCCGGTTTCCTGGGAATCGCATATGTAGACACAAACACAGCGACGACGATGAACATTCTTATATCACAGAGTAAATTAACTAATTGATATATATCAACTACCACATGTATCATACATAAGACAAAATCCAAATAACTTACAAATGAAAATAAACTATAAGTAAAACTAAGCTAAAACTAATAAGCTAAATTGCTGGCATGACGCTGAATACTTAAACTAATGCATTGAACAAGGAAACTGCCAGCTCTTAGGTCTCCCGTGTCGTCGATGACCCCCGGACCGAGGGTCTCGACGCCGAATACAATAAAAATATATTCTGGGCTGAGACCACGAAATAGACATTGTAAACAATATTACAAGAAAAATATATTTTTAAATACATAGAAAACATCCAAGACTTAGGCCCAAACACTGGCGATCATATTTTAATGTTTGCCCATACTGGAAAATAACCTCGCGACCGCTTCGGAGGCAGGGTTAACCAACTAGGTTAACTGCGTAGTCAATTTGATACCATGCATCTAATATTTCGTGAACTGAATCGTAAATGAAATATATTCAAGCCGGCAGCAAGGCATAAATCGCAACGTAACCTTATACTTGCCACGGACCTCGATATGTTCTGACTAGGAAATCTACGTGGACGAAATCACAGGCTAAGACTTATATAACGTACCTAATGCAGAGCCTTAATTGAGTGTATGTTGCTGTGCACGTGGCTAACCGTCTGGAACGTGTTTGCGTCCATGCGTCATTGCGTTTATTTATACGAGAAACGCAAACGCGCTCAAGACGCTATTGGATCAACTTTTAACTGTTGTTATTCTATCCTCTAAGCCTTAAAGGCAGCCCCTTAGAAAAATATAATACACTACTAGATATGCTTGAAAGCAAACCCATAAAAATGGGCTTGTACTTAGTTGCCACAAAAACTGATGTTTGGTGGATCTATATATTTTAAATAAGGGCTTGTAGTACTGTTAGGCGATGGGCTTGCAACCTGTCACTAATACAGTAGTAAACTTCTTGGCCTGATTGTGCAAAATGTGGTTAAAGAATCATAAACAAGTCTTTTTAGAGTTGTTGGTATTTCTGTAGCTTTGCCTACCCCACTCTGGGAATTAAGTCGAGATTTTATGTATGTATGAATACATTTTAAAATCATCGTTTTAAAGAGTGACGTAAGAGACGTAACCATGGCAAATACATTAGCAACTTACACTGCTCAAAGCTCTGAGTGTGAGTTGCTGATCACGCGGCAAACCGTCTCGAACGCGTTTGCGTTCATGCTGTTTTAATACGAGAAACGCCAACGCATTCGAGACGTTTTTCGGATCAACTTACACTAAGGGCTCAATAAAGTTACAGTACGATTTATCTCAGGGGTTGTGCAATTTAAATTTCGTTATGATTTGGTCAAGGGTTTCATGGAGTCAATGGAACTTCTTCATTCTGGAATCAGTTTAATATGTTAATCATTTCATTATTTCAAAGACTACTCCAAAGCAAGGCACATAAAAAGAGGTGATGCATCATATTTTAATCATTTAAATAACTAACGTCCCATTGCAAAGTAGCATTTATAAAATACTAGCGATCCGCCAGCGGCTTCACCCACTGCAAGTTTTTTCTCTTGACAATTTAATTTTTTTATTTGTAAAAAACATATATTTATTTTAATAAAAAGTTTACTATGTTACTTCTAGTACCTCCCAGAATATGTAAAAAGTTTCATGATGATTCGTCAAGTAGTTTTTGCGTGAAAGCGTAACAAACATCCACGCTTTCACATTTATAATATGTATTAAGTAAGGATTCACAGAAACAAAATAAAATATTCACAGAAACAAAAATAAGACGTGTCTATGACAGAAATCATCCTGGATTGATCCTACTATTATAGAATTGAATTAGTTACTAGAATTACTTGACTGATTCTTCAGAAAATTTGTACATTTAGATTAGGTTTTTGCTTATCTTGGTGCAAATATAAGGTTTGCGTCTAGCTTCGCGTGAATTAGATCAAGATGTTTACTGTAATAACTCATGAATTTCAAAGGGCCAGTGGCACGTCTAAGCTTAACTATCAGTTATCTGTTTTTACAAACTTTTATTTCACTGGCTGTGTTTGTATGTTTGCCATTTATGAATAAAGCCATTTAAGTATACTAGGGTTGACACTACTTTCGTAATTTCTTTTTTACGGATTATTTTGTAACACGTTGTAGGTATATATGTTTTTGTGTTTTTTTATTTATTATGTATATATACAACGTTTTACAAAATAATCCGTCAAAAAGAAATTACGAAAGTAGTGTCCACCCTAGTATACTGTATACCTAAGATACTGAACTGACGTTATTTAATAAGGGTTGACACTACTTTTGTAATTTCTTTTTTACGGATTATTTTGTAACACGTTGTATTTTGTCAAATCCTCAAATGTTATGAAATGTTTTCTTTGGTCGCGTTGTTAGGGTTCCGTACCCAAACGGTGCCAACGGGACCCTGTTACTGACTTCGCGGTCCGTCTGTCTGTCACGGGGCTCTATTTTTTTTAACCGTAATATCTATGCACTTCAAGTTTGTCTATTACGTACTATGGACGCTAACAAAAAATGTATAATGTTTATAAAGGAAATTAATGGGGGTCAAGAAATGTATTATTTTTTGGTCGATCTTAATATTGCACGGTGGTACGGAACCCTTCGTGTACGAACATGACTCGCGCCTGGCCGACCTTTTTCTGTATACATGTATTATTTTACACGCCTATCAACTTTGATTGATGAACATTTCAAATGGAATGTTAAATTTTTTTGCCATTAGTCGGCGTAAAAACGTTTCCAATACAACTGGTGTATTTATGAATACACCGTTAGAATTGGAAAGAGGTATAAATGTTTACATATAGTAGCAAAAGTACGTATTTCAGCATTCATTGGCAAGTTAAAACGATCTGCGACCAAAATGGCTAATAGGCACGTTAACTTTATTATAAATGCGAAAGTTTGGATGCATGGATGTTTGTTACTCAATCACGCCAGAACGGCTGAACGGGTCTGGATGAAATTTGGCATAATTTTATATACAGATTAAACAACACGCAAGTAGTCTGGAGTAAGACTACGGGATACTATGGCTATTTTTTATCCCGAAAACTTTGACAGTTGACACTTTTGGGACGAATTCATATACTAATGAATAATGCACCCCGGCGAATCAGGTTAGATTATTTGCTACGTGTCACTTGTAAGTAGAAGAGTTACGTTGGTATGTTTGAAAAAAAAACTTTTACCTCTTATTAAACAAGAGTTTAAATTTTAACGCCACCGGCTCAAAATTTCTGCTTGAATTTTGGCAATTCTGATGAAAGCTAATATATTTTATTACAATAAGGTCGATGACGGTTTGCTTGGTTGGTAGACAAACATTACAGATAGCAAATTATTATAATATTACTATGTAAAGTCTGTGAGTTCATCTCAAGTTCAAGAACTTCGAAAATATAAAAGAAATATGATTAGGATTTTTCGTTTTCTCTCTCGATATTATTTACTTCTATATTTACTTATTTAGGGTACAAGTCACTTAAATAAATACGTTAACAAAATTAACTGTTTCTAAATAAAAATAACATTCTTTTAATATTTAAGATTCTATTATAAAATTTGCGTAGTTTATGAATAGTCTGTTAATAATTTCACCTTCTGTTTTAGTTATAAGGATCTGTTTAAGATAACATTTGTATTGTATCAATAATTTTAATTCCTATTTATAAACTTATGGTTACAAAAATTAACCAACTCATTTCAGAAACTGAAATAAACTTTGTCTTTTCAGAATGCCACTGAAGTCTTAATATCACACCAAATTCAAAATGACCGAGAAAAGCTACTCATCTCTTGAAGATCAATACCAAACTGTTAATTTAAGGAAAACAAAAGAAGAACTAACAACAACCACCACTGTAGAAGAGATACTTAAGAAACTAGTACCAGCGAAGAGCTTTCTGTACCGGAACCAAGAGAGAAAGATTGAAAGAATATTCAGCTCCTATTTACCGATGGACACTGGTACTCCAAAGAAACCAAGGAAATTCTTCAGGATGAGTTCATACGATTACCCTATATTCGGTGAAAGAAACAACAAAACCGAAAATTTCAATGACAGGGGATACTATTCAGTTAAAACGAACAGTAAATATTACATTCAGAAAACATTTAGAATAACAGAGTCTAAAAACAAATACAAATCCATAGCAACACCAGAAGAGGTGAGCGACGCAGTTATGGAGGATCATTTTTATGAAGACTTGTGTTATAACGACGTGGAAAAACCAGAGGATGATAAGAAGGACCAAACTCAGAAACCTTATAAAGTAAAAATTCAAGAAATGTTCCAATCATTTCGGCTTCCTTTCTTCAAAAGGAGTGAAGAAGTCGTTGATGACCTTGATGTAAAACGCGAGGTAGATAAAGAGGAAGAAAAAGTGGTGGAAAAACTGGAAGAGAAAGAGGTAGAAAAAGAGAAAGAGACGAATTTTTATGAGAATGGCGACTTGGAAGTTGCGAGTAATATGTACGATTCGGTTCGAGCTGTGCGGCCAGTGGAAGTCAGCGCAGACACGCGGGTTAGTAAAGCAAAAGCAATACATTTTAGGATTTAACCAAACACTTCAATAACACCTGCATCGTGTTGTGTGAAGGATGAAGTCTGAATGAAATACTGGTGTGTAAAAAAATCAATAGACGATAGTTGAAGAATAAGAGATTTTCTTTTGCAGAGCTCATCCTTAGTAAAATTTTTTTGCAAGATTTTTTTAAATTTGGGTGAACCCACCAATGGTATCTGTTGGTCAATAACAGAAATATTGCTGTCATTTTTGTGTAAATCAAACACGCTGAATTTATTTCTGATATTTTGTTCACAAGTTAGTACTAAAGCAACACAGTTAACTGACCATTTGTGAATCTTGTCATCTTACAATAAGACTCACTAGTGGTCAGTTGACAGTGATGATGTTTGTACGTTACTCAATCTTTGGGTTATACATAAGTGTAAGCTCTGCAAATATCTTCTTCATTAAATGCCTTATTGCTCCTGCATCAGCGCCTATAACTGCAGTAAACTGCTGTAACCTTCAAAGGTTAGTTTCAAGCTAAAGGCAGGTGTAAGTTTGTAAGTTTTACACATTACATTATAATTTCGGCTACTATTTTACTTTCCAAGTCAAACGAGCAGAGACACACGCCAGGTGCTCGGCGAACAAACAAACAGCGGCGCCGCAAATTAACACCCACTGCTATAAACAACTCGCAATTTACTTTATTATTAAACTTAATTACTTTATCCACAAGATGGCGCATGTGTGGGAGGAGTTTATTTAGAGAACTTATTCTGTATGGCCGGGCCACATTATAAAATAAATAAATAAATATCACGGGACTATAATAATAATAATAATAATATCACAGGTCAATCTCACACAAACTGACCTAGTCCCAAACTAAGCTCTAGGCTTGTACTATATGTACTAGACAATGATAAACATACTTATATAGAGAAATATATACTTATATACATAGAAAACATGCAAGACTCAGGAACAAATACTTGTGCTCATCACACAAATGTCTGCCCTTACTGGGATTTGAACCCAGGTACCCTAGCTTCGAAGGCAGGGTCACTACCAACGAGGATAGCGTGTCGTCTGGGAACGAAGCTCTACGCTTGGTATTAGACAACGATAAACTTACTTATTGTGCGGGACGTCGTAGGTACTTCTATTGTCCCGCTTGTCGGAGTGGACGGTAGGGAGCGGTGATTATTTTATGAAAAAAACAGATTAAGTAGCCGTGTTTGGATTTTTTCTCATCGTCAGCTTATGAAGAGGTAGTTTGCACGTCCTCAACTGTTGTATGCACGCTCTGACGGAACAACTTGAACTCTCCGGTCAAGTTGAAATTCAGCTCTCAAGAGAACAACACGGGTGAAGTCCACCTAGAAACTCTTATAGCTTCAACTTGTCTGATTGGGAGTGTGTTTTATTTAAGTAGCATTAACGTTGAATTTTGGCACGTTAAAGTTGCCAAGATATTTAATTTCATTGGACTGCCACATAAGCGCAGCCAAAATCCGATCCCGCAGAAACAAACTTTGCAAGTTGTGGTACCTTTCATTAGGGTTGCCAGGCTGCTAACTGATTATTTTACAAGTTTTTTTTAATTTGTACTGTTGCACTATTCGTATGTATGTTTGTCGGTAACTCATCGAACTTCACTTAATCGAATGTATCATTTCATCGAATTTCATTTTATCGAACGCTATTTTTTGCTGAAACCATAATGTTTTCAGGGGCTCTTAAACATTAATTACGGTTAGGTAAGATAAGGTATTTAAACAATTAATAACATTCGATGAAATGAAAGAAACCCATGTTGTCCGCTTCAAACATTGCAAGTCAATTTTAAACCAGTTTCCGTTAATGGAATGGGCTGAAATTTGGACAACAAATGTAAACACGATGACAATGCAACATTATGGTATCAAAGAGCTGATCTGATGATGGAGTCGGAAGGTGGCGACAGGTTCTCCGCTATACTTAACGTAGGTACAGCTACCGTGTTGGTATTCATTCGATTGGAGTTTAACCAGAGAACGACTTTGTAAAAAAGTACAGGAGGCATCAGAAGCTTGTTCAGTAATGATTTTTCTGACAGAAACTTATTTACTTTTTTAATTCCCTGGGCGACGGCGTTCGGCAGTCGTCAATATATAAAAATAACACGTCCTATTACTTCAAACGCATGATCATTGTGAGATTTGAATAGAAAAATAAATGTCTGCGCCTCAAAGTCACCTTAATCTGTATCTCTGGATCAGGGACCGGAACCGCTTAGCATTAAAGGGGTTTTCGATAGGGTATTTGATAGACTTGTTTTTACAAACCCCAAGGATGAGCTAAGCCTATCGTTGACATAGTCCAATGAAAGGGCAACCAAGCGATAGAATTAATTCGACTAAGCGCTAACCCATTCCCAATACCCTATCATCTGTTACCCTTTTTAAACTTAATCGAACGGTTTCAAGCTTTTTTAATCTCTATGCGCAAGTGTTTCGACTTATTATTGCACTACCTAACAATTGAATGGGTAGCGGCGGCAGGTGAGTAGCGCATGCGAGACGGCGAGGTGAGCCAGCCGAAATGTGCCGAAGACGGCCGAGGCTTTGTCATAGAGTCGCACTGTTCGCTACATCAAACAATAGTAAACCTAATTATCGTTCCCACAAAATGTACATTGTTTTGTTTGGGATTTGCTTTGAACTTGTTTTTTTTTAAGGCTGTAGGTTCAACTGACTTTGGTGGATTTTGGCGTAAAGTGTTTGTTTACTTTCAGAAATGAGTGATCAGGGTCGATTAAATAAATTGTATACTACCTACGTAGTTAGCTAAGTTCTTAGTTCCATGTGAAATATTAGATATTTTTTAAATAAAATCGTCAGTTAAAAAGTTTCGCCGACGAATTTTCAAAGAAAACAAAATGGAAAGCTTGCTTTGCGCAGGCAAATTACGATGTTATAGGTGGGCGCAATTAATATGGCGCGCGGATTATGCAATAATAGACTCTCTATCAACGGTGTAAGCGCTTCCATACGCGCATTATTAATTGTGTCGTGCTATAAACACGGTTAATATTAATAAATATTAAATATTTGTAAAATGAGAAGTAGCTTTTTAGGGTTCCGTAGTCAAACTAGGAACCCTTATAGTTTCGCCATGTCCGTCCGTCCGTCCGTCCGTCCGCAGCCTAGCTCAGATACTCTTTATACTAGAAAGCTGTAATTTGGCATGAATATACATATTAGTCACGCCAACAAAGTGGTAAAATAAAATCTTGAAAAACATTTTTTTTAGTGTAGGTACCTCTCCTACACGTAACGTGGGGATGATTTTTTTTTCTCGTCTACCCCATAGTGTGGAGTGTCGTTGGATAGGTCTTTCAAAAATATTGCGGGTTTGTAAAAACAGTTTTCCGATTAAGTGATCCGTTTATGAAATATTCAGCTTTAAAGCGCTAATTTTTGTTAGAGTCAAATGTTAACCATTATTTAGCCTTTGTTCTTTTCGAGACTGTTGAGGAAATCAAAATGATTTACATACATTTTGTACGCTGTAAATCACTATTTACCTATTGTTATATTATACGAGTATAGGGTTAATTAAACCATCACTGCGATCTAAATAATTTACTTACGTTTTTAAAGTGTAAGCAAGCCATTATTCACAAATTGTTCCATATATAAGGTCGATTATTTAATGAGACTGGTTTATAGTTAAGTACATATTTTTAGTGTAATTATGTACTAGTTGTTCAATATAAGGTCAATTGTTTAATGAGACTGTTGATGATCAAAATGATTTATTTATTTTTCATATTTTTACAGTTTACCTATTGTTATATATAAGGTTAATTATTATTAAATGAAACTAGCTGTGATCAAAATTATATTTTTTTTTTTTTTTTTTTTATGTTAAGGAGAAGGCACACGAACACTCAGGCCACCTGATGGTAAGTGGAATCTGAGATCCATAGACATTTGAATTCTCAAGACTATAATCCTAAGACCTCAAATGCGTTGCCAACCCTGAGGACTAAGATGGAATGCCTCTATGCTAGTAATTTCACCGGTTGTCTTATCCCCACACCGGAACACAACAATGCGAACACAGTTGCTTGGCGGGTGGTTAATGGATAAGATGGTGGTAGCGATCCGGACGGACCCTGCACAGGGTCCTACCACCACTGAAACTGATATTGTAATGTAGAAGGTTAATTATTTAATGAAACTATTGTTGAGATCAAAATTATTTAGGTAGGTAGTTATTTACTTATACATATATTTATACAGTGTAAATCATTATTTACTTAAGTACAGTTTTTTAAAGTGCATCCATTCAGCAGTCCATTATTAAACCAATGTTTTAAAAAAACCGGGCAAGAGCATGTCGGACCATGCTCAGGTAGGGTTCCGACGCCGCTTATAAATACTACAAACACCAAAAACTATCTCTAAAAACAACAAGTATGAACTATTTTACTATTTAAAGTTATTTGGTGCCGTCTTAGCTAATTTTCGTAGGTATAAACACTAGTCGCCTGTATCTCAAGAACCAATCACGTCTACTTAGTGGTGATAGTTTTCCTTAAAAATTCGTTATATGCGCTTTCATTCACGATTTTTTTCAGATTTTTATTATTTGTAGTTTTGGCTGTAGGGGCGGCACTTGACTCTAACAAAAATTAGCGCATTAAAGCTTAAAATTTCATAAACAGATCCCTTAATCGAAAAACTGTTTTCACAAACCCACAATATTTTTGAAAGACCTACCCAACAACATGCCACACTATAGGGTAGACGAAAAATAAAAAATCATCCCCACGTTACGTGTAGGGGAGGTAAGTACACCAAAAAAAATAATCTTTTAAGATTTTATTTCACCACTTTGCCGACGTGACTAATATATATATTCATGCCAAATTACAGCTTTCCAGTACTAAGAGTCTCTGAGCTAGGCTGCGGACGGACGGAAATAATCAAAAATGTAATTATTTACCTAACGTTCAAATTAACAAGACATTAAATAGGTATTTACGTTTTAAAGCTTGCTTGATATATTTTTTTAGTTCTTCTTGAGAATCGTCCTGGTACGTTTCCATGTTAAAAATACTTTCAAATCAAACAAAATTTATTATTTAAAAATCAACCAGCTCTCGCGTACACTTATAATAATAAAATAGCTTGCACTTTTTGCAGTAGGTACTTGCACAAGCAGCCATCCGTCACGCAGCCAAACGTCTTTATTATTCCGGCGGGAACATGAACTAAGAATTATTAAACAACATTATCATCTCAATCCCGTCCCGTCCCGACACGAACTTAAATAAAGTAGGCAAGTAACGTCAGGCTAGACAGAAATCGCCCAAATGCGCAAAAAAGAGAGAGGCGATCAATGGGGTAAAACCCAGTTAATGCTAAGCGCTTCAATATTAAACTACCGAAACCCTAATGAAATTGGTAAGCTCTATGGAAGTGGTTAACTAGTTCAAAGGGGTTCCCCTAACGTTAAGGTAACACAATCATAGGGTAACCACGTCGATTGGGTAGCCAAATGATAGGCTTACCCTATCGATAGGGTTAATCAAATGAAGGGGTTTTCCGGTCCCTGCTCTGGATTCATTTTCTTGAAACAGTGCAAAAGATTTATATTACGTACAAAAGCATAAATTTAGGTAAGAAAAGAGTCCAAACGATTTGTTTTTTAGCAATTTGGTGATTTTAGAAGTTTAGTTAGTCGTGATAGTTTTCCTTTTCACAAAACCGTTATACTTTTAAAAGACCTATCCAATGACACACAACACCATGGGGGTAGACGAGAAAAAATAGATACATCATACGTTACGTGTAGTGGGGGTACACAAAAACAAAGAAGATTTTATTTTATCACTTTGTTTCCGTGACTATAATATGTATATTCATGCCAAATTACAGCTTTCTAGTACTAAGAGTCTCTGAGCTAGGCTGCGGACGGACGGACGGACGGACCGAGATCGCGAAACTATAAGTTTGACTCCAAAACCGTAAAGGCACAGAAGGAGCGATAACATAAAAGGCAACATACAGGTCCTATTTGGATGCAGTGTGTCAAAAAGAGACAGTTCTATAAGATAAAATATCATGGTCCTACACTATTATTAAACACCGGATTGACGGGGGCTTAAATGTACCAGTGTTAGTGATTGATTAAATATCGATTAAGTTTATCGACATCGATAAAGAGAAATTTTTAATCATCCTCTTATCGCAACTATAAACAACCGGTATTTGACATTGACTCTGGACTCGAGTCACTTTTGACAACCATTGAAATTGACATTGAATAACAATTCATTGAGTATATTATTTAACATTCCGACGAATTGAGAACCTTTTTGTTTTTATATGTCGGTTGAATATGCCTCGCGAGAAAAAATATTGTTTATCTTCATGGGACACTGATCATTTAGATATAGAAGACGACTTACTTTTGCAAGAAATGTAAAATCCATGTCATGAAAAAAGTTGTCGTTAAACCAGTCGATATTTAATGAATCACTAGCACTGGTACATTTTTGCCTCCATCAATCCGGTGTATGACTATTATACACTTGCACTTGCATGTATAAACTACCTCTATTTATGTATGCTGATAATTATTGTATAGGCTAATCTATGGCCATGTTGACATGATAGTGACCGCTGGTGTCCAGTTTACAAGAGTTGGCAACAACGTGGTTTTAGCAAGATGTTTGAATCATTGAACATTCATATTGATATTTTCGAGACAGTTATACTATATTATATCTGACGCTTTCGTTTTAAGGCTCTTTCTATGCCTTTAGTTATTATTCTAAGGTAAGGTAAGGTAGGTAAGGTAAGGCTTTAAAAGCGATATTGCGTTTGACGTGTAATGGTATTGTTTTTAACTCTGCTGCCATAACAGTCAAACAAATAAGCAAGTCAAAAGCAATTTGGTATTATCATGTGGAATAAGCCCTGATGGTAAGTAAATAGGGGATCCTATCATTATAACCAATGATTCATTTCACAAACATATCATTTGACAACCCGCGTTTTTTTCCGAAACTGTAAATAATCCTGGATTTATCAGGACTATCGTGTAGAACCCTATAGGTTAGGTTAGGTTAGTTTTATAAAAATCCTGAAATATCTGTATTTAGTTAGAATAGGTTACGAAACGATGCATTTGTCAAATTTTGTCGGCGAAAAGGTAGAAAACCGGTAAATAGTCATGGGACTATTTACCGGTTCTCTACGTCTATGGATGTCTATGGAGACATCCATAGACGTTTTCAATCTCAAGACCTATACCCGAGAATATTAAACTGAAACTTCCTTGACCTTTTCATCTTCCTTGAAGGTGCAGATCCCAGTAGAAGACTACCTGGAGCCGATCAAGCTGGACCGGCCCCAGTACTGCGATGTGACCTTGAAGGAGGACTCCCTGCTGCAGTACATCATGAACTTGTTCGAGAACTTCGGCATGCGACGAGGTATGCACCTCCTAATATATACAGTGTGTAAATGGAATTCGGTTCTACAAGTCGTGTTGATGTGAAATTTCGTTAATAACTGTAATACATTGAGCGCAATTGATTTTTAAAGGTCCCATCGAGCAGCAATTTACTTGAAACCTTGTCAGTTGAAACGAAGATGTGACAGTTAATTGCAGGTTACTTGGGCTATTTCTAATACATTGCGTGGCGAATGAATTAGTATGAAAGAAAAAATACAACTTATGTAAACGATACACACGTTTTTATGTTAATTAGGATGCATATTAACCGTCTTTAAAATATCTCGTATTGGATTTACACACTGTATATATACGGGCTACAGCTAGTCCATTTATAAATATACAGTTCTCTTTGTTCAGTGACCGTCTAAAAACAACAGATGTCTTAAACATGAATTCTTTTAGTTTCTAACATAATTATTACCATTTGCTGTGCCCAGTTAATTTTCGTGATTTAGAACGAGCCTATCGGGTATTAATAATGATATAATAATGTATAATACAGGAAAACCGGTCTACCAACGAATTTACCCCAAGGTAACAACTTGAAAGATCGATTTTTCGCCCCGGTAAACCCTATATTTGAAATCGTTAGAGCCGTTCTCGAAAACGTTTGTTGTTAGGCCGATCTTCCAGGTATTATACATAACTATAATATATAAACGAGGAAAACAGTAATAATGTATTAATACGATATGATTACTAAATGTGGACTGTGCTATTTATTCCTGAGAATCTAGAGAACTCCCACAAACGCTTACATTTCTGTCCGTATTAGTGAAGACCAAGCCAGCAATCCCTGTTACCGGCTAAGACCTGCTAATAAATAATAAATATCATGGGACAATCTCACACAAATTGATCTAGTCCCAAACTAAGCTGTAGGCTTGTACTATAGGTACTAGACAACGATAAACATACTTAGATAGATAAATAAATACTTCCGAGCTCCAGTATTTTGGTACGAGAAGGATTAATATCCTTACATAATGTAAGAACTGATTGGGAGAGCTTTCGCTCATATCTTGAAGACCACGTTGACTTGAGGATTCCACTGAAAACAACTCTTGACATCGAAGAAGCGTCCAAGTATATAACCAACATTATCCAGGTGGCAGCTTGGGTCAACACTCCACCAAGAAACAACGCAGGTACCGAAACAATCCAGCCTATAGATATTAAACAGAAAATAGCTAAGAAACGGCGGCTTAGAAGAATTTGACAGACATCGCGACACCACTCTGATAAGACTAAACTTAACAAAGCAATAAAGGACTTAAAATCAACACTCGATGAGCACAAAAACAATAGTCTCAGGAAAACTCTGGAAAGTATGACGCCATCAAGTCGTGGTAATTGCTCACTTTGGAAGGCTACTAAACACCTAAAAAAACCATAACAGTCATTCCCTCCCATTAGGGGCCAATCAGGCACCTGGGAACGTACCGACGAAGAAATCCGAGGCTTTTGCTGCCCACCTATCCCAGGTATTCAAACCAAACGAGGGTCATGATGATGAGACATGATGATGGTTTTCCCATACGAATTATATAGCCTTCGCATGTTCTAAACCTGTTACCTTTCGGTTCTTATTTTATTATTCCAAAAATTTGGCTTGCTGGTAGAAACTACCCATCGAACATAAGGCTCTTCCATGACTGTGTAAAAGTAGGTACTTAATAATAATTCGTACGGGAAAACCAGCCAAGTCAGCCCTTAGACTACATATTTGGATTTTGCATAGAACTTGGCACTCAATCTCAGATCTCCATTATTTTTGCGGCGAAGCCCACAGCAGAGAATAATTTTTGTATTGAACTTGGCTCTCCTTTTTTACATCTATGTTTTTGGTGGGATCGTTCTTTTCCGCTCCTGGCTGTTGAGGTGAAAACATCGTCGCTCTGCTGCGCGTCCGCTCCGCGCTCCGAACATAATTATACTTAGATGAATACAGAAGATAATAATTCAAACTGTCCTTGTCAGGGCACACAAACTGTTCTTTTCAGAACTAAAGCTTCGACGTCATGATCAATCCTGTTTCCTTGAGACAGATGACGAATCAATCAATCAGTCAGCTACAGATCCTTTTATCCTTTTTAACTGACTTCAAAAAAGAAGGAGGTTATCAATTGGACTGTATGTTTCTACGGTTCCGTGGTCAAACTAGGAACCCTTATAGTTTCGCCATGTCCGTCCGTCCGTCCTCAGCCTAGCGCAGAGACTCTTAGTACTAGAAAGCTGTAATTTGGCATGAACATGCAAATTAGTCACGCCAACAAAGTGGTACAATAAAATGTAAAAAACATTTTTTGAGGGTACCTTCCCTACACGTAACGTGGAGATGGATTTTTTGTTCTTCTAGCTAGACTAGCTAGCGCTAGACTCTAGTTTAGGTTTAGGATATCTTGAGATAGTTATTAACCAATAGTAGATAGTTTCTCCCAAAATCAAAGGTAATTTTACGGTTCGATGTCCCTTTCTAACAATACCTACTTTCATAACTCAAGAGAAAAAACATTACCCTCTCATTGGCAGTCGGGTTAAAATAATAGGTCATACAAAGTTAGGAAATCAGTTCGAGCTGATCGTATTGCCCTAGATCTGTCCCCCCGAGACCGAAAACTGTCAGTGCTAATTTGAGCCGTAACGCGTCGCGATAGAGTCGCTAGACAGACCTAGACGTGTGCGGTAATGTATGCGGCTTGTGACGCATGTGCAAGATACGATGTTGCACCAGACTGACGTGAACCGTTTATTTAGTTAAGTCTCAAAGTAGGAGTGAGGGGTGGGATGTGGTTGAAGTTTTTTTCTATCTATAAGTGTTCGTTTTGTGGCACGGTAAATAATAATAATAATAATTAATCTTTATTTCGGACCACGCATATCCATATCCATACAGTCATCGTTTACATTATACATATTCAATTACATTACATTATTAAACAATCAAACTAAAATTAAAATCAAAAAATTAAAACTGTAATCAAAATCAGAAACTAAAATCAAAATTAAAATTAAGGTAAAAGTCTAAATTAAAATCCAAAATCCAAAACAAATAAATTACAATTCTATAAACATTATAACTCATTAATATAAAATAAAATAAAGATTCCAAAATAAAATAAAAATTTAAACAGTTTATATAAATAATAATTAATACCTAAATTTTAATATTACGTTACTTTATGGCACCGATGTCTCTGTTGACTAGGTGCCATAACAACGGAGTATCCAGGCGGCTTGCAAGCACTTTCAGGATGGTATTGCGGCTACCGCGTACACGATGGAGAAGAGAGACGCACGTCTTTCGCATTATAGCGTAGAAATCGTCCGTGCGCGCCGTCGCAAACATTCCAGACGCGCTGCAGTGGCAGTATATAAATATAAATAAGTAGCGTTATATTTTACTTTGTTTTATTTGTCCTCGTATTACGCTATGGTGTAAGCGCCGTCTACACACCCCCTGGCTCCCGTATCGGCAATGAAATTATCCAATCCAATACTAGCGCGTGACGGCTGATCGCGCCGCCACTCACACCGACGCCGCCAATCACTTACGAGTACATTGTACTTAATGTATCATTTTACATATCAGTTTCAACAGTTAACGTTCGCTATGAGTGTCGAAGAAATTACTACTGATTTGATTTGTAAATACTCTATGAACTAAGTTCGTGGTTAGTTTCCTAGTGAAAACCATGACTGAATCAATATTTGTATTTGTTTAGAGTTGTGTGCAAAAGTAGATAATTACAGATTAACGTATATTTAAGCGTACATAATGTTAAAATAAAACATAATTGGTATTTATTTGTAATGGAACATTTTTTTTTATGGAGCGGTACCCCTTGGCACAAGTAAGTATGTACACTTGAAAGGAGTATCTAACCCCAACTTGGTATAGCAAAATTTTAATAATAAAGTAATTAATTTTCATTTTAAAATTTCACATCTTTAAAAAATTATTTCAGTCTTCAATCTGCGTTCATTTAGGTTGAAAAAACAGTAAACGAGTTGCAAAATAAACGAATTATACCTTAATTTTCAAAGCATTATAACAATATTAAGCTCCATTAACAATTTAAATCGTGGAACACGCCGCAGTATTACTTACCGCAAAAGTATGACGTCGACATTAACTCTGAATTAATCGAGTCAAACGATTAAAATTTAAACACTACAGGTGTCGAGATCGTGGAATGTATTTTTATGTTCTAGAATTAAAGCCACTTTGCAAATCATCAAAGTTTATTAAACAGCACACAAATGACATGACAACCAGATGGGAGGAGGCGAGAGAGATACAGAGTCGGAACCACTCTTACCCTGGAAAAGGTTCGAAATTAAAAATACCAACTTACTGATTTAAAACATGTGTTGCCAACAACAGGCGCAAAACAATATTGAGTTTAAAGTAACTTTAGCCGTGTCTTTTTTTCATGACTGTGGAATAATTGAAGAGTGAAAGGGATGGTCCTATGTTAGTCTATCTAAACA
This sequence comes from Acleris holmiana, assembly GCA_949316455.1. Lineage (NCBI taxonomy): Eukaryota > Metazoa > Arthropoda > Insecta > Lepidoptera > Tortricidae > Acleris > Acleris holmiana. The sequence goes on from OX438784.1 coordinate 504,778, forward strand.
TATAAAACAGATCCGTGAGTGACTGACGGACAACGCACATCCGAAACCGCTGGTCCTAGGGACTTGAAATTTGGAGGGAATAGTCCTTGTACCGGTGAAGTTACATAGAGGCATTCCATCTTAGTCCTTAGGGTTGGCAACGCATTTGAGGTCTTAGGGTTGCAGAACCAAACTAAGCTCTAAACTTGTACTATGGGTACTAGACAACGAAAAACATACTTAAATAGAGAAATACATACTTAAAATCATAGTAAACATCCAAGACTTGAACCTAGATTTTGAACCTAGGACCGCTGGCTTCGGAGGCAGGGGTCACTCCTAACTAGGCCAACGTGTTGTCAAAACCAACAACAACATGCTCAAAATGATCTAGAAACGACGTATTCTCTTGACAATAGAGTCGAGTTCTGATTATTTTGAGCTCTTCTCGGTTGCGTAGGTATTTCTACTGCTGACTGTACCTTGTCGCTTTGACTCCTTTGACTAGTTAGATAAGTGCAACAATTCGAAAATTAGGTACTTTGAAGTGACAAAGAACTAAAGTGTTCAACTACTTATACTGGGGGCAACTGCACTAATAGATGATATTCGAATTGACATTCAATCTCACACAATCACATGACCTGCCATTTTTATATTTTTTATAGATTATCGTTGCAATACCTACCCCACTCAAAAAAACCGCCTTCAAAAACGCAAATAATATTTTTTTTAAAAATTGTAGGCACCTACCTAATAGGTTAGTCCAACTGAAGTCGGCTTTTTTGCTGAAAATATTGTGGTCACCGACTTCAGTTGGACTAACCTATTAGGTAGGTGCCTACAACTTAAAAAAAAAATTGCGTTTTTGAAGGCGGTTTTTTGTTTTTTAAAACATTTATTTTATTTTATACTTTTTAGTGATCATAATACGCTGTTACGTAGTCCTACTTCTTAGTTGATATGAAAATTTAAGTTATTTCAAGCACGCCGCAAGCAACGCCGCGGGAAAGTCATAGTCATATTTCAACAAGTAAATATTCTTCGTTGTAGTCGCTCAACTATCTTAAGCGAGATATGTTATCGCCATCTTTGAAATAGGTACCGTTGAGGAGTCCCGATGGCCACCTGTGGTCATCATCATCAGTTCCACTGCACCAAGTTATACTTTCTGAATGCCAGTGCTAGATTTGTTACTAAAAATATTAAAATCGCTATATCTTTGCCTACAATATTTGAGGAGTTCTCTCAATTCCTCACTGATCCCCTCATCAGATTCAAATATGTTGACAATGGGATCACCTCGGAAGTATACTCTATAAATCCAAAAAAAGCTTTTCAAATTCGGTCCACAATTGACGGAGTAATCGGTGAACATACGTAAAAAAAATTTATTGTGGAACGTGGAAGTTTTTTGAAGTCGGTTAAAAAGACCCCATCTCTTAAAGTAATTAATCGTATTGTTTCATATTCGCGTTACGAGTCACAATAGGCATCAAGATTTTTTAGGGTTCTGTAGTCAAACTAAGAACCCTTATAGTTTAGCCATGTCCGTCCGTCCGTCCGCCCGCAGCCTAGCTCAGAGACTCTTAGTACTAGAAAGCTGTAATTTGGCATTAATATGCATATTAGTCACGCCAACAAAGAATCAGAATCAGAATCAGAATAATCTTTATTCAAGTAGACGTATCATCAGCAAACAATACTATATCATGGTTGTCCTTTATAAGGTAAGGTAAGTCATTTATGTAGATGAGGAATAAAAATGGACCCAATATTGAGCCCTGTGGTACGCCCATTGAGACCAATGGCCCAGGCGATCGTACTCCACTTCCAAAGTGATACATACAATAAAATGTAAAAATAATAATAATATATGGCATGTACAGTCAGCGTCAGAGAAAAGGACCCCCCCAAGTCGTTAAAGATTATCACACGACGGCGAACGTCACGCGACGTTCGCCGTGAGCGGCTAGCTTCCCCCGCCCCGCACCCACACCTCTTGCCCGAGCATCCACCGATACCACTCGAATATCATAATTTCTTTATTTTACTATTTGGCATTTGGTCGAACCGAATACCAAGAATAACTTACAAAAAGACATTTTTTTTATACATGCTGTTGAGGATACGAACCCGCTCCACTAGCCGCTAGCCGATTGCTTTTACATGCCTTTACCACTAGGCCATCGACTCAGTTGTCAAACTCGGCGAAAATTTTAATTGCATTACTCCATATATCGAACAATTTTAAAAACGATCTTATGTTATAAACGTTATGGTTCAAATTTCAACTTCCACCATGTTCCACTCCTCAATTAACTATAAGGTTGAATTACGTATAGATTTCTCGTTTGGTTGAATATACTGTGCTTCTTGCCGATTGTTGCACTACCCTAGTTTTACTTCAGAAAAGTAGCTGCTGCATAAACTGCGACTTAAGGTTGAATTTAGAATAATTTACTTCTTCGCCTTGTTTACTAAACTGTGACTGAGGGTAACTTTATAATAACCTTACAGTTTCTTTATATTTCGTTCCGAACTGATTGAGTGTAAAATCCTCGTCGTAATATTATCTGATTTATTAAGTTTTCAAACAGTTGCTTCGATTAACCGATATTATGGTTAGATTAACAACTTTTTTAAAAGCTAAAATTATTGTTCTCTGGGAACAGGAACAAAGCATAAAGAAAATAGCACGAGATATGGGCATAACGGTAATATTTACGTTATTTACTTATTATCATACATATTTATTGTTGCAATCATGTTGCAGTATTACGTATAGATACTTAAAAGTTGGATTTACGTATTCCTATTATATTATCATTTTCATTACAGAAAAAAACTGTTAAAAGATGGATAAAAAGGTATCAAGCCACGGGTGATGTGAAATGTGAACGCCAAGGCCCTCGCCCTAGTGCTTACACTGATGAATCGGAGCTACACCGTAATATTGTGGAAGCTCACTCAGTGGCACCGTTCAAAACTACGCGTTCAAGTGCTGAAACTTTTGGAGTGTCGCTTAGCTTTGTTCGACGACATCTACACGCTGCGAATATCCATAATTATATACCGGCCAAAAAAATTCAGCTTAGTGACAATCACCGCACCAACCGAGTAAACTTTGCCACTCGTTATTTAAATTTCGACTGGGAAAACGAAATTGTGATATTTACGGACGAAAAGTGCTTCAAGTCAGATAAGGATGGCCGAAAAATTTTATGGAGAAGATGTGGGCAGAGGTTTAACCCTAAAAATGTATTAGACTTGGGAACAAGCGGGCGGTTAACACTAGGTAAATAATATTTTTATTGAAATTATATTAGGTATATATTGTTGACAATTAATGTGGATTACATCTTTATTACAACATATTTTAAACGGTTGACTGTTTTTAGGTTACTGGGGATGGATGTCTTCAATGGGCCCAGGCGAGCTAGTGGAAATAGGAGGCCGCATGAACAGTGAGCGATACCTTGAAGTGTTGAAGGACGTAATGCTGCCGTCAGTGCGTGTCGCATATCCTGAAGGCCAAATTTATCTGGTTCAGGATAATTCTTCAGTGCATCGGTCCCGAATCGTTCAAGACTGGCTAAAGGTCCAAGAAGACATAACGGTGTTTGAGTGGCCGGCTAAAAGTCCGGACCTAAATCCAATAGAAAATTTGTGGGGACAGATGGTTTTGAACTGGGACTCCAGTGATATAAAAAACAAAAAAAATTTGGATAGTGAGGTAAACAAAACTTGGGAACTAATGCGAAATAGTGATGCATGTTCCAGTATGGTTTCGAGCATGAAAAGTCGACTTCAAGAAGTGATAGATAGTGACGGCCATCCTCTCCGTTATTAATAGGTATACTCGGCAGATTGATTGGTGAAATACTTACGAAGCAATATGTTAACAATTTCAAATATTTGTGGGATTATCACGTAGTTAATCAAAAATAAACATCCTTTATTATTATCAATCCAGTTACTCTTGTTTACAAGTAGTCTTGTGTTAACGATAAACCATCTGACCTCACATTTTTTTCTATTGAAGTGTTAAAGGGTTATCATCACTGTTATCAGAAAGAAAATGTGATAAAAGAGAAAGATGTATATTGCTATACTATTATAGTTTAGCATGTTGGTTCTTCCTCTGAGATTCACAGGCACTAATGACAACATTTGATTTTTAACCAGGCTTTTCTTTGTTAAAATCATTCAGAATGTAAAAAAATATGTTCACTGATTTAAATAAAGAAAGACGTGTAGGTAGTTGTTTCTAGAAATATCTATAAACGAACCGTTGTCTAATGTTAAACATTCTAAACCGCTAATTTGTGTTTTCATAATAAATTTAGTTCAGTTAATATCCTAAGTAAATAAACCTAATTTAACACAGAAAACAAATTCGAGAAATAAATTAACATTTTTTTCGCAACATGCCTTTGTTTTCTTACATAATCTCATACCTACTTTAACGTTTGATTTCTTTAATAATAAAATCTAGACAAATGATTAACGAAATAAAAAAAAAAAAAATCCCACCAAGGGCCTGGGTTTGAACCCGTGACCATTGCATTCGTAGGCAGCAGTCTAGACCATTGGACCAACATGCCATTTACATTTCATTACAAAAAACTTAAACAGATTGATGTCATTACCAAGGGGGGTCCTTTTCTCTGACGCTGACTGTACCTCCCCTACACGTAACGTGAGGATGTATTTTTAATCTCGTTTACCCCGTAGTGTAACTAAATATCAAGAATATATTTATTGTATGATTGTAGGTAACAAGCATAAAAACTATACATATTCTAAAGGACAAGATCATGGAAGCAATCCGGACGAACCTTGCTCTAGGTCCTACCACTACTAAATCCATTACCTTTTGGCAGTTTTCGAGTATTATTTACGTTAGCATTATGCGTCTTGTCCAAGGCCTCATTTCTATATCTATTCGATGTCGATGTCGTAAAAGATACCCCCGCAGGTGTGACGGAGTAAGCCCCGCCTTACAGTGACGAGGCGACGCGCCGAATCGTTTTAATTTCTTCGGGGAAGTTTCAGAATTCGCGATTAGTAGCGATGTAAATTACTGATTTAAGCTGACGCCTGTCCTAATTCAAAGCTTATTTTCAAAATTAACGAGTTATTAAAAACGTATAAATACCTACTTAAATAAGAAAAATATCATACAAGGTGTCCGGGAGATATTGAGTCAACCCTACAGGGCTGGATAGCTCACCTCAGGACTTGCACTATCTATTCTGTGCCTCAGGAGTGTCCAAAATATGATAGATAAATCAGTAAAAGTCGCACCAAAAACAAAATATCTCAACTTTTCAACATTTTGGAAATGCGTTACCCTAGTTCACCATTTTTGATGCCATGACCACAGTTCGGTTTAAAAAAATTGAATAAAAACTGCTAATTATTTATTAAGTTTGTTAAAAGGGTCTTAAAGCAAATTTAATCAGATTCCTTCCACAGCAAACGAAACTGAATAATTCTAAAAACTGTGGTAGAGGCATCGAAAATGGTGAACGTGCGACTTTTAGGAATGGGGTAGGCAGAGGCCATGGAACGCCAGGTGCACCGGTCTAAACAAACATACAACTTTCGCTTCTGCTACATTCATCAATCTCTTCATGCGCGTACGTCGGTTTCGGGTGCTTTTGATTTGGCATTCACTAAATCGCGAATCTGATCGTTATATGTGCGTGTTCAAATTTATAGTTTGTAGTACGATGCAATAGAGCTTTAAAATTTGAAGGAAAATTTTACTAAAATTCTTTCAGTTAGTTTATCAGAGCCTACAAGTATATCGCCCATCTTGCTTTTACATTGATAATTGGCGTTTCCGGAGATCGAACCTGATAAGCGAACCGCGTGGACACGGTCATTTTACCTACCAAGTTATCGTAATAAATACTAAAAAAAAAATATGAAACGTTTATATTGGCAGAAAATAATAGAAATATATTAGGTCAAAAGCTTTCTTATTTTCTTTTGTGTGTGTTTTAGTTTAGCATCTTTGTGACTTAATTAAATATCTTTTGACAAGTTACTTTTTGAAAGCTTTCTCAAAGTTGTCGACTATAACAGTCTCGGGAACAATAAAGTGTCCATATCTTTTTGTTCTTTAGTATAAAAGTTTATTATGAATTATGAAACACTTCCACTTTCTCATAGTGTTTTGTTACAAAAAGATGTGTCATGTGCGCCCCACGTGGGATAGGGATGTACGCGCCCCCGTTATATCGATACCAAAATAAAAAAATTATAGAAAAGATTTTTTTTTGTTATTATTATAATTTTATCTCAATAATATTCACGCTCTGTACATATTTAATTAGTTTTAGTAGTCGCAGCGACCAAGAAACAGTCGAATAGTAAGTAATAAATGCTTTTCCTATTTGAATTTAAATCGAGTCTCAATAACCTAAACTTGCTTTTTGTCACTGCAAATTATACCTATTACAATTTATAAATATAGTGGCCATTTGAAGAGTACACGGAAAGAACAATGTCAATTTTATTTAATGAGGTTTTAATCTCGAAATTAACTAACTTTTACCACTCAGTTACAGATAACTTTTATTTTTAAATAAAAACCTGTACTCAAAATATACGTATGGAAATAACTTTCAAATATCGCAATATCTCAAAAAGTTACTAAGTCGACTGGACATATTCTTCTCGTATACCCTTCATTTGTCCTTAGTTACCTGCGGACACTTTAACTGTTCATATTTGAATAGACTATTTAGTAAAATAAGAAGAGAGATAACTATAGGCCTAATCTGAAATTTGTAAGCACGTCTATTGAAATCCGTTATTAAAAACGTTAAGGCATAACCGAGAGAAGAGATGAGCAATTACAAAAGATAAATGATCAAAAGTGAGTAGTACGTCCACTTCTTCTTAACCCAGTAAAGTCATTGTCATGTGGTGCAAATTTTCGAAAGGTAATCCTTAAAAATAGTAACTTAGTCTTTACTAACTTACTAACTATTTATAAAGAGTACCATGGAGGGGGTGATGTCGCACAAATATAACAAAATGTTTATTAGTTGGCACTTATAAATGAAGACGAGCCACTTATATAATTCAGATTTAAACTTCTTAAGCGATTTTTATTTTTTATTTATTATACATAATAACAAGCTTAATTATAATACAACGTCCCGCAAAACTGTTTTCACAGTTTGACTGTGGGATCCGCCAGTCTTAGTATAACAGTTGTTAACAATAATCAATTGTAATACTTAAAATAAAATATTATTTAAGTAATGTTTAAACAAGGCTCTCTTAAACCTATGTTGTCAGGCTCTAATCTAACAGCCGCAGGTAAGCTGTTGAGGATGTAAGGCAAGCGCTATAAACTTTGTAGCTTGAATTTCATCGATACAATACTTCTTACCATCGATCACATTACTACTAAACTGTCTCCTTCCACTAAATACAATAAAATAAACTTTCTGTTAGTCGTGTGTCCGTATGTTAGTCTGTTTGAGTCCGGTTGGGAACTAACTTGTGAAAACTAAAAGTGATAACAGTGAGATACTAAAGTGATAAAAGATATAGTGTATTTCTAAATAATTTAAATGTTGATTGTCTGAATAAGTTTCCACTTCTAAGGGCTTGTTTCACAATCAACAAGTAAGTTTATCTGTTAAATAAAGATTGCCCTATCTTTGTCTATTTTCAAGTGTAAGAAAGGGAAGGGGCTAATTTATTTGACAGACATGCGTTACTTGACGATTGTGAAACAGGCGGTAAGTAATTTGTTTTTGTTTGGCGGATTTTTGGTGTATCTATCGACTTTTTTGTGGTTATTTTTTTGAAGGTACTAGTAGTGTATAGACGTCTGTCTAATGTTTATTAAATCATATTATCATGACAGAGTTACAAGAAAGAGAGGGAAGACAGACACAAGTCCATTGTGACGTGTGGTAACGTGCTTGTAACCCTTACGAAAAAAAGAGTGTTATACATTTAACGAGTGTATTTGTGTGTGAGGGAATAAAGGATTGTAGTACTATTCGACGATGGGCTTGCAACCTGTCACTAATACACTGGTAAACATCTTAGTACCAATGTCACCATACGATGTTAAATTTAATCAATATTAATCGATTGTTAATTTTTTTTTACATTTTATTGTACCACTTTGTTGGCGTGACTAATATGCATATTCATGCCAAATTGCAGCTTTCTAGTGCTAAGAGTCTCTGCGCTAGGCTGTGGACAGACGGACGGACGGACATGGCGAAACTATAAGGGTTCCTAGTTTGACTACTGAACCCTAAAAACGATGAACCTATCTACTTAGAACCTTCTAATTAAATTTTTAATGAATTACTTTTAGTCTTGTTGTGGCTCAGCTGTACTATATCAACGAGGTCCACAGGTGGCCATCAGATGTGATGGTCAGCTGCGAATATACAAATAAGCAGTCCTCGACCAAAGAGCGGTATGGTAGGAGGTTGTGGTGGTTGGTCTAGTGGGATAGGCTGACCTATAAAATTCCAGAAACAAGCTATGATTATCCTATGACATGGTGAGTATACGCCGCCATTAAATAAGCGTATCCTCTGACACGTGGCAGGAGTAGTGTTAGTATGGGCAGATTGCAAGAGAAAGACTATGGATGGATCTCTGTCCCAACAGCAGTGGAAGTAAACTAGAAAACTGTACTGCGGTGTGGAAGGCAAGTGGGGCTACCACCATACTACAAGACTTATTTATGGAGTAATGGAAATGGAATATTGAAAATTACTCCACCGACCTGAGGCCCTAGACAAGATGCGTTCGCTAACTAGCGATTCGATTCGTTTGGTTTTTAAACCAGTCGCGTCACTGCTAGATCACGTGATTTTTCGTATGACGTGAACTACCAGTGACGCGATTGGTTTAAAAAACCAAACGAATCGAATCGCTAGTTAGCGACCGCATCTTATCTAGGGCCTCTGAGCAGAGGGCCTAGCCAAGATGCAAAAGCCGCTAACGTTTTTCTATTCGATCATGGTGAAATGTATGGGATCACAAATTGATCACGTGGTTTATCTAAACGAAAAGAAAAATGCTGGCCAACGTGCTTATTTAGAATCGTCTTGAATATATCGAATCGAACAGAAAAACGCTCACGGCTGTCACAATGTCGAAATCCATACATATGGCTAGCCAAGTTGTACTTGTGACACGCGTTCTATTCGGTATTCGACAGTTCAAAGAAGAAAACTAAGCGAAGACCGGAGACTCAGGGCTCTTATTTCAAAAGAAGAAGGTGTAGTTCGCCAATGTCGAGTCCATTATACACACTCCCATGGACTTATTAGTAGAGACCGGATTTGAAGCAGCGATAGTTTAACATGGATATGACTAGTGCGATTGGTTAGATAGATAGATTTATTTATTAGATATCATGTAGTTTATTGGTCTTACAGTTATAAATAAATAAATAAATAAATAAATCACAGGAAAATGACACACAAATTTAACTAGTCCCAAACTAAGCTCTAGGCTTGTACTATGGGTACTAGACAACGATAAACTTACTTACATAGAGAAATATATACTTAAATACATAGAAAACATCCAAGACTCAGGAACAAATACTCGTGCTCACCACACAAATATTTGCCCTTACCAGGATTTGAACCTAGGACCCCTAGCTTCGAAGGCAGAGTCACTACCAACTAGGCTAGCGTGTCGTCTTAGTTATCTTATTACTTACTTAGTTACTTAACGCAATGCAATCTTATAGATAATTAAATTGAATTAATGTTATTCTTGCAACAAACTATATGTGAGAAAAATTAAAGGATCATCATATTAATATATCATATTTTTCATCATATTTTTTTGTGATATTGACGACACGTTGTCCTAGTTGGTAGTGACCCTGCCTCCAAAGCCAGCGGTCCTGGGTTCAAATCCCGGTAAGGGCAGATATTTGTGTGATGAGCGCGAATATTTGTGCCTGAGTCTTGGATGTTTTCTATGTATTTAAGTATTTATTTGTTTACAGAGGTATGTCTATCGTTGTCTAGTACTCATAGTACAAGCCACGCTTAGTTTGGGACTAGGTCAATTTGTGTGAAATTGTCCCCTTTTTTTATCATAAATCCTTTGTGTCGATATATGACCTTTGTACAGTTGATAAAATAAATACTTGTATTAGTCTTATCCATGTTAAAATTGTAATCGCTACTTCAAATCCGCTCTCTACTTATTACAGAAATATGTCCAAGGATAATTCACGCGAGGACAATTTTATTGTTCGGTAAAAGAGTTATTTTCTCTTGTGGAGTAAACGGAAGGACCAGAGGTAAGCTCCACGCGCTTCTGTCAAGTCTTAATTAGAACCTTGTCTTTTGATGTTCAGTTTGATGTCAAGGCAATTGTTGGGATGTACGTGCAATCGCGGACGGTGCTATTGGAAACTCTAACCAATAACTCTAAAGTGCTCTTCGACAAATCACAAGTCGTCGTCACACGTCAATCAGCTCTTTGTTTTTAAGTTTATGACTCATATATTCTACAATTTAGTGCTTCGAATCATAAAAGATTTATTTTAAGCTCGGAAACGATATCTGCCCTGCTAAGACAAATGGCAGTATCTCAGACAAAACTCCTGCAGCAAATGCAGCGTTATTATTAAGGGGATAGAACTGCATCTGCTTTGGCGATTGAATTTAAGATACCTACTGCCTATTGGCTTATGAGGGTAGATATAGTCTCTATCATTGTCGTTGGTGTCGTTTCATGTGATACGTAGAAGGATTGTCTTTTTATCCACACACCGGAACAAAGCAATGCGAACATCGCTGCTTGGCAGCAGGTTATATGGTCTCATGCTGCTCTTTATGTCACCAAGGAAGGAGTAGTGTTCGCATTAACATTTATAGATATATAGATAGATGAGAGACAAAAATATAGCAGGGATGTCCAAAGGAAAACTTATCCCTTTAAGGGATCTGTTCCAGTTAATCTTTGAGTGATTGAGAAGTAAATGTCGAATAGCCAAATTATGTATAACAAAAAGAAATAAAGGTATATTAAACAAGAAAGTACAATTCCTATAAAAAAAAAAAGATTTATTTCTTTTGGCTTGTTATCGTATTGTTTTAACAATGACCACTACTGTAAAAAAAGCCATCGATGGGCAAACAGACAGGTAGCCCACCTGATAAGAAGTGGTCACCGCCGCCGATGGACATTTGCAACGCCGGAGGCGTCACCAATACGTTGACGGTCTCGAAGAAATTTAATGACACCCTTTTTAAAAAGCCCCATATTACATACAATAAGAGCTATCATAAATTTGATTAATGCGATAATAATTTTCAAAAGCAATATGGATTTACGGAGTATTATTAGAGCCCTGGATTGGCTTCTTATTGTCCCTTTACCACAAAAGACTGGATTCTTTTGTTTCCGAGTAAACCCGTGAGTCACCGGGTTGTGTTCATTGATAGCAATGTTCCAGCTGATGTCATGCGTCTAAGCATTGTTCTTGCTGATTCGCTGTGACAGATTTGTAGATCTGTTACGGAGCTGTTTATTTTTAAAACATGACTCATGAATCATGATTGTAGAGTGATATGGAACACGTCGTATTTTTGCGATATAATTTTATAATCCGAAAACCATTTGGAAATAAACTAGTTGTTTCCCGAAACTTTTTATAATTTAATAGGGTAAGATAGTTTTACTTTTGATTATATTCTTACTTTCTTTGGATAAGCCACGTTTTTCTGCTAAGATTATCTTTAAGGAAACTATAGGTCTATATTGTGTTATTTAAGTTTGTAAATTGATGTATATGACTGTTTGTTTCTTAGCAATAAAAAAAAAAAGAAACTTCGTTCGCGTAGAAGGCGTTAATCGCTATTCCCTGGGAAATTAGTCAATTCATTTCAATTCAATTCAGTTTATTTCAGAAACAATATTACATTGCGTTTGAAAACGAATCTTACAAGCTAGCACATTTAAAAAAAACCTCCGATATATAACAATTAAATTGAATAAAGTCAGTTATAATAAATTAACTTCCAATATTTACTAATTTAAGTAATTAATTTACTATAGTAGTCATGATGTGATGGTGAAGAATAATTTTAAAACACGATATATTCCCCACGAGACAGGCCTAGCCTAGTGTTATAGTCATGGGTAATCTATATTTATAATTAGTAACTTTATGGCAAATAATCATTTTTATTGGAGTAAACGACACGACGTTGACGACACGCTAGCCTAGTTGGGAGTGACCCTGCCTCCGAAGCCAGCGGTCCTGGGTTCAAATCCCGGTAAGGGCAGATATTTGTGTGATGAGCGCGAATATTTGTTCCTGAGTCTTGGTTGTTTTCTATGTATTTAAGTATTTATTTCTCTATATAAGTATGTTTATCGTTGTCTAGTACCCATAGTACAAGCCTAGAGCTTAGTTTGGGACTAGGTCAATTTGTGTGACATTGTCCCGTGATATTTATTATTATTATTATTATTAAACTTATTTAGACACAATGTGTGAGTGGAAATTTATTTAGAGACACTATGTATTGGTGAAACCTATTTAGACACAACTTGTTGGTGAAACTCATGTAGAGACACAAAAGTCTCAGTGGAAACTTATTTAAAGCAGGGCTCGGATTCCGGTTAGGTTTAAATATCTTTATTTCCCATAAGAATACATCGTTATTCACTTACATGAGAATTTATATATAAAGATGCATTATTTTAGGTTATTAATTATGTATTTGACGCAAAACCTATTAAGTTTGGTTCCATTCGCATAAACCGGTTTTTGGAGAAACGTTCATATTAAGTTATTTTTAAATTAACCGGTTCGACCTAAAACCCGGTTAATCCAGACGCACGCCACGCACGATAAAACACGGTTCGGATAGCGATTAAATATTCAAACAACAACAAAACAAAAGTCTCGTTGCAAAATTTATTTAGTCATGATAGTGAAAAATAATTAAAAAAACGAGTAAACTTATTTAGAGAGACTATGTGTTGGTGGAAACTTATTTAGAGAGACTATGTGTTAGTGGAAACTTATTTAGAGAGACTATGTGTTGGTGGAAACTTATTTAGAGAGACTATGTGTTGGTGGAAACTTATTTAGAGACACAATGTGTTGGTGGATGCGAGTGGCGAGCGCGTTGGTGCAGAACCTCAGCACGCGGCTGGGTGAAGCCTCCGTGCTGTGCTGCTGTCGAGTACTTCACTGTCTCACTGACGTCGTCACTGGTGGGTAATGCAACACGTCAGAACTGTTTAATTCGTTGCTTCTTACTCTGTTTCAACGTTCAAGAACTGAGAAGCATACACACAAGAACCGTCTGGACTCTTGTGTGTATTATATTTAATTTAAAAAACAATGATCCAACACTTTAGGTACTTTTTGTTCGACGACACGCTAGACTAGTTGGTAGTGACCCTGCCTTCGAAGCTAGGGGTCCTTTATTCAATAAGGGACCCCTAGCAAGGGCAGATATTTGTGTGATGAGCACGAGTATTTGTTTCTGAGTCTTGGATGTTTTCTATGTATTTAAGAATATTATTATATTTCTCTATATAAGTACGTTTATCGTTGTCTAGTACCCACAGTTCAAGCCTAGAGCTTAGTTTGGGACTAAGGTCAATTTGTGTGACATTGTCCTGTGATATTTACTTAATAAACCTAAGAAGATTGCCTCGAAAACTTGGCATCAAGATATTTAATTTAGACGTAAACATTCTGTGCCTGCTTTTCAGAGGTATTCAGTTTAGTTATATGTATAAATTAGAATACTGAGCAGGGTACAGTTGCTGAAACTATGTGTAGGTACTTCATTTGTATAGGTACTTATTTGAATGAGAACCAAACCTGTAGCTCAGTTATACAACCACTCAAAATTGATTTATGGCATTTTGATCTACCAGGGCCTCTATTCAACTGCGTTATAACGATATCGTTTTTGACCTGTTTCCGTATTGTCAACGTTTTGATAACTCTTATGTCATTTACAATAATGGCGACTGTGACATAAACGATTCTTAAACGTGTCAAACACGATATCGTTTTAACGCACCTGAATAGAGGCCCAGTTCTACTTATATTGGGACATTTTCCAAAAAAAGTGTACATCGTTAAGGACAAAATTAAACAAAAATACTTTTCAATTTCGTCACGAAAATTAACGTATCGAAATTTCGTGACGAAATGGAAAAGTTAAATTTTCTTAATTTTGTCTCTAACGATGTACACTTTTTTGGAAAACGCCCTCTGACTAAAATGTATATCTCGTAAAACTAATTCGTTTTTTTTACCGAATTCGTTTGTTTTGCGTGAATTAATTTGTTGCGTTGTGTTCCGGTGTGGGGATAAGAAAACCGGTGAAATTATTAGTTTAGTGGCATTCCATCTTAGTTGGGTTGCAGTCTTGAGTGTAAAATGTCTATGGGTCTCAGATTTCACTTACCATCAGGTGGTGGTGGTGGTGCTCGTGTGCCTTCTCCTTGACATAAAAATAAGTTCTTGATAATTGGGGTCTTAAAACACCAGTGTGGTTTTCACACGAGTGTCTTAAGGGCTAATTATGTACAGTTGTATACATAATTATTTATTTACACACATAATTACAACACTTATTGATGGGTTCAGAATCCGAAAGCAAATGACCTGCATTACTACGCGGTGCTACCTGTAACATAATCTAAAGGTGCTAAGTTACGTTTTGTATTGGCTATATTTTAATTTCAATTGATACTAGAATTGGTGCCTATTTAAATTGAGTTGGTTTTGAAAAATGTTCCAGAAACTCATTACTGTATCATATTTGATATCGTTATAAGAATATTACGTTACAGCCGCCAGCACACCCACCACCACAGCCAATGTAAAGATGATCATTGCCAAGGGGTTCTGAACACATTATAGGAGACTTTTGATTTTGATTTGTTTTGATTTGTGGATAAAATGGCTTTTCCTGCCAGGTTCCTTCACGGATTGGAAACATGATATACTCAATAGGATTATTTTGACATTTTTCAGAAACCAACGAAGGCCATTCGGAAGACTCCGATGTGTCCCGGAAACAGCCTAGCACGCCCGAAGAAGAGGCCGAATGGAAACCGAATAAAACCAACATGTCGGACCGGCCGCTGCCGGTGCCGATCGAAAATGAACCCTACTACATGAACATTGATAGGTGTGAGGCTGAAAATTTGCTGAGAGGCGAACCGGATGGCACTTTCATTTTAAGACCATCAAGTCAGGTAAAAATACCTTAGATACAAGGTTTCAAGTTTGTAAGTTTAAATGTTAAATCAGAACTATTCCACATTATATTTGCCCATCTCGCTTCAATATCTCAATCAAGTGGACGTTAAGACAGCTCTTATTCACTTGATGGTAAGAGCGGTTACAACGCCAATAGTGTAATTATAATGAGTTGTGAGTTCGAATCCGGTAAAGAATGACACAATCTGTTAAGTGTAAATCCATATATAACATCATGGCTTTTATTCCCAGAGTGGGGTAGGCAGAGCGAAAGAAATACCAACAAGTCTTAAAAAGACTTGTTGGTCATTCTGTAACCACATTTTGCACAATCAGGCTAAGATGTCCTTGACCAGTGTATTGGTGACAGGTTGCAAGCCCATCGCCTAACAATACTACAAGCCCTTATTCCCTTAGTCGCCTCTTACGACATCCACAGGAAGATATGGAGTGGCACTATTCTAACCCGGCAACGACACGGAAATCGGCAACCACACGGAAATATCTATAATTAGGCTGTTTCTTGGGCAGTTCTTTGGGTTTTAACTACGTGTAGACGGCGGCGAAAAGTCGATCTGTCATTACTTGTTATCTTCGGGAAAGTTCGTATTTCACCCGAGCGACGATGGGACTTCCAGGTACTAAGAACTCGCACCTAAATAAGATATTTCCGGATATTTTTTATACATTATTGCCAAGCTGTAACGATGCGCTGTAATGTCTTCGTTTCTATTTCCGCCCTGTTCTTATTATCGCAGCTAGTAAAGTATAGCAACACAGATCGTTCATTAAACGCGCCGTGCCCGCGCGTGGCGTCGACAGACATCTGCCACCGTAATTGCGTGATCCTTCACGCGTCCGCCGGGCTGTTCACTGGCAAACGCTTGTTTATTCACTACTTTTTCTTGCCTAATGATAGTAATAAGTCAAGGAAGAAAAACGAAATACAATTGTTTATTACACAATAACACTTCAACTTGGTATGTTTTATTACGCAATGCATTTAAAAAATAATAATATAAAAATGGTGTCTTGCATAGTTTTATTTTTATGGTTCCGTATCAAAATGGTAAAAAGGAACCCTTATGGTGAAACTCCGGTGTCTGTCTGTCTTTGTCACAGACAATCCCACAATAGAATAAGTTCAGATATCTATACTAAATTAGTATTATAAATGTGAAAGTGACTCTGTCTGTTTGTTACGCTTTCACGGATAAACCGCTGAACCGATTTAGATGACACGCGGTAAGGAGTTAGTTTGAATCCCGAGGATGGACATAGGGGAGTTTTATCTCGAAAAAATCGACAGTTCCTGAGGGTATAGCGATCAACGACTTCTACGCGGACGGAGTCGCGGGAAACAGCTAGTTAACTATACTATAAATGCTCGAGCCAATACACTGCATGGCGGCCTTTCCCATTGCACGGCAATCAGCCCCATTTTCGGTTGGTCTGCACCAGCAACCCTGCGTATATCTTCGCTCCACCTAGAGCTATCTAGTCTACCCTTTGTCGTTGTTTATGTTAAATACCAGTAGAGTAGGATCATGTGCAAGATCCGTCTGGATCGCTACCACCATCTTATCCTTTAACCTACCGCTAACCAGCGGCAGCGTTCGCATTGTCGTGCGGAACACGACGTTCGTTCGACGTTCCGGTGTGGGGATAAGACAACCGGTGATATTACTAGCATAGAGGCATTCCATCTTAGTTCTCAGGGTGTGCAACTCATTTGTGGTCTGAGGATTGCAGTCATAAGAATGCCAAATATTAAATAGATCCCACTTATCTTCAGGAGATTATTAGGACAAAGCAATGCAATTCAGTTTACGCTGACAGAAAAGGACAACTATATAACTGCTAAAGCTCTATCTTTTACGCTCGCCGTAAAATTAACTGCATAGCTATGCCATAATAGCCCCCCATATGGTATCTGTGTATGTCTGTGTGTATATCTTTGACATGTAGCTCAAACGCTTAAACCGATTCAGACGTGGTTTTAGGTAGAAAGCTAGTTCAATCGTGATGGTTTTTAGCTAGGTTTCATGTAAATTGGATGGGCCGTTGAAGATATATCACCTCTCAAAGAAGACATCGCCGTTATAAACCCTAGTTTGAAGGAAGCAACAATGCACTTCTGCTAGTGCTTAATACTCGTCTATCGACATCCGTATGAAACAATTATGGAATGATCGTCATTATAAAATAACAGCGTTCTATAGAGGTACTTTTCCCATTAGTTGCAAATCTTTCATTTATGCTTATCGCAATTATAAACAAGTCAATTTTTGAAATTATTACACGATGAAATATATTTCCCCGATTCCTACAGTTGATTTTGAACGATCATTTGGTTCGCTGAAATAGATATTATCACCAAGGCGATGAAGTTTAATGTGCCCTCGCACTATTGAGACATCAGTACATAATTGCTCTCGTCAAACCGGGCTTTGATCATCATGACTCTTTGACTCTTTGGCGCTGCGTAGAGATATAGCATCAATCTGCATTCTCTATCGCTTGTATAACGGGAGTGCTCCGAGGAACTGTTCGGATTAGTTCCTGCCACATCCTTCCACCTTAGTCCTACGCGATAGAACTTCCACCACCATCATTTAGATGTTGGCAGTCCACAACTGTGTGTTTTACTAGGAATTTCCTGCCACGCACGCCTGAACTGTCTGCTCGTTTGCCTCCTATTCCATAAAAAAAATACTGAATCCATAGCATTCAAAGAGAAATAATTCCAAATTACACACTGCACTCCTTGGCACGCTGGACTGTCGCGCGGCTGTGCTGTACAGTGAATGGTGGCTTTATCGTTATTATTCCTGGATAAATACAACGACCATCTGCCGCCATCGCAGTCATCGCACTCGCTGTGTCGATTGTGTGCGGTGCGAACAAATACTGCCCAGATTAAAGATAAATAAGTGGTTTTGCTGGGAATTCATTCAATAAGCCTTAAAGTAACTTATCAAGAGAACGCTTCAAACTATGACTTCTTGATACTATCGTGCAACTAAATTCTTAGTTGAATATACCTAGTTGACACGCTAGCCTAGTTCGTAGTGACCCTGCCTTGGAAGATAGGGGTCCTGGGTCCAAATCCCGGTAAGGGCAGATAATTGTGTGATGAGCACGAGTATTTGTTCCTGAGTCTTGGATGTTTTCTATGTATTTAAGTATATATTTTTCTATATACCCCGTATGGTTGCCGGGTTACAGTAGTGCCACTCCATGTCTTCCCGTGGATGTTGTAAGAGGCCACTAAGGGAATAAGGGCTTGTAGTACTGTTAGGCGATGGGCTTGCAACCTGTCACTAATACACTAGTAAACTTCTTGACTTGGTTGTGCAAAATGTGGTAACAGAATTATAAGCAATTTAAGGTTGTCGGTATTTTTGTAGCTCTACCTACCCCACTCTGAGAATGAAGGCGTGATGTTATGTATATTACTCGCTCGCCTATATACCATAACAATGACCAGAACATGTCAAAAGCAATGTTAGATGAATAAATGTACTTACCTACTTTCAGCCGGAGCACGCGTACACGCTGACGGTGTCGTGCGCGCGCGCCGTGCACAATGTGGGCGTGCGCCGGCGGCCCGACGCGCGGGTCGCGCTCGGCTACCCGCGGCGCGGCGAGCGCAGCTTCCCGAGCGTCGGGGCGCTGCTGCGACACCATCGCAGGCGCAGGTATCGGTCACTGACATTAAGCTGCGTACGAATAGCGCTTACCCTGCTACGAGTAGTTGGTTACGCGTATGTTTACACGTACATTTGAACGAGCGCCTCCTCTTTGACGCGCGACTAGACCGACTGCCAGCGGCTCGCGCGGCATGCGTGCTCCAAAAATGTAGCAGGTACGGATAGAGCGTTCCAGGACACGCGTAACTGACTACGTGTAGCAGGATACGCGTTATTCGTACACGTAACTCGCTGCCACGGAACGAGGTTTTGACATAGGTTCGGGACTTTAATTCGTCTATTTCATATTCCAACGTAAGAATAAAGTGTTAAGGTTTAAAATAAAATTGTGTTTTGTGTGTGTTGAGTCCTTTTATTACTAAGGAACTTAAACCCAGAGTGGCTGTCATTTTAATAATTTAATCATAATATTTAACACTAGTTCCTGTGGCAGCATGTTAGGCGCACAGGTAGCTGTGGGTGACACTTTCACTACGAGTATAAGACGTATTTATTACTAATTGATTGTGATAACATATTTCGCGTAATAGATTGTTTGTCATAATTGAATGCTTGGTTGAGTTTCATTTAATACTTTGATTGACGTAATTATCATATTGTTATATGTATTGTATAATAATTGTTATCATTTATAATTTTAATGTTACTTCACCGGTTGTTTATTTGTTTGTTTTTTTTTAAATTATGAGCTGCAATTTTAATCCACTTTACCTCGTAACACCCGATTATATTCAAGATAATTTAATTTAAACTTTAAACTACAATTTTCTTTGTTTAAATTTAATATTCAAAATTGCAATATAGAACTTTATTTCCTTGCTAGTAGAGTCACGTTCCCATTCACAAAAATCTTTCTGTTAATTGTATTGTGGGCCTCACGAGATTAAAATTATTCTCATAAAATTATAACAAGTGACAATTATTAATCACTCGTGACCAAAAATCTTTACCACAAAACAATTGTGCGATTTAAAAACTATCGAAAAAGGGAATAACTGTAAATGGTTTTGTGAAAAGAAAAGCCCTCCTCAAGTTTCACGCCTCTTGTTGCAGACTACTGCTGGTGGCGGGAGGCAGCGTAGTAGGCGCCACTACCCTCAACGAGCCCCCTCGGTACTATCAGACCCCCAGCAGCCTCCCGGTACCGCTGCGACCGCAATAGATGTCTCTCTTGATCACACCAGGCCCCTGTCAGTGATGGCGACCATTCGGTGTACATTGCGTAGATTAAATGAAGCCCAGAGATGAAGGAACTTGTCGAAATTGTGATGTATACCGAATTGTAACCTGACAGATGACAAGTGACAATCGGGTTACATTGCGAAGCTTACAGGGCTGGGATTCTTCATGGTAATAACGATATCGTCCTTGACGTGTTTCCGTATTATCAACGTTTTGATAACTCTTATGTCATTTACAATAATGGCGACTGTGATATCATCATCATCATCATCATATCAGCCGAAAGACGTCCACTGCTGGACATAGGCCTCCCCCAAGGCTCTCCACTTAGACCGGTCTTGTGCCTTCCGCACCCATCGCGATCCCGCGATCCTTACGAGGTCGTCGCTCCATCTTGTTGGAGGCCTACCAACAGCTCGTCTCCTGGTCCGTGGACGCCATTCGAGAACTTTCTGGCCCCATCGGCCATCAGTTCTGCGAGCAATGGGCCTCATAAGAAAGCTCAGAGTCACTCAGAGGGCTATGGAGAGAGCTATGCTCGGGGTTTCTCTGCGGGATAGAATCAGAAATGATGATATCCGCAGTAGAACTAAGGTTACCGACATAGCCCGAAGAATAGCGAAACTTAAGTGGCAGTGGGCGGGGCACATTGCTCGCAGAACTGACTGTGATATAAACGATTCTAAAACACGTTACACGCGATATCGTTATAACGCAGTAGAATAGAGGCCCAGTTCTGTGATTGGTGTCGACGCAGTGAGTTGCGTTCCTGGAGCACTCACCCGGTTACGATTCTCGATAAAGGCAAATACTTTGTGATGAGCGCGAGTATTTGATTTTCAGTCTTGGATGTTTTCTATAACGTCAAAACAACAGAATAACAGACTTAAAAGTGGCTGTTGTAGAGAATGCTTTACGATTTCGAGGAGATTGTGAGCTTGCCCTTGATGTATTTTTTTATAAAATTACATACACACATAACATCACGCCTTCATTCCCGGAGTGGGGTAGGTAAATCTATAGAAATACCAACAACTCTAAAAAGACTTGCTTATAATTCTATAACCACATTTTGCACAATCAGGGAAATTTACTAGAATATAAGTGACAGACCAGGTTGCAAGCCCATCGCCTAACAGGGCCTATATTCTAATGCGTTATAACGATATCGTGTTTGACGTGTTTAAGAATCGTTTACGACTCGGCCGCCATTATTGTAAATGACATAAGAGTTATCAAAACGTTGACAATACGGAAACACGTTTAAAACCATGTCGTTATTACCGTGTAGAATCCCAGCCTGTACTACAAGCCTCTACTCCCTTAGTCGCCTCTTACGACTTCCACGGGAAGATATGGAGTGGCACTATTTTAACCCGGCAACCACACGGGGTATTTGTTAAAAATAAAATTGTACTCTGAAAAGTGACTTGTAACGACTGTTATTAACTAATTATTTCATTTCATTTCATTTACGTATTGTAGAATGATTTATTATAACACTTTCTTTAAACTGTAAGTATTATAACATTATTTTGTATTAAGGTGTGTGTCCCTTGATAGTTATTTAATTTATAAGTAATTATGATGATGCAACTCGTCGTTGATTTTACTGAATTGTCATAATATGTTAATTGTATGATCAATTTAATTAGATCAAAAATCAAGAATGTCAACGAATAGCAATAAAATAAGTTTTATGGCCTTGTCTATGGGTAACATGTTTTTTTAAATCTAGTTATAATCCAATGCATTTCAATCTTTGCCGAGTGCAGCACGCTAGGTTTGCTGTACGCTAGGTTAGTAGGAAGTGTTTTTTATATAACGTATTTAATATTACTAAAAACCGAGTTACTTAATAATGTAGTGGCCTTATTCAGGCTTCCGAATAGTTCTCACCACGGAATGCCACGGGCTCGCGTTTTAGACTCACTTAATACCAGGTGGCTTTTGTGCCAATCTTCCATATGCCATAAATAATAAAAAAAATGCAGAGTTAATGTTTGTCTAAAATTTAAGTAAATATTAAATAAAAGAAAAGCTAGATAAAAGAAATGCTTTTACCAGTTTAACATACATTTTAATAGTTTCGTGTTAGTTAAAAATCACTGTGTATAAACCAAAATCAGTGTAATATGATTTGTAACACTTATTGCAGTAAGTTGTTTTATTATATTCCTTTACACCCATTCCCAGCCCTCTCCAACAAAACTTTGTTAGTGCTCTAGTCCATTAAACTGTAATTTTTCTATGACAATCACCATGGACTCATTAAAGAGACAATGATGGATATAATAGGTTTCCATGTTTTGTACAGTCAAGTATTTACATACTCGTACGTAATAAATATCACTCGAGAAGACATTGGTTCGGTAAGAGTATTTTCCCTTGTGGAGTAAACAGAAGCACATGGGTAAGCTCCTCGCGCTTGTGTCAAGCCCTCTCCTGCACCCTATTTCATCATTCTTACAATATCATGTGGCATTTCAGTGAACTCCAATGCTCTCAAATTAGTAGCTAATTACTCAAACCGAGCGTTTATTTAACTGCCTTGTTTTCTAAATTATTGTATTACTGATGGTGGTGCTTTGTCTGTATATAATGGGGAGCGTTCTGAGTAACTGTTTAGAGTGGTGCCAACGGTATCATTCTAGCATCACGCGCCTCGTCATGAGCAGGATCTTCCTTCTCATTTTCTCCCCGGACACAAACACTTATAACAACCTTTTTTGCCGAGGTTTAAAAACAGACAAAGTTTAATTTTGCAAAGCCTGCTGGTCCTTTTGTAACAAATATTGCGATTTAATCTGCCGCGAAACAATTAAAGTAAAAAATGACCGCTATTTTTCAACAACTCTTCCATTGAAATAAAGCTAAGCTGCATTCCTTCAGATAATTCAATATCTGAATTATCAAAGGGATTAACCATCATTACGGAAGCGAATGATTTTCAGCTCTTAAAGCATACACTTATAGAAGATTTTGGCTTGGGATTGATAATTGTATTATTAGTCTAAATTAAAGGTTTTAATTGGTCAGTTAAAATGTAATTAGTCCAACGGTTACCGTTGCTCGACTTGCTCGTTATTTTGATATTTTAAATTATATTGAATTATAAGGACAATTAATCGTCTATTGTTTGAGAACGGTATTAATAACTTAATTGTGCTCCGAGTCTGGGGAAAATTACTTGAAACAGTCGCTTAAGAATCTTACTTACAACAACCTTTAAAAAAAACTAAGTGAGTTTGACGACGCTGTAGCCTAGTTCAATGTGACCCTGCCTACGAAGCTACTGGTCCCGAGATTTATTCTCGGTAAGGGCAAATATTCCTCTTGATCTTAATTGTTTTTTCTTTAATTAATCTATTTATATAGGTATGTTTTGCCCCTAGAGCTTAGTCAGGACTAGGTCGATTGGGTCATACACAGATTTAGGTTATGGTTTTTCCTGTGGCCACACCGGAAGTTAACGTTTTTGAGACCTAATTTTCTGGCTAAGCTCATTCCCGCATAAACGGCGTCAGGACTGCTTTAGACCTATCATATAAAAACATAACTTATACGCACGGAAGCATTTAACTATTAACGACAGGACCACCACCACCAAAGGCTACTATTGTTTTTAAAAGTGTGTATGACCCAATTATGTAGTGTAAGATGGCCCATGACATATTCATTCAGTTTTTGAAACTGTACTTCCACCAAAAACATTTTCATGTAAAATGTTGCCGAGACGAGACCATATGGCTCTCACTGGCAAAAAGTTATCGAGTCTCATGTAGCGCCAAGCTTCTAACTCTACTTGCTCTACAAGCCCTAACTTCACAAACTCTACCTCAATCAAAATATGTGGCTTGGCCTTTTCGCTACCGTCACATGGGCGTAAGGTGGAAAATGTATTCACTGTTCATTACGTTTCTGTTATACAATAGTTCTTGTAGTAACGAAACGACCATGACACATAATTTTCACTAAGGTGTAGTTTGTGAAGATAGGGCTTGTAGAATAGAATAGAATAGAATAGAAAAAAACTTCATTCACATGCCGTGGACATGAAATTATAACAAATACACAAAAAAACTAAAATAAACACACACAAAACTATAAAATGTGGAATAAAATTGTGCAACATCTTAAAAAATAATTAAATCCACGGCATCTCCGTGAAAGGGCACCGGCTCAGCATGTGCTGCAGCATTGCTGCTGCAGCGCTGATATTCTGCCGGAGACCATGGGTGCGGCAGGGGACGCAAAGTCACTTACACTATAATTTAAAACATTAATTTAAAAATAAAACCACAACCTTAACTTACAGTGAAATTAAATCTATTTATAAGTCTAATTATCAAGTTATAAATATCCAACTGAAATAATTAGGTATTGGCCTGAAGTTTCTGCTGATTCAGCAGATGCAGCTAATATTTACCTTTAAAAGCTTCTTTTGAACGAGCATCTCTGATAGGCGGAGGAATGTTGTTCCAGCACCTCGAGGCCAAATACCTAAAACTTCCTCTAAAAGCGGTCTTGTGTCTGTATGGAACCAAGACGCAAGATCTTGCCGATCGGTGCCTGGCTGTTTTGGATGACCAATTTAGTTTTTCATGCAAGTAAATAGGTGTACTAGTCTTCACAACCTCAAATAATAAGCTTGCAAATAACAACTCTTTCCTGTGCCATGTTCAAAGTATTTGCTTTATTAAGAAAAGGAGTGGAGGAGCAAGAAGGAGAGAAGGAGCGAGGAGGAACGGGAAAGCAGTACCTAACACAAGCATTTTGAACACGCTGTAAAAGTTTATGGGTTTTAGCAAATAGACTCGAACCAAACAAAGTTAAGCAGTAGTTCAACTTAGTAAGTATCAGCGCTTCACAAAGGCGAATACGTAGATCAACGTCCAAATAATTCGCGGAACTCTGTGTAAAATACTTAACCTATTGTAGAGTTACAAGCTTGGCTCTACATAAGATCTGATGACTTTTAACAGTGCGAGCCATATGGCCTAGACCAGACCATAGACGAGCTTCTAGACCATAGACGAGCTCGTCTTGGCAACATTTTACATGTTTTTTTTGGTGAGGTTTTCATTTCTGGTATATATTTAGAGAGGAAGAATTGTTTCAAGGTATTTCTGATTTGTTATTTTATTTGTATCATTGTTAAGCAACGAAAAATAGTACAAGGTGTCTCTAACAATGTAGGGGTTATTCCCATCTTCCAACCTATCCAACGCAGGTATATGGAAATTTAGCCATATACCTGGGTTGGATAAGTTGGAAAATGGGAATAACCCAAATGTAGGGATCGATTCTACTCCTCAAATGGATCTCTAAAAATGAGGTAATTTTTTTTTTTTTTTTTCATACAAATAAATTAATTCACTGATTTTACTAGTAAACTTTGAAAGTTTGATCACTGATAACTTACTGTAAATTAAGTTATTTTCTAAGTCGTAGAACAAAAGATATAGCATTTGAGGAGTAGAATCGAAACCTACATTTAAAGCCCCATGGTCAGAGACACCTTGTGTAAAAAGCCTGTGTCAGCATCATCTAGTCCTTATCTCAGTCACTCGTGGTCGACGCAGCGCGTCTTTTTCTTCCAAATATCCCTATCAGCCGGCACCTCAGTAGTTACTACCATGTTATGTTCTCATATCGGTCTTCAAATAAATACTTAGAGCACATAGAAAAACATAAGTACTTAAGTGCTTCGCAAAAAAATAATCTCTTAAATTTCGTATAATCAGAGCATCTACACCCAAAACTTTTTGCGTGTAAAAAACGCTTTATGATGAATATCACTACATAGTATAAAACAAAGTCGCTTTTTCTGTCCCTATATCCCTATGTATGCTTAAATCTTTAAAACTGCGCAACGGATTTTGATGCGGTTTTTTTAATAGATAGAGTGATTGAAGAGGAAGGTTTATATGTACAATACTTTAATCCGGAGCGAAGCGAGGGCGGGTCGATAGTAACTCTATAAAATAAACCTTCTTAAAACTCGATTTAAACTTTACCCATCCTATCAACTTTAATACATACAAGAAAGATTAAAAAGGTAGAAGAGTGACTTTTCCGATACCCAATGATTGATGCGGCCATCTCGGTGTCGGACCAGCATTGAGACGTGCCCATTTCCCTCTTCCCCGAAACGCGTGACCTAGTAAGAAAGTTCGAGCAAGGAAGCCATTTCCGTAACCACTGTGATGCTACATAAATATCGGAGACCTCTATCATAGACCCTCTCGTCAAAGAGTGGAGGCGGCAGACATAACAGCTACTTTTTATGCCTGTGGGATCGTGGCATCTGTGAGGCTAAATAGTTAAATCTTAGTATTATAAGGCTACTTGATCATATTTTGGATGTTATTTTAGTGGTCGTAGGACCCTGTGCAGGGTCCGTCCGGATCGCTACCACCATCTTATCCATTAACGACCCGCTTAGCAACAGTGTTCGCATTATTGTGTTCCGGTGTGGGGATAAGACAACCGGTGAAATTACTAGTATATAGGCATTCCATCTTAGTCCTCGGGGTAGGCGACGTATTAGAGGTCTTAGGATTATAGTCTTGAGAATTCAAATGTCTATGAGTCTCAGATTCCACTTAACCCCTTTAGGATATTTTTTGCAAATACCCTCTTACACACTTAGCTGTTCGACTGTGCAGGTTTTCTCACGATGTTTTTTCTTTACCTTAAGAGCATAAGGTAATACTTAAGTTAGAAAAAATCATTGGTATCGTGACCGCGGGGGTTCAAATTTTGTACCTTTCGTTAAAGATTCGACCCCCTAAGCCGTTAGGCCACCGACGGAATGATAATCTTAACATAACATTCTCTATTTTACCGGTTTGATAGTTGTATGTACCCTCTACGAACCAACTCTTTGCCGCAGCAATTCCAATAGGCATTGGTCCCACGGCGGGTTTGTTTTATGTTCGGCTTCGTATGTAAAACGGATTGCGAGCTCGATGACTTTATATCTTTTTCGATGCTCTGTATTGGAGTGAACACTAGTTTATTGAAATTCCATTCAAAAGAGCTTTTTTTTAATCACATCGGAATCAGAGCGGTGTTTTAGCTTATCGTGTGTGTATAAAAAACACTGTTCTATTGTAGTGTTTCCGATTAGTATTTAAGGATTTCCCAGTGTTCCTGTCCTTCAATTATATAAATAACAAGAGTATTTACACTATTGCAATGTCCCTTTTTCCAGGCGCTTTTGTGTGTATCAAGAACTATACGTACTATGTACAGTCAAGGGCAAAAATATGTATACACTTTAGTACCTTGTCTATTTAACGTCATGTTTAAGCTGTCATATGAAATTGTGACAGCGATTAAAGCGGCAAGGTACTAAAGTGTATACATATTTTTGCCCTTGACTGTACCCGGGGATAACACCAATGGCAAGATAAACATCGGAGAGAAATAATATTGGGTAATTCATATATACAGTCTGGCTAAGCGTTAGACCCATTCTATTTTCAAAATCACTCCTCTCTAGGGATGAAAATTCCCGCTAGCTCCTGAAATAAAGAATTCTTTACTTTTCGAACAGCCGAGAAAGAAAATTTGGACCATTCATAAAGATACACCTAATCAAGTTAAATCACGTATCTTAGATATTAACTGCATTTGGTTTCACCTTCTTATTTTTTGATTACATTAATATCTTATACTAGCAGTCCGCCAGCGGCTTTGCCCCGCTGCATTCTGACTTTCCCGGTGGAATGTTCTTTTTATTTGGTCATACAAACTGTGTCCTGACAATAACGAACACAACAAAAAAATAACTATCCAATTTGGTGAAGTCGTTCGGCATTAATGCGCGTACATACATTTCGGCGATTCGTATATAATACCTATATACATATATAGATTACAAGTACCAAAGTCGCTTTCCGCGTCTGTCCATCTGTCTGTCTGTCTGTCCACTAACTCGTCTTAAGCCACGCAACGGATTTTGATGGGTTTTCAGTTTCAATTCAATTGGATATTTTTTACGGAAGGTTAATGTTATTACTAAATTCTGGTTTATGTCCGGGTGTTAACTTCACCAAACTCGCATAAACCAAAGCAAGCGAAGGTAGATTCGTAGTCTACACTAATATAAAGAGGAAAGTTTTGTATTTTTTTATGTTTGTAACGAATAAACTCAAAAACTACTGCACCGAATTTGAAAACTCTTTCACGACGGAGTCGCAGGCAACAGCTAGTAAGTATTAATGTAAGTTGCTAGCTTTGTGTACTTAATTCAATGTAACATGCATCGGTGAAAACTTAGTTGCCTTATGAACAACTTCGTTGTGTTAGCACCTAAGCAGTTTACATACATACATAACATCACGCCTTCATCCCAGAGTGGGGTACCTAGGCAGAGCTACAAAAATACAAACAGCTCTTACAGTTGCACAATCAGGCCAAGAAGATTTCTAGTGTATTAGTGACAGGTTACAAGCCCATCGCCTAACAGTACTACAAGCCCTTATTCCCTCAGTCGCCTCGTACGACATCCACGGGAAGATATGGAGTGGCACTATTCTAACCCGGCAACCACACGGGTTTTAGCAGTTTGTTTAGTTTAATAAAGAAAAAAGAACAGGGTAATTTTTCAAGTAATTCAAATACCCCAATCGCATAGTTGAGTGGGCCCTACTTAGTGACCCCGCAGATTGATGTAAGGTCTCGGAACCCACGTAAGTGCGGGTCGCGCCCGGAGCGGCGCTCGAGCATGCTCGGGCCCGCGTCGATCATCTGCGCTAAGCGATGGACCCATTATACACTGACTGGCAAAATGAGCGGAAAGAAAAAAAAAGGTGTAATTTTTAACGTACTTAAAATGACCGAGTTCTTAATGAACAGATGGTTTCGTGTAAGGAAAGTACATAAATACGGTTGTTCCATCACGTTAAATTGTTGCGTTAAAAGATGCACCTTTTTTAGGGTTCAGTAGCCAAATGGCAACAAACGGAACCCTTATAGATTCGTTATGTCTGTCTGTCTGTCCGTCCGTATGTTACAGCCACTTTTTTCCGAAATTATAACAACTTGTTGAAACTTGGTAGGTCATTAATGCGGTGCACAGAATACATCTTGTATTCTGTGCACCGCATTAAGATTTTCACACAAAAATAGAAAAAAAAACAAAAAAATTGGGGGTTCCCCATACTTAGAACGAGTTGTTTTTTACAAAATTGAATAGTTCAGACACTTCCAAAGTGGTAAAATGTAGGTCCCTTGTAACTTATTAAATAAGATAATGATAAAAGTAAAAAACAATATATGATTACCATGCAAACTTCCACCGAAAATTAGTTTGAACGAGATCTTGTAAGTAGTTTTTTTTGATACGTCATAAAGCCTCTTGCTGCTACGGAACCCTTCATGGGCGAGTCCGACTCGCACTTGGCCGCTTTTTTTTCGTTCCGTTAATTTTGCCAGTGTGTATAGATTGAGGTGTCTTTGAAAATATAACGAGTAAAAATTACGAAGTCGTTTTACTGAAATGATTTACAAAGTCACCGGTTATATCTATTATCTAGCTGTGCGTCGCGACGCCCCTGGGCGTCACTGTCCCAGCCGTCGCGATCGTCGCGATCGTCGCGAACCGGTAAGTCCGCGTAACGCACGCGAACTACTCGTAATAAGTACACGTGGGTATCTCTTAAATGATTTTGTGTAACCCATATTGTCGTGATGGTAGTTATTGTCGAATACTATCAAACTTCAACGCAATCTATACTAATAATATAAAGAGGAAAGATTTGTTTTGTTTGTTCGTTTCGAATAGGCTCCGAAACTACTCTGGACCGATTTGAAAAAATATTTCACCATTAGAAGCCGACATTATCCCTGATGAACATAGGCTACTTTTTATCCAGTGATTCAAGAGGAAGGTTTATATATATAATACTTTAACCCGAAGCGAAGCGAGGGCGGGTCGCTATCATCACTACATAGTATAAAACAAAGTCGCTTTTTCTGTCCCTATATCCCTATGTATGCTTAAATCTTTAAAACTACGTAACGGATTTTGATGCATTTTTTTAATACATAGAGTGATTAAAGAGGAAGGTTTATATGTATAATACTTTAATCCGGAGCGAAGCGAGGGCGGGTCGCTATTTTATAATAAAACGTAAATGTAACATGACACATCCAGACCGATGGACAGAATTAACAGAAAACAAGTTGAAAATTTCACTCAGTTTCACTTCAATCAAGAAAAACGAAGGGTTTCTATTCTATAACGTAAAACCGTTATAGCCTTTGACCTGCAGCCATTACTGACAAGTAAATAAGAGCTATCAAAACGTTGAAAATACGATAACCCATCAAAATCTCAGCCCTGCGATGTTGGCAGCTTACCTGTTTTTATATAATACATACATACGTAACATCACGCCTTCATTCCCAGAGTGGAGTAGGCAGAGCTACAGAAATACCAACAACTCTAAACAGACTTGTTTATAGTTCTATAACCACATATTGCACAATCAGGCCAAAAAGTTTACTAGTGTATTAGTGACAGGTTGCAAGCCCTTAGTCGCCTCTTACGACATCCACAAGAAGGAGTGGCACTATTCTGACCAGCAACCACACGGAGAAAAATAAATAAATGTAACAAAATGTTTTATAAAATGTAAGGTTTCTTTTTTTTAGGACTTCTTAATTACCAGTCTACCAGGTGGCACGTATACTGTTTGCTAAATTACAAAAATAAAACAACTTAAATTGTTTCACGAAGCTCTTGAAAGATAGGTGTTATCTGAAAGCTAGGACAAAGACAAATCCTGGGACTCGCGTCAGCTGTTTATCTTATTCCATTGAATTTTCCTACACAAAGTTGGTAACTTGTGAAGAGAGATATAAATCTTAGAAATAGGACGTCCTAAATGTGTCCTTTTAGTCCCTGGCATTAAGATATACAAAAAGCCCTTTATTTTCCGATTGAAAATACAAAAAGATTTAAATTTACACTTTATAAGTGCATTTTTTTTTCTTAGCCCGTTTGTGCAAAATGTGCTTACAGAATTATCAAGAAGCTTCTTAGAGTTGTTTGTATTTCTGTAGCTCTGCCTACCTCACTCTGCGAATGAAGGCGTGATGTTATGTATGAATGTATGCATTAACTTTTATGTTCGTTGTGAAGGCCCATGATTTCCATTCTTCTCGGTCTTCAGCTAACTTTTGCCATTTTTCCCTTGCTATTTTTTAACGTTGTCTTCTTAGCGTGCGTGACCTCATGGTCTCCCTTTGTTATTTTTTTGTAATTTTTCCTAGTCCAGTCTATAGGGGCTTCAAAGAGGCTACATCTATGAGAAGTGTTAACAAAACAAAAGTGTGCACGTATGTTTTATTTATGTCTTATCCCGGTCGCATTAATGAATATAAGTACAATCAACAGCAAAAGTAGATGATCAGTTTGGTACTTTATCGCACTAACGTAATACTGCGACAATTGGGATGCGGCGAAGTAGAGAAAGTGACAAGGTACTAAAATTATCATCGACTTTTGCCGTTGAGTTTACTAAAAAAAACCGGGCAAGAGCATGTTGGACCATGCTCAGTGTAGGGTTCCGAAGAAATTAAGTACTACAAACATAAAAATCAATAATTTTCTATTTAAAGTCATTTGGTGCAGTCTTAGATGATTTTAGTAGGTATAAACAATTTAACCGCCTGTATCTCAAGAACTAATGATGTCTACTTTGTCGTGATAGTTTTCCTTATAAATTCGTTATATGTGCTTTTATTTAATTTTTTTTTCAGATTTTTGGGGACACTTGACTCTAACAAAAATTAGCGCTTTAAAGCTAAATATTTCATAATTGGATCCCTTGATCGAAAAATTGTTTAACAGACCCGTAATATTTTTGAAAGACCTATCCAACGACATACCATACTATGGGGTAGACTAGAAAAAAAAATGCATCCTCACGTTACGTGTAGGGGTGGTACCCTAAAAAACATATTTTTCTAGTAGAAATACTAAAAATCTGAAGGAAAACTTAAATGAAAGAACATATAACGAATTTTTAAGGAAAACTATCACGACTAAGTGACATCATTGGTTCTTGAGATACAGGCGATTAAACTGTTTATACCTACTAAAATCATCTACGACGGCACCAATTGACTTTAAATAGAAAATTAGTTATTTCTTGTTGATTTTTATGTTTGTAGTACTTAACATCTTCGGAACCCTACACTGATCAGATCATGGTTCGACAAGCTCTTGCCTGGTTTTTGTAACTCCCATGGTAAGCATCACAAATATAACGCCTGCTGGAATCCCCAAAATCTCTGCAAACAGTCGTATGAAAACCTGTTTATCTTAATACTTCTCCTTTATTTTCCTCATATTCCGGAAAAAATATCAAAGCTGGTATAAAACATATATTTTTCCCTGTTTTGTTTGAGGATAAGCTTTAGGTCCATACAAAAGAAGATGCGTCAAAGCGATCCCATACTAAGTTACACATATCCAATTTAATAGCTACAGAAGACATACACTCGGATACTGAATAAGTAGTAAGTCTTCTTTGCTTTCGGCGTCATAAAATGTTTTAAAAAACAAAACCGCCTTCAAAGTTGCACTGGCCTAATTACCTACCATTTAAAAAAAGTTATTTGTTGGAGGCTTGTAGTATTGTTAGGCGATGGGCTTGCAACCTGTCACTAATACACTAGTAAACTCCTTAGCCTAATTGTGCAAAATGTGGTTACAGAATTATCAACAAGTTTTTTAGAGTTGTTGGTAATTCTGTAGCTCTGCCTACCCCACTCTGGGAATAAAGGCGTGACTTTATGTATATGTATGTTATTTGTTGGATATTTGAAGTCGGCATTTTTTTTTCATTAAATTATTTAATACTTTTTAGTGATCATAATATTCTGTTATGTAGTCTATTCTTTTTAATAAAAGAGGGGAAATACTGGAAAAAGGCCGAATCTTAAGTACCCGAAACCGACGTGCATGCATGACTCGATGTTTTAATGTGGAAAAAGCGAAAGAGATTTTTCAGGATCGTAGCAATCGAAAGAAGTGGTCTCTGCCTACCCCTCTGGGAAACAGCCGTGATTTATGTATGTATGTAGTCTCACATCTCAATTAATAAGAATCTATAATACATTTCAAACACGCCGCATGCAACGCCACGTGAAACTCGTAGTCATATATTTGAATCATGTAAATATGCTTAGTTATAATCGCTCAACTATCTTAATCGTGATATCTTACAGCCACCCTTGAAATAGGTACCTTTAAGGAGTTCCGGTGGCCATCTGTGGTCTTCATCATCAGTTCCACTTAAACAAATGATACTTTTTGAATGCAAATGATGGGCTTATAATATTTCAGGAGTTCCATTGATTTCTAAGATCTCATCATCAGATCCTGATATGCTGAAAATGAAACCAACTAGAAAGTAAACATTGTTTTAAATTTATAATTTTTAAATCAGTTCAGCGGTCATTGAGTTATCAGGGAACATACATTAAAAAAGATCCCGATGAATTGAGAACCTCCTTTTTTTGAAGACGTATAAAAATACAAAAGGCCTCCCTGCCTCCTTGAAAAACTGCGCGCAAATTCGGAACAGCGACACGTGCAGCGGGGCGTTGTTTTGAGCGAGCAAACTCAACGTGCTACCTACTCTGGTGTGCACACTGCACCCGACAATGCACGCTGGACCGCTCCACTGCATGCGCAGCTGTTTCGAATATGCGGCCTAAGTTTTCGACATTAGTGATGTCAACTTTAGCTCTTAACGGGAATGTATGCAATAACCAATCATCACTCTGTATTAGATAAGGATTTCTAATTGTATTTTGCATGGCAGAGCTACAATAATTGAATGCTTCTTATTTTCAAAACATTCGGCGTTTTAATTATTTACGGGGTTCGCCAAAGTTCACTTGAAGTTGCAAATTAGATTATTGGAACTCCAGAAATGTTTCTTATATCATTCTATATCATAATTCTTCATAAAAATATTTCTCATACCATTTTACATCATAATGATCACACTTAATAATAAATATTAATAATACAACTGTTCATTTTCAGGATTTAAAAAATATTTAACTGATAAATAAGGTTAGGTTAGGTTAGGTTTGTTTTATAAACGTCCTAAAATCAGAACTGTTTTAGTAAAAATAACTTTAAGAGTTGCGATGATTATGAATAACAAATTTTAAACAACAAAGTATGAGAAAACAAATGAAGAGTTATTGATATGAATACAAATCGGTAATAAAACAAAAAATAGGAATAAGAGAATTTTACGTGAGCCAATACGGACGGATTTAGTGTAATATACCACAGTACCGTTGCATTTCTTAACTTAGCTCAATCTTAGATAAGTAAAATACGTTAGGTGACTAGAAAAGACTGGTAGAGCGTCTCTTGCGACTGTTTGTCCCGGATGTCCCGAGAATCCCTCAGAGCACGACGACGCGACCTGCTGGCCGCGCGCCGGCGCGCACCGTGTCGCGCAGGAGCTCGCCGCTGCCCCGCGCTTGCGCTCGGCTCAACGCGCTCCTGGCATGGGCGACTTGTTTGCGTGGCGATGGGCGGCAGTGTGTAATGAATGCTTGAGATTCTGTGAGGCGATGGATGCTAGGTGCTCAACTATTACATTATAATTTGTTTTCTATTATTGGTATATAATCTTTAAATGTAAGTCTAAGTTTAGTGACGCATTGCTTACACTGTAATGTCATGTAAACGTATTTATCAATAAATAAATAAATTTCGTTGAGATACGTAAAAAATGTGTAAAACTGATCCACATTCACCTGAGAGAAAAATGCCAGACAAACAGACACACAAACTTATTATGCGTCTCTCTTTCTGCAACAAGTGTTAAAAATCAGAGAGTTAAAAGACAAGAGCGTTTATATGGATAAATAAAAGAGAGCATTTCCTCTTAAGCAACGGTTGCTTCCTGTATCTTCGATCGGTATATTCAAACTCCATCGACTCGATAATCGGTTTTTAATCGACTTTAAAAAGATACGGGTGTATTCCAATACGAAGCGTTAAACTTAACATCGACTGTATGTACGTGGACACAAGATTGATATTGGGACTTTGCGCTTAATGCCTATTCGCGGCGGGGGTTACAGATGAGAATAAAGAATGCTATTCATGTTGCGATTTCTTTCTAATGATTAAAGCACAAAATATACACGAATTGGCGATTTAGTTCTTTATTTCGAGCTTTTCTTGTTCTTTATATATATTAAAAAACAGGGCTAGAGCATGTCGGACCATGCTCAGTGTAGGGTTCCGAAGCCGTTAAGTACTACAAACATAAAAAACAACAAATAATAACAAATTTTCCAGTTAAAGTCAATTGGTGCCGTCTTAGATGATTTTAGTAGATATAAACACTTTAATCGCCTGTATCTCAAGAACCAATGATGTCTACTTAGTCGTGTGATGAATTCAGTTAAGAACCACTTCTAGCCCTCCGAATGATGGCATAATATCCAAAATTTGAAAAATCTACACACTCTTGGAGGACCATTATACAGCAGGTCTTAGGTAAAATTGGATCATATTGCCAATTTCGCCCCGACCAGGGAGCCAATTGAATCTCACGTGAAGGCAAACGTATTTGATATCATAATACGCATGAGAACTTCAGTCAACAGTAAGATTCAAAAATAAATTTCTCTGTGAAAATCGGCTATTTTTACACCAGTAGATGGCGCCCGTGTGCTTGTTTCACTACAGTACTAAAAGCCGTAAGCAAAATCGCAGTAAATCTATATTTTAAATCTATATTGCATGTAAACGATTATAAGACATGTTTGCATCAATATAGATAATGTACATAGGTGAACTTATCACATACGTGATAGAGATCCCATATGGGACAAGTTCAGGTTCTACTTCAGGTTTGAGGGTTGACTGGACTCTTCCAGTAGGAAGAGTCCAGTCAACCCTCAAACCTGAAGTAGACCTGCTTATTCTATAAGCAAGGACAATTCAAGATGATAGAACATACATCCGAGAACAGCTTTAATAAAATACATACATAGATAATTAGATATACTAATGTACATACGTAAACAGCAATTATCCATTAACCACCCGGCAAGCAACAGCGTTCGCATTGTTGTGTTCCGGCGTGGGGATAAGACAACCGGTGAAATTACTAGCATAGAAGCATTTCATCTTAATCCTCAGAGTTGGCAACGCATTTGAGGTCTTAGGAGTATAGTCTTGAGAATTCAAATGTCTATGGGTCTCAGATTACACTTACCATCAGGTGGCCTAAATGCCTTCTGCTTAACATAAAAAAAACTAACAACATAGCTAAGGTTCAACACTCAGACTCATCTTGATGATTTAGCTATAACTTCTTTAACCTGCCGTTCAATGACCAAACATATCTAGATTGCCACAAGCACGGTGAGAGCTCATTCCACAATTGAACAGCTTAAAATATGGTGAATACCCTATTTTTAAGGTTCCGAAGTCAAACTAGGAACCCTTATAGTTTCGCCATGTCCGTCCGTCCGTCCGTCCGCAGCCTAGCGCAGAGACTCATAGTACTAGAAACCTGTAATTTGGCATGAATATACATATTAGTCGCGCCAACAAGTAGTAAAATAAAAAATGTTGTTTTTTTTTAGCGTACTTACCGTAACGTGGGGATGTATTTTTTTTCTCGTTTACCCTATAGTGTGGGTGTCGTTGGATCTTTTAAAAATATTACCGTTTTGCGAAAGGGATCCGTTTATGAAATATTAAGCTTTAAAGCGCTTATATGTGTTAGAGTCAAGTGTACAGCCAAAACTACAAATACTAAATATCAAAATCAAATCAAAATCAAAATATTTATTCAGGAAATACACCACCATGGGGCTCTTTTACACGTCGGTAATATGAAGTGAACTTACTAGCGCTTCGGACAAGACCATCATTGCGGAGAAGAAGCGCCAAGAAACGAATAAATACTTAAAAGTAAGTTACATTACAAGTACTTAATAAAGTAACAAATAGTAATTATTAAAGCTAGAACAAATAAAATAAAATATAAAATATATCTTAAATGAAAGCGCATATAACGAATTTAAACGGAAATCTGTCACGACTAAGTCGACACCATTGGTTCTAGAGATACTGGCGATTAAATTGTTTATACCTACTAAAATCATCTAAGACTACATTAATTACAAAATTAGTTATTACTTGTTGTTTTTTGTGTTTGTAGTACTTAACGGCTTCGGAACCCTACACTGAGCATGGTCCGACATGCTCTTGCCCGGTTTTATATTTCCAGTCGCCCATGCATGTCCAGCATTCTCGTAGAATCTCGGCGTGAATGGGCGCATTAGCAGGATCGAAGCTCCTCCGATAACAGTGTTAACGGGACACGCGACCTTGGCACGGATAGGGGTTTGAAAGAATGCTCCTTGTTTCGAAGTTGGTGCTTAAACGTTTCGGGCTGAGCGAGGGAATTGTTGACAAGCGACTGCAATTTTTTATCCTTGATATTTTAAAGAGATGTTATTTAGCTTGATTTGTCTGTCACGTAATTGATTTTTCGGATCAACACCGATGATTCGGTTTTGAGATACGCGTCATACTCGTGAACGGGTGCTGTTTGTGGGGTCCGGTCACGTTTGCAAGGACTGGTTCTTCAGTTTATTATTCTAGATATTATGGCTTTTGACGTAGAGACCTCGTCGTGTTGTTCTCCTAGACTTATTATTTTTAGTTTATGTTATTAGCCTTACATTTGTATTGATTTTATTTGTTCAAGCTTTAAACATTATTAATAATTACTTTATTAAGTACTTGTAATGTAACTTACTTTTAAGTATTTCTGTACTTTATGTTTGAAAAAATTACCTTCTGCTGGAGTTTCTTGGCGCTTCTTCTCCGAAATGATGGTCTTATCTGAAGCGCTAGTAAATTCACTTCATATTACCGACGTGTAAAAGAGCCCCATGGGGGCCTATTTACTGAATAAACATTTTGATTTTGATTTTGATTTAGGCGTTTTTACATTTGAGAGATTTTTGAAATGGTTCTTAACTTTTTCCGGTAACGGCAGGTATTTATGTGTTGACCAAGAGTATTTTTTCCCGAGTTTTGGATGTTATTTATGTATTTTAGTATACAGGGTATTTTTTTATCAGTGCACAAATTTTAAAATATGATTTTGTATCGTTAATATAATATATTACGACAATAAAACGAGTACTTTTTTTTGTTGCAAATTATCTCTCTTGTACTTTCTCGCGTGGACACAAAGTCACACTAGAAAATGATGACATGGGTTGTCAAGCTGTAGGTATGCGTTACACTGCATTGATATTCGAAATTTGAAATTTCATGTACAGCTTGTCAGACAACAAGCCCCTCTCCTAATGATATATTCTAAATTTGAAATTGTATTTATTAACTTACTTAACAACACTCCCCTCTCCTCGCACCCCATTAAAGGGTCCATGAACATCGTTAAGTTAGTGGAATCATTGAATCGGCAATAAGTATCTCTAATATTTTTTAAGCTAGAGTAAAAATAACACAACATGGTGTTATTGATTAACAATAGCGAAGCAAATATTAAAATTTGTGCACCTATTAAAAAATTACCCTGTATAACATATACGCAGATTCACGTTAAACTTATAACTCCTCTGTTTTTTAATGTAACTTACTTACGATTGAAAAAATGACCTTCGGTTGGTGTTTCTGACGGCGCTTCTCTGTATTGATGGTCTTGTCCGAAGCGCTGGTAGATTCACTTCATACCACCAACGTATAAAACAGCCCTCATGTGGCCACATTACTGAATTTGAATTTTGTCGTTGGTAAAACATTTAATTCATAATACCTACTTTTGTGCGTGTAGTAAACCAGCCCGTACGGTTTTTCTATTGGCAGTAACTAATGGAATTTCTAGAATGAAGGGCCAATGAATCACTTCCGCGTCGTTTGCCCCAGGTCGGTATCTCCCGAGCAAACGTTTTTCTGCTGAAGTAACTGTAACCGGAGAAACTTTTAGCAGTTAAAAGAACGCCTTTAGTCCTTTTTAACATCTTACAAACGCTTACAGACACCTCATATAAAACGAAGCAAAGCTAGGGCGGGTCGCTAATATTATTATAAATGCGGAGTGTTTGTTTGTTTGTTTTGCTGTCTCGACTCATTCGTGGAACTCGTGGAAAGACGTCGTTGCAGACTTATAGTCCTTGTGCATCCAATAGCAGTTCCTGAGAGAAAATCGATAAACGACTTAAATACTTCTAAAAGCTAGTTAAAAATTCAATGATATATCTTTGAAAGGATTTAATGTGGGTATCCATGAAAAGTACCCAACGTCAAAGCTGTAAATGACTTCAATTTATTTAAGCTTCTTGGGCGTCTATTAGTCGCTGTCAAGTTGAATCAGCAGGGCCGCTATTCTATTAGGTACAACGATATGGCCTTTTACTTGTTATTGTGTTGCCAACATTATGATTGCTCTTTATTAAATAAAATTTTCATCACACACGCAGGCGTATAGGGCAGTTGTAGCCTATTTACCTCCCAAGGGAGTTATGGGTTAGTTTTAAAATATAAAGTGATTTCAGACTATGGAGGTTTAAAAACAGCCAAGGTTTATTTCCTAATTTCATACTTTGGCTACAAACCGATTTTACTGTATATAAACTTATACGGTAAATTTAACTGCATTATATTTATATTTTACTATTATTTCAAAGACATTTGCAATAATTTTTATTAAATTGTATATTAAAAACCGGTATAATCTGTCGGTATGACCTGTCAAGTTTGAAAACAGTTCTTAGTTTTATCTGTGGAAGACTATATTGAAAAAAGTTGATGACGGGTTGACAATCTCTTTCTTTTAGCGAGTCGAGTGCAGTTTTATTAATTTTTGATTGTTGTTTTTTTTCATAGTCTTGTTTTTTCTGTTTCCTTGCAAATGTGATGAAAAACATTGTGTGTAAGGGGCAGTAAGGGGACAACAAACTCGAGTCATTAAAAGTAGTCGAGCTTCTAATATCCTCACTAGTTATCCCTTTTTTAATTCCCTTGATTTACAATGTACTAAATGACGGTCGAGTTAAACACAATACGATAACATGACAGTGGCAATATGTTTTTTCCTAGTAGAATAGCAGCTCTGCACATTAAACCGCACGCACCATTTGCGGCACCTTCAAAACTTTTTTTTTTTTTATGTTAAGTAGAAGGCACACGAGCACTCAGGCCACCTGATGGTAAGTGAAATCTGAGACCCATAGACATTTGAATTCTCAAGATTATGATCCTAAGACTTCAAATGCGCTGCCAACCCTGAGGACTAAGATGGAATGCCTATATGCTAGTAATTTCACCGGTTGTCTTATCCCCACACCGGAACACAACAATGCGAACACTGTTGCTTGGCGGATGGTTAATGGATAAGATGATAAACATATTTAGATAGAATCCTTAGTCTCCAATTAAGAGTTATTAAATTATTAGCAGGTGAAAAAGCAAAGAAAAATGTAAAGGTGAATATATTACTCTGTTTTAAAAAAGAAAAAATTACCTGTACATAAGAAATTTTAACATCTGTTAGCAATACACCAATTTAAGTGCCAACAATTTAAAATATGTAAAGCGTGCCAACCTAGCTTTAAAGTAATGATGCGCGAAAAATACGTTGAACTGAGATCACATAATTATTATGGACATAGAACTAGGAAGTTCCTTATACCACGCATCTACAACCAACTTCTCCTTAAGAGTGATTGCACGAGCAAGAACATGTTTAAATATAAGGTTACAATGTGTTTAATGGATGCCTTCCTCGGAGGAGGCAGCGAACGTAGATCAATGTCTTCCATTCGTCTGCCTAGGCTGAGAAAGGCACCTATTGCATGGATTTTAGACTAATATTTATTTTTAAATTACTTTTAGTAGGTACACAGTAGATATTTATAATGTGTTTTTAAAATTTGCCAACAAACTGTTACAGTAGTTTAGCGAAGTGTTTTGTAAAAAAAAAATACAACGACTTTAAAAATACCAATCCAATATTTTTTGCGCATCTTGCTCCTACATCCTCCAAGTTAACGATAAAAGTAGTTCTTACTGTCAAACCTGGAATAGAGCCCAGCTTAAAATAGCAAAAATAAAATAAACATCGCAGAGTTAATAAACAATTAATATCCCGACTTCAATGTCAACGAAACTGCAGCGCGATAAAGAGAGAATTAATTTGATACCATTATCACAGTTAATTAAAACATTTTAGTTGAAACGTCTTCTAGGGGAGGAATTAATTAGGTACTACATAAATGAACTAATAAATTTGCAAATGGGAGTTGAGGCTGTGATGCTATTAGGGAAAGGACGTTGGGCCAGTGAGTGGGCCAACTACGATGTCTGTGGGTCCGTTCTGCTCGGTAAAACGTAATTGATTTTGACACGTTATCGTATAATTGACTAAAAGACGCCCGCCACTCCCCCTATGGGTATGTAAACGACACTATTAAATCACAATTTGATAGTGTCTCCGTCTGCGATTTCAACCAAAGTAATTAGCATTGGCCAGGCAGGCGCCATAGTTTAATCAAACCAATCGATACATACATAACATCACGCCTTAATTCCCAGAGTGGGTAGGCAGAGCTACAGAAATACCAACAACTCTAAAAAGACTTGTTGATAATTTTGTAACCACATTTTGCACAATCAGGCCAAGTTTACTAGTGTATTAGTGATAGGTTGCAAGCCCATCGCCTAACAATACTACAAGCCCTTATTCCCTTAGTCGCCTCTTACGACATCCACGGGAAGACATGGAGTGGCACTATTCTAACCCGGCAACCACACGGGCTAGACCAATCGATATTATTTCATTAATATATCCTATACGTATTATTAAGGTTCTCTTCTTTCTAAAATCGTCCTACACTAACCGGTAGTCATCAGTGGGAGCATAGTTCTATAGTGTGAATCCAGGGACATTCGCTGGTTGGCCCCTCCATTTAAAGACAAAGACAAATTAAAGTTGTCAAAAAGCCCTCTGCGTATTGGCGTTGGCTCCATGTACGCCTTCCAAAGATCCGGGACTCCCATAGTCCCGTGATTGGTAAAGACACAAAAATAATGATTATATACCGGAGTTACCCTGAGGGTCGAGTCGTTAGTCCTTTGTCGTGAGAGTACCGACCAAAGACTTGTAGAGCTTTTTAAAGGGGGTATTCAGGCCGAGGGCGAGGGGGTGTCATGTTTCGGCGATTTCGTGGCAGCCGGCTAGCTGACACCGCGAAAGAGTTTTAATAGTTATGTTAATTTTAAGTTAAATATACCTAGTTATGCATGTTAGCCTGTAAGGTATTTTGTAAATATGGGCCTTGTTGCCAGAAATAATATTAGATTGTTCAACAAGAAACTAAGGACACCACCATTATAACAGGAGATATTCATTCACCGGAGCAAAGCAAATGTCTTTATGGCTTTGAGTAAAACAAATCTTGAGTTATAATAGTATTTATAGAACACAGTTTGACAATAAATGCTTATCCTATCTTAAGTTTAAAAATACCCCGTGTGTGTGTGTGTTTAGCCCGTGTGGTTGCCGGGTTAGAATAGTGCCACTCCATGTCTTCCCGTGGATGTCGTAAGAGGCGACTCAGGGAATAAGGGCTTGTAGTATTGTTAGGCGATGGGCTTGCAACCTGTCACTAATACACTAGTAAACTTCTTGGCCTGATTGTGCAAAATGTGGTTACAGAATTATCAACAAGTCTTTTTAGAGTTGTTGGTATTTCTGTGGCTCTGCCTACCCCACTCTGGGAATGAAGGCGTGATGTTATGTATGTATGTATGTAAGTTTAAAAATTACTACTTAATATCGCTATCATTTTCTTTCAACCCGTTACTAATATGCTGAGAGAGACAACATCAAGGTTGTTTTTGGATTTAGAACTTAAAAAATAATCCATAGACAACTTTTCTAAAACGAAGACTGAGGCGGTGAAGGTTGTATGCCCAGCCCCACCTGCCCAGCCCTCCACCGGCTCCACCACGCACTCCAACGACAAGGGCAACATCATCAAATGGCAACATATCTGTATACTGGCTATTTGTGGTTTTCCAAGGCTTTTTATAAGGAAATTAGAAAGAAAAAGTTCTTTAGTCCCTAGCGATTAAATGCATCACTTTAGTCCGCCAGTGGCTATTATGAGTCATTTTAGAGCGTGAGAAATGAAAAGTCATTTTATTCTATTCTATTCTAATGTACTCATTGAAAATTCTCATAAAAATCGCATGGTGATGATGAATGACTGAGAAAGTCCATCGCACGACGCCGCCCTGCGACCTCGCAATCAGTATGAATGACAAGTAAAGTCGATGAAAGCGCCATGTTGTTTTGCCGTGATGGCTGCCGATGGATCGCTAGCATGCTGCATTAATTAATAATTATTATTTGCATCGGGATCGACCATATTTCCACTTAAAACTTACTTTAATAGAACCTTTTAAAGTTTCCGTCCATATAGCTACCACCATCTTATCCTTTAACTTACCGCTAAGCAGCACAAAGGCTAATTTAAATTCCGAAAAATCGGAGAGCTCCCGAGGGAATAGCGATCAACGCGGACGGAGTCGCGCGCAAAATCTAGTACGCTCATAGATAAATAGATAGAAAGATAAAAAACTTTATTCATA
Organism: Acleris holmiana; assembly: GCA_949316455.1. NCBI lineage: Eukaryota > Metazoa > Arthropoda > Insecta > Lepidoptera > Tortricidae > Acleris > Acleris holmiana. The sequence continues at coordinate 548,630 of OX438784.1, forward strand.
AATTACACCATGACAAAGTGAAACACGTTCATAATTATTATAAACTAAAAAGGAAAAAAACATTAAAAGCTTACAACTAAAATTAAGATGCTTGATTCAAAAGTCACGGCATAGGTATGAAAGGGCGCCGGCGCAGCATGTGCTGCGCGCATTGCTGCGGCCGCGCTGATATTCTGCCGGGGCCCGGCGAAGTAAGACGCGCTCAGTCACTAACTAGCGGACCCCATCAATCTCCAGCCTAACTAACAGTTTCTCCTTCTATAAATTAATCAAACCAATTCTATTAAACCTTTTTTTCATTTATAATTTAACCTAAGTACTTATATAAAACCTGTCCTAGGCATTGAACTGAAGTTTCTGGATCGATAGTAAGTAGGTAACAACACAAATGTTCGACACTTTTAGCTGACATGCACCAATAATCGACAGAAGCTTTTAATTCTAAGATCATAGGGTTATAAATTGATTGTTGCAAAACAAATGAATAACTCTTATCTTCTTTGAGTAAGAATCAATGTCGAACATTGGTCCTTTGTCGACTTCTGGTGTCTTTACCTTACGCTTTATAATTTTGTTTAAATGTAGACTTTGAACGAGCGTCTGTAATCGGTGGAGGGATATTGTTCCAGCACTTCGAGGATAAATACCTAAAGCTTCATCGGAATGCAGCAGTTTTGTTTTCATATTTTAATACCATAGACGACCATTTGAGTTTCCCGTGTAAATAGCTTGGATTGCCAGTCCTCACAACGTCAAACATAGACCCGCAAAAAGTAAATCCTGCCTGTTCTTTAAATTCCACATGTCTCATCAATTTTCTATCTGTATTTACTACTCATGCTTACCCTGTAACAGTTATTTAGTCTAGGGCACCTAGGGCCTTGACCTCCTTATCAATTGCACCACGGTTATCACTTCCGTTACGCATCTTGCCTCCGATCCATAATAACTTTATACTTGTTTATGGAAACTAATTCAACACTTTTTTTTTCTTTTTTTTATATTAAGGAGAAGGCACACGAGCGCTCAGGCCACCTTATGGTAAGTGAAATCTGAGACCCATAGACATTTGAATTCTCAAGACTATAATCCTAAGACCTCAAATGCGTTGCCAACCCTGAGGACTAAGATGGAATGCCTCTATGCTAGTAATTTCACCGGTTGTCGTATCCCCACACTGGGACACAACAATGCGAACACTGTTGCTTGGCAATATGTTAATGAAAAGATGGTGGTAGCAGTCCGAACGGACCCTGCACAGGGTCCTACCACCACTAAAGGCTTGAGATATGCATTGAAGCCTGAACGCCGGTTTAGAAAAATGGTGAAGATAAAAATATTTTACATGTATAAATAACAATGTATTTTGAGGCGTCATAAATGTTTTCAGCGTAAGGAATTCTTAATTAGGCTGCTTTATACGAGACAGAACTCGATCCACCTGCCTGTTGCCTAATTGAGAAGGCACGCGCTAAAATGTGTTTTGTACGCTCCGACGGGATTTCTTAAACTTGCCGGATAAAACTTCACCTTTGAAATCGACACAGCGCTGTGTTGAGAGAATCACCTTCCTGTACTCGGGAGAACAGACGCAGGGTTTTGGTTGGCAAATTTGTTTGACCCACACGCAATACATGCTGAGTGGGCTCCTATTGGCGTCAGGGTGCAATACCACCAATGTTCTGTAAAGTTTCTTATGTTTAAGTTCATTAATTTGGTGGAGGTGCGCTTTTGATTCCAATAAATTATTTTTCTTTCTTTCTAATGTAACAAAATAAAACCGTTTTAAGTAAGTAGTTTAGTGTTGGTAGGACCCTGTGCAGGGTCCGTCCGGATCGCTACCACCATCTTATCCATTAACCACCCGCCAAGCAACAGTGTTCGAAGTGTTGTGTTCCGGTGTGGGGATAAGACAACCGGTGAAATTACTAGCATAGAGGCATTCCATCTTAGTCCTCAGGGTAGGCCACGCATTTGAGGTCGTAGGATTATAGTCTTGACAATTCAAATGTCTATGGGTCTCAGATTCCACTTACCATCAGGTGGCCTGAGTGATCGCGTGCCTTCTCCTTAATATTAAAAAAGAAAAAAAAGTAAATACCTCTATTAAATATTAGAATAATCATTGTGTTAAGAGGTTTGAGGCCAGCTAAAAAAAACATTAAATCCGCCAAGTTTAACCAAACTAGCTTTTAGTTACCCTACTTGGGGAAACCATATTGCTTTTGATATATTATCGTATCGTCAACGGTATGATATTAGCTCTTATTTACTTGACTGTAATGGGGTGTTAGGCGATGGTCTTGCTACCTATCACTAATATGGTAGTATACTTCTTGGCTAGATTGGGCAACATGTGGTTATAGATATTATAAACAAGTATTTTTATAGTTTTGGGCATTTTTGTAGCTCTGCCTACCCCACTCTGGGAATGAAGGCGTGATGTTATGTATATATCTAATGGCGGCCGAAATAACAATATGATAACATATTAAAAGCGATAAGATTTTACAGAAAAGAATCGAGCCTCCTTTCCTTATGGGTACAGATTCCGTAATGACACGGATCAATAGGCGATACGAATTTTCCCTAATTTTCAACTTAGCCTTGATGCAATACCTAGTCGAAAATGGTAAACGTTAACAAAAACCCTAGTAACTTCCATATTGATTTCAATCTTGTTAATTTTTGAAGGCTAAATTTAAAAGAGTTTGTTAAATTAACCGGAATTATAGTAATTTGTGTAAGTTAACCGGTTAGCCTATATGGATGCCACTGAACTCGCGCTCGGCGTAAGAATTGTGCAAGCCTAGGCAATCACACTTTTTGCTGAAACTGCTGTTTAAAAACTGAAGTAAAAACCCGGTCAAGTGTGAGTTAGATTCAAGAATTGAGGCTTGCAGTTCATACTTGTTAAATAAAAATCTGATGATGCTTAAACTATTAACCAATGTTAGTTTATAAGTTTAGCTTAAGCATCAGATATGTTTAATCCAGTAGTGGAAACTGTTTTGGCCAACGTATTTATTACTTTGAATGAACCGTTCCTCCTATGTTGTGCCTCTTGATAAATTAATAAATATATAAAAAAACGTTCTTCTGCTAAAAATAGAAAAGCGCTGAATCATCTTCATCGAAAGTTTGCGAGCGAGAAAAAAATTATCAAGAAATGTTCTTTTTCTCGTTCGCAAACTTCCAACAGGACGAGCATAAATGATTTTGAACTCCTTCATATATTTATAGCTAAAAGTGACATTGAACTTTTTATTTATGCGAACTAGTCGTTAATGGTACCTACTAGGTTTAAAGTCCTTAATTCGTTTTTTTTTATTTGTTGAAACTTAAGTACTTAAATAGTGTGGATAAAGTTAAAGTATAATGCGTCTAGATTACCACTGCACCGGCTAAAGATCACTGTATTTGACGACATTAATCACCATCACACTATGTCTGAAAATAAAGTATTTTTATTAACTAAAATCTAAAATACTAAACATATTTTCCCGGAAAAGCTCTATTTCTACAGCTACATACGAGTATAGTGTGTTAGTGATGTCCCCACTATTCAATAAGACGATTAAGATAAGTCAACACTCCACAGGGAGGGTTAGACAGACCCGTTTACGATCATTGCCTGTGGGCTCCCCGGTCGTACTGTAGGAGTGTGGGATCGCATCCTGCCGAAACAAGTAGCATTAAAAATAACTATTCATCATCATCAGCCCATATTAGTCCACTGCTGGACATATGCCTCTCACATTGCACGCCAACGAGCACGATTCGTGGGCACATCAACCAGGTCTTGCCAGCCACCTTGCGAAGATCGTCGCTCCACCTGGTCTGAGGGCGTCCTACACTACATTTACCGATTCGCGGTCTCCACTCAAGAATACGATATCTCCAGCGATTATCGGTTCTGCGGCACAAATGACCGGCCCACTGCCACTTCAAGCTGCTAATTCTAGGCTACGTCGATAAACTTAGTTCTCTGTCGGATCAAGTCATTCTGGATCCGATCTTTCAGAGAAACTCCCAATAAAGCCCTCTCCATAGCTCGCTGAGCGATATCTATTACAGAGATAAAATCTCCTGATATAATAACACCTACTTTCAGAGTTGATATCCCTTAGTTTATTCATCTATCAATATAAATTGCATTGCATGTCAAAAAATACGGAATTATATGGAAAACGGGCATGGCGGATGTGAGCAATAAAAAACTAAAGCGGCCCTGGGCTGGGCAGGTCCACATTTGCATAAAAAGAGGTGGGCTAATGTGGCAAACTGGTCACCCAGGACAGTTACAGACGGCAAGGACCCAGGCGGAACTTACATGACGGGAGGACTGACGCTTTCCTAAAAGATGGCAATGGACAGGGAGTTATGAAAATCCACGAAACACAATAATACCCTTAATAATAAGTATGTTTATCTACTTATTAAAAAATCCTACAGCTCTAGACCTCATAAGGAACCTTCGTGCCATATTTGGAATCTCTAGACCCAGTGGTTTGGGCTGTACGTCGAAATGTCAGTCAGTTTTTTTTTATATAGGTACTTTACAGATTTATTGTATCAACCCGCAGACATTTAAGCTCAAATTTTCTACAGTTTTTTTTTTCTGGGGCGTTACTTTTTGCCAAAGGTTGCACTTAGTGAATTGTATTTTTAGAAAAAAAACACAAAATAAAAACCCCTTAGTGTTTAAATAGTTTATGATAGTTTTGAGATGTTGTTCTAGGAGATTTACGATGTTACATATACTTTCTGTTCGTGTTTCTGAAACCTCAAATACTTTTCCCCAAACGACGACCCCCGCGTTTTCAATATGAAACGTTTTCCCAGTTGAAAATATTCAATATAAGTGCAAACGTTCGATTTTGTGCAATATGGATGCTGCGATCGCGTTCTCGGTGCAGATTGGAAAAAAGATTAAGGTAGGTACGTGATTCTACGTCCAAGTATATTTCTTTATCGACTATGTAGAAACTTGTTTACTCTATAATTTTGAATGTTCTGAGACTATGGCCGTATTAATAAACTCGTCTCGGTTTAAATGCCTATCTCAAGATATGTCAAAGTAAACGTCAAACCATAGAAAACTGTCATTTTATACGGGCATAGTTTCAGAACAAAGGGCGAGGCAAAGAGCTACGGGTAGGCTCAGAGGGAAAAAAAAAAACAGCATTAAAAATGCAACAAATAACTTATTTTTAAATTCGACGACACGGTGGCCTAGTTGGTTGTGCCTACGAAGCTAGCGGTACCGGGTTTAAATCCCGGTAAGGGCAGATATTTGTGTGATAAGCTCGAGTATTTGTTCCTGAGTCTTGGTTGTTTTCTATGTATTTAATTAATTATATTTCTCTATATACGTATTTCTATCGATGTCTAGTGCCCATAGTACAAGCCTTTGAGACTAGGTCAATGTATGTGACATTATTCCGTGATATTTATTTATTTATTTAAAAAGGTAATAGGTCAGTCAAACAAGTCGGCTTTTGGTTAAAAATATTGTGGGACGCCGACTTCAGTTTGCTTTTGTAATTGTACCTACTTATTTTTCTTTATTTCGTACCCAAAGCTTTAGTTATGGAGGTGTATTTGTTTTTAACCCCTTGGCCGCATCTTTCAATGTGACCTATCTTCAATACAAAAAAATAACAGATAACATACAAAGTGATTGCATTTCTGCCCGCGATGTAGGCATGTTTAATTTATCGCCCTAGTTACGTAAGAGGGAGTTATCAAAACACGCAGATATGTACTTGTTTACCACACTTATCGACAATTACTAGTCGTTAAACAATCGTAAAAGAATCCATTAAAATATTTTATTAATATGCTATTTATTGTTTACTAAGTTGAAATTTTCATAGCTGAAGCGGGTCTCCATTCTGCTCTGTCAAACCAAATTGCTTTAGATATGTTATAGTATTGTCAACGTATCGATAGCACTAATTTACTTGACATGTCAAAAGCAATATTGTTTTACCTAATGGAATAGAGTCGCTAAGTGAAGGGCAAATAAGCTGCTCAAGACATCTTTGTTATGGCATGGAAAAACCAAACGAGCACCCCGCTGCCGGATGGTAAGTGGGATCTGAGATCCATAGACATGAACAATCTCATTACTACAATCTTAAGAATAATGCCACTCCATGTCTTCCCGCGGATGTCGTAAGAGGCGACTAAGGGAATAAGGGCTTGTAGTACTGTTAGGCGATGGGCTTGCAACCTGTCATTAATGGGTCATACACAGATTTAGGTTACCGTCTTTCCCGAGGACACACCGAAAGGCCTAATTTTCTGGCTAAGCCCATTCCCGCAAAAACGCCGTCAGGACTGATTTAGACCTATCATATAAAAACATAACTTAAATGCACACAAGCTTTTAACTATTGACCACAGGAGAGAAAACTTATTTTTAAGAGTGTGTAATGAATACACTAGTAAGCTTCATGGCCTGATCGTGAAAAATGTGGTTACAGAATTATAAACAAGTATTTTTAGAGTTGTTGGTATTTCTGTAGCTCTGCCTACCCCACTCTGGGAATGAAGGCGTGATGTTATGTATGTAAGTAATAAAGGACAGATCCGGTTTGATGCTGATTCCAGAAACTTGCCAGACTAAAGTCTAGTCTAGAAACAGGTCCGAGATCGCCGTGACGTGGTCGTCGCGCCAGGTCACAGGTCAGACAGGCTATCGCGGCTCCAGGAGGCGTCAACTCCGGCCCGCTCGTATAAAATAATGTAGGTAAGATATGAAAAAACCGGGCAACACTTGAGTCATAAATAAGCGTTTTAAAGCTTAATATTTAATAAACGGATTACTAGGGTAGACGAGAAAACAAAACATCCTCACGTGACGAGTAGCGGAGGTACTTTAAAAAAAATTACATTTTATTGTACTACTTTGATGACGTACTAATATGCATATTCATGCCAAATTATAGCTTTGTAGTACTAAGAGTTTCTGTGCTAGGCTGTGGACGGACGGACGGACATGGCGAAACTAAGGGTTCTTAGTTTGACTACGGAACCCTAAAACCGTGTCTCGTACCATAATGTTGACAAAATAAACACTACAGTACCTATCTCTAATTCAAGTGACAGTAAAGGCGGTTGTATTGTGTAAATGCAAAATCGTTTTGATACCAAAATAGATTAACCGAAGTGGAATAGAAGCCGTTACTATTATAAAGCTAAAACATTTCCGAACCGATATCCCTTTAATCCTGGAATGTTAATTTGTTTTATGTTTATTTATCTGGGCTTGCAATCACGCGCTTTGAATTCGCGACCTTTAGGGATCAATATTTATTTTATAACTTATTTTATAAAGCTGTATTTGATAAAAGAAAGATCACTCCGTCTGAAAACGGTTCGACTTGAAGCAAACTACTTTTACTAATATACGATTATAGCCAGCCAGCCAGTAATCATGGCTGTGTGGAACAGAAAGGGACTGACCTGCCATGGTATTTTTTAGTCTCGTTTTTCTCAACGACCGCACCATCTTCCCTGATATTCTCTACTTTATATTGAAATAAAGTATTTGTACCGCTATCGAGTTGCTTGCCCAAGATAATTATGTTTGGGATCGCTTTTATTTAGGTCGACTCGAACTTGTTGTACCATGTTTGTGTTCGGGTACTTAATTAAAGCTTCTTTGGTACAAGATTCGGTACAGTTATACCAGAATTGAGAAATGAACGAATTCGAGCCTCGAGGAGATTTATTTTGGACAAGCAATGAATTTGTAATTTTATTTATAGAATGTTTCTGTTGTTGTGAATAGATGGTCTGCCATGACAGGCTCTACCTTAGCCTTTTTTGGAAGTGCGCGACTAAGTTCAATTTTAAACCCTAGACCAATAATATATCAAATCCTCAGTGCTTTAAGTGTGACGTGTAATGTCTTACCGTCTGCAAATAAAAAAGGTGTCCTGCCTTTTCGCCCAACAACGTTTTCAAAACTGGTTCATTTCCCAAAAATATCATTATTTGGGCAAACGCTTTCAAGACTATCGTGTAGAACCCTATATATATAGTTTTAGTTTTATTTTATAAAAATCCTGAAATATTATTTACAGTTCTGGAAAAAAAAGCGTTTGCCTTAATTATATTTTTGCGGTAATTAATCAGTTTGGGTCCGCCCGCAGCCTAGCGCAGAGACTCTTAGTACTAGAAAGCTGTAATTTAGCATGAATACACTTATTAGTCACGCCAATAGTGGTCAAATAAAATGTTGAAAAAAATACTTTTTTAGTGTTACATAACGTGGAAATGTACTTTCTTCTCGTCTACACCATAGTGTGGGGAGTCGTTGGACAGGTCTTTCAAAAATATTACGCGTTTATGGAAACAATTTTTCGATTATATATTTTTATATGGAATATTAAGTTTTGTAGAGCAAATTTTCGTTAGAGTCCAGTGTCCGAGTTAAGAATCTTGTACAGTACGATCACTATAAGTTCACCACTGACAGAGAGTTTAATTTTCAACTTTAATGTCAAATATATAAAACAATTTTCTACCGATTTAGTAATAACTATTTTATTTGTATGATCTTAAAGCTGAAAATTAAATGAAGGCAATCCATCTGTCAGTGGTAAACTCCGAAGCCGTTAAGAACCACAAACATAAACACTGGGCAAGAGCATGTTGGACCATGCTCAGTATAGGGTTCCGTAGCCGTTAAGTACTACAAACATAAAAATCAACAAGTAATGTTTAATTTTCTATTTAAAGTCATTTGCTGCCGTCTTACATGATTATAAACACTTTATTCACCTGTAGGTATTTCAAGAACCAATGATATCTACTTACTCGTGCCAGGTTTTCTTCGTTATATGCACTTTTATTTAAGATTTTTTAGAATACATCCCCAAGTTACGTGTAGGGGAGAATCAGAATTTTTTTTTTGTAAGATTTTATTTTATTACTTTGTTGGCGTGACTAATATGTATACTCATGCCAAATTACGGCTTTCTAGTACTAAGAGCGCTAGGCTGCGGATGGACGGACGGACATGGCGAAACTATAAGAATTCCTAGTTTGACTACGGAACCCTAAAAAACAATCTATATATTTTTAAATTGTAGCACTGTCCCAAATCACTTGTCTTGTTCGTAACGTCAGAGATAACAAACCTATCTCAAACTTATAACGATCCGCGTCAACAAAAATCAAAGCGGGCCGCACTTGACGACCCCTGGCCCCGTCCCCAGTACCCAGCATCAGATAAACTTGTCTCAGTCGATTCCGTGCCGAGGTTTAGAAGCCGTTATTAATTAGTGATTATTTTATAATTAATTCTATAAAGTGAGTGCCGTGTCTGGATTGACAGTGGGTATTTTTTGTTTTTATTTGCATGAGGTTTTAGGGTTCCGTAGTCAAACTAGGAACCCTTAGAGTTTCGCCATATCCGTCCGTTCGTCCGTCCGTCCGCAGCCTAGCTCAGACACTCTTAGTACTAGAAAGCTGTAATTTGGCATGAATATACATATTAGTCACGCCAACAAATTGGTAAAATAAAAAGTGAAATCTTTTTTTTATTGTAGGGACCCCTACACGAAACGCGTGGATATTTTTTTTCTCGTCTTCCCATAGTGTGGGGCATCGTTGGATAGGTCTTTCAAAAATATTGCGGGTTTGTGAAATCAATTTTTCAATCAAGGGATTAATTTATGAAATAATCCGTTTTAAAGCACTAAATTTTTGTTAGAGTCAAGAATCAGCAGTATCACAGCCTAAATTACAAATAAAAATTTTTAGAATAAAACTTAAAAAATAGCGCGTATAACGAATTTAAAAGGAAACCTATCACGACTAAGTAGACATCCCTGGTTCTAGAGATAGAGGTGACTAAAGTTTTTATACCTGCTAAAATCATCTAGGACTGCACCAATTGACTTTAAATAGAAAATTAGTTATTACTTGTTGATTTTTATGTTTGTAGTAGGTATACGGCTTCGGAACCCTACACTGAGCATGATGGTCCGACATGCTCTTGCCCGGTTTTTATTCAGGGTTGTCTATTTTTTAATTGAACTTCGTAACGTGTAGGTTTAATCTAAGTTCCTATGCTATTTTTCCCACTGTCTTGCCACTGCTACTTTGCAGTTTGTAGGTTTTACAGGATCATCGGTAGAGGGCACTGCATCATATAGGTATCTACATACTTCGTATGAAGGCGTGATGATACACAGAGAAATACATCCTTAAATACATAGAAAATATCCAAGACTCCGGATTAAATATTCGCGCTCATCCCACAAATATCTACCCTTACCGGGATTTGAACCCAGGACCGCTGGCTTCGGAGGCGGGTCACTCCCAACTAGGCCACCGTCGTCGGAGTCATGTTCTGATATTTGTGAGCACCTTGTTCGCTCCGATATATCTAATGGCAACTGTACTCTGTAGTGCTTGTCACTTTGTCATGTATAAATGTGTTGTGTGATGAGCGCGAGTATTTGTTCCTGAGTCTTGGATGTTTTCTATGTATTTAAGCACGTATTTCTCTATATAAGTATGTTTATCGTTGTCTAGTACCCATAGTACAAGCCTAGAGCTTAGTTTGGGACAAGTCAATTCGTTTGAGTTTGTTTCCTGATATTTATTTATATTATTTTATATAAAGGCGTTAAAGCGACCTATTTTCTTGATTTCACGGGTGACAAATATAGCGTCAGGTGCGAGTGCGACTGAGACAGCGACAGTTAGCCGAAAGACATTAAGAAAATAGAAACACTGTAGGTAGGTTATGTAGGTAGGTACAGCTACTTTATAACGGTCGAACCCGATATTCTACCCGCGGACAGATAGCCTTACTTCGGATTAAAATTTTACACATTTTGTATGTGCAAATGTCTAATTTTCGCCCCGAAGAAAGCCTTATCTATCCGCGGTTTGAATATAGGGTTCGGCTGTAAGGCGACTAAACCAATATAAACAGTTACTAGGTATCACCTAAATATTGTTATTATTATAACAAATGAAACATTTGTTGACGACCTTCGCCACTATCAGCAAACTTATTTTTGACGCTCAGTGGTTTAAGATAAGTTAATATAAATATTAGTATGGCAAAGACCTCTAAAATAATAAATAATTCAAGGTTAATACATTTTTCTTCAAGTAACTCATGTAATAAAGTAGAAGAATTTCTACTGGGCTGGAATTCTACAAGGTAATAACGATATCGTTTTTGACCTGTTTCCTATTGTCAACGTTTTGATAACTCTTATGTCATTTACAATAATGGAGACTGTGACATAAACGATTCTTAAACGTGTCAAACACGATATCGTTTTAACGCACCTGAATAGAGGCGCTGAAGGTATGTTGTTATCAGGAAAACCTGAATATTGATAACTTAGGTTAGGTTGTGAGAAGACCGCAGTGATTCTCTCAATCAACTCATTTTGCACTCGACGATGATTTCTGCCCGGTTTAGATAAATGATCAAATTTGAAATACTGCCTATTGGCTTAGGAGGCAGATTTATTAACCGGCGAGTTCAAGTTGTCCCATCAGAGCGTACAAACAGCATTCTGAGGGTACATTATCAAATCAGGTATATTTAATCTAGCAATAACACTTTGCCGATGGTAGGACCTTGTGCAGGGTCCGTCCGGATCGCTACCACCATCTTATCAATTAACCACCCGCCAAACAGCAGTTTTCGCATTGTTGTGTTCTAGTTTGAGAATAAGACCTTAGTCCTCAGGGTTGGCAACGCATTTGAGATCTTAGGATTGTAGTCTTGAGAATTCAAATGTACATGGTTCTCAGATATCACTTACCATCAGGTGGCCTGAGAGCTCGTGTGCCTTCTACTTAAGTTAAAAAAAAGACAGTTGGTGAAATAACTAGCATAGAGGCATTCCATCTTAGTCCTCAGGGTTGGCAACGCATTTCCAGTCTTAGGATTGCAGTCTTGTGAATGCGAATGTCTATGGGTCACAGTTTCCACTTACCATCAGGTGGTCTGCGTGCGCGTTTGCCTTCTCAGTGCTATTAAAAAAAGAAGCATGAAGAGAGAGAGTAAGTTATCGACAAAGCTTAGTGAATTGTAAACTTCAAGTTAGGAAGTTGTGCAGGGCTCGCCCCAATCGCTACTACCAGATTTTCTACTAAGCAGCTGCAGCAGTGTTCGCGTTGTTTAGGTGTGGGGACAAGACATCTGATGAAATTGTAGCATGCGAGTAGATGCATTCTATCTTAAGAAGACTGTAAAGCAGAAATTGTACATACAAAAATGCGATAACGTTTTTACCCCCTTAAGCGTTGTCCAATTTTTACGATTTTTTAATATGTCGTAGATATTATGAAAAGCTAGGTTGGTACGTGCTCCTTTCTAAGAAAATATTTAGTGGAAAGAAACAAGCTAAAAAGAAAAGAAATGCGAACGTCAAACCAAGATTTCCATGAAACCGGATTAGATTTACGGGGTGAGAAGCTAAATTTGTATGGATTCTTTTTGACAGTTACGCGTTTTAAGCATCGCCTCACAATTCTCTTAATCCTTAGGGTCGGCAACGCCTTTGCAGTCTTAGGATTGTAGTCTTGAGAATTCAAATGTCTATGGGTCTCAATGTATCTCGATAAACAAGGTTAAACTGTTATAATAAAACCGGGCAAGATATATATATATATATATCTATATCTCAAGAACCAATGATGTCTACTTAGTTGTGATAGTTTTCCTTTAAAATTGATTATATGCTCTTTCATTTAAGATTTTTATCACATTTTTAGTATTTGTAGTTTTGGCTGTTAGGGGGACGACACTTGAGTCTAACCAAAATTAGAGCTTTAAAGCTTAATATTTCATAAACGGATTACTTAATCGATAAACTGTTTTAACATCATAACATTTTTGAAAGACCTCTCCAACGATACCCCATACTATAGGAAGACGAGAAAAAAAAATGCATCCACACGTTACGTGTAGGGTAGACACCCTAAAAAAAATTTTTTTTTGACTTTTTATTGTACCACTTTGTTAACGTAACTAATATGCATATTCATGCCAAATTGCAGCTTTCTAATACTAATAGTCTTTGCGCTAGGCTGCGGACGGACGGACGGACGGACGGACGGACATGGCGAAACTATAAGGGTTCCTAGTTTGACTACGGAACCCTAAAAAGTATCCTATGTTTCTTTTAGTATCTCCCAAAATATGTGTACAAAGTTTCATGATGATTCGTCAAGTAGTTTTTGCGTGAAGGCGTAACAAACATCCACGATTTCATATTTATATAATTAGTAAGGATTTTACCAGTTACTTTTGTGCGCTTAAATTGTAATTTAACTTACTCATGAAGGACTATAAACAAATTAAACATAATTTGAGAACACTTTGAACTTGAAACTTGTGGAATTAATTTACAGCACTTTAGCTACTTTAAAAGACTGGTTCAATTACTGCATCAACCTTTTAACCTAAACTGAATAACATTCAAAACAGTAACAAGGTCAAATGTTTAGTTTTTAGGGTTTCGCCCTTATAGTTTCGCCATGTGCGTCCGTCCGTCCGTCCGCAGCCTAGGTCAGAGACTCTTAGTACTAGAAAGCTGTAATTTGGCATATTCGGGACGCCAAGAAAGTGGTACAATAAAATCCTGAAAAGAAAGAATTGTGTACCTACACGTAACGAGGTAATTTATTTTTCTGACGAATACCTTTAATGAAAGCGCATAAAAAATTATAACGAATTTAAAAGAAAAACTAGCACGACTAATTAGAAATCATTAGTTCTTGAGATACAGGTGATTAAAGAATTTATACCGTAAAATCCGTTTTTTTAACTTATATGTATGAACTAACCCCCCTGTAGCCCGTGTGGTTGCCGGGTTAGAATAGTGCCACTCCATGTCTTCCCGTGGATGTCGTTAGAGGCGACTCAGGGAATAAGGGCTTGTAGTATTGTTAGGCGATGGGCTTGCAACCTGTCACTAATACACTAGTAAACTCCTTGGCCTGATTGTGCAAAATGTGGTTACAGATTATCAACAAGTCTTTTTAGAGTTGTTGGTATTTCTGTAGCTCTGCCTACCCCACTCTGGGAATGAAGGCGTGATGTTATGTATGTATGTATGTATGTATGAACTAGTGTTTTTGGCATGAAATATCGAAGGATTTCAAACCATGTAAAATGCAGATTATGCAGATACAATGAATGCTGCAGCTGAAAATGCACGAAATACTTTAAATGAAACGCCGTCACAAATTCTCGGCAATGCAGTAAAAATGTGGCTCGCTGCGAATATTTTTGAATTTGTCAAAATACTTATAATATTTTAACTTGTAGTTTCTAATGAACTGTATATTTCTCGGATCGCATGCAACGAAGACATAATTACGTCTCAAAGGAATGCCGTTCAAATAAAATTTAAATTGTCTCAAGAAGTTACTTTTTAATCGTGGAAGAAAATAAACTACACGAAAGAGCTCAAGTTGTTTAACTTTCTGCCTTTGAGAATTCGAGTGTAATTATATTTTAAGACGACAGCATTTTTGTAAAGGATAGCTTTCTTTTCCCCAGCGGCGGCTTCTTTGAGGAAGTTTCATTTCATTACCGAAAAGTTCAATATTTTTATTTTTAACCCCCGAAGCAAAAAGAGGGGAGTTATAAGTTTGACGTGTGTGTGTGTCTGTGGCACTGTAGCTCTTAAATGGATGAAACGATTTAAATGCAGATTTTTTAAAATGAAAACAGGTTTTCTAGTGGTGGTTCTTAGACATGTTTTATAAAAATCGGTTCATCCGATTTGAGATATTGAGCTTTTAGGGGGTTAAAAGCTTTCAAAATAACGGCGACACCTACTTTCAGAGCTGATATCTCTTACACGGCCCAACCAATTTTCAAGAAATCTTGCTATGAACCATCTTGATGGTATCCGTTCATTTTTTATAATTTCATTTGCACTAATTTCGTTTGCCATAGTGGTCATTGGCAATAACCTTCATTTTCCCTAATATCACATACCATAATTTCATTTGCCATAAAGGCGTTTTTTTTGAATTTGTAAACCTGTCAGGTAATTTTAACATGCAGAGCCCAATAGGTTAGGTTTGTTTTATTACAATTCTAAATAGTTCACGGCTTCAGAAAAAATGCCTTTATGGCAAATGAATATTATGGCACATTATGGTTATGTCATATGAAATTCGAGTAAGTGAAATTATTGCATATGAAATTCGGTCAAACGATAGAGACCCCATCTTGATTAATGTAGCTTTATTAAAAAAAAAATGCTTCTCAATTTGTTTATCCGTTTGGGAGCCACAAACAGACACTCAGTAGAAATTTCAAAAAGGTGAAATAAACAAATTAAATTAGAAATTTAAATGACCGTCCGACTAAAAAGTCTGTATTTTTATTTTAGTAGTGGTAGGATCTTGTGCAGGGTCCCTTTAGGTCGCTGGCACCATTTTATCCAATAACCTACACATCTCATAATATAACTACGATACATACATACATACTACCTTCACGCCTGTCTCCCAATGGGGTAGGTAGAGACCATGGAACGCCAGGTGCTCCGGTCTAAACATGCAACTTTCGCTACCTCTACATTCATCAACCTCTTCATTCGCTTACGAGCACAACGTTTTCTCGTGCTTTTGATTTGCAGTATGCCGCGAATCTGATCACTACACTATGAGGAAATACTGTTTATACTAACATACTTTTATGTAATCACTAGCGGCCCGCCAGCGGCTTCACCCCGCTGCAAATTTCTTACTTTCCCGAAAGTTATTAAATTATTTTCGCCGTAAAAACCATCCTTGGACTTCAACGAACATTTAAAAAAGAATTGGTAAAAATGGTCCAGGCGTTGTTGAGTTATGCGCTTACCAACACATTTTGTGATTCATTTTTATATTGTAGATTGTAGATTAGTTTTGGTTGCCCATTCTCCTTTGAAAATATTCTTATTCCATCAGTAAGCAACTATAACTACAAGTGTTTCCCTCAAAGCTTTTAACTCCACCAGGTTAGAAACACGAAAAACGCAGGTGCAGCTAATAAAAACTACTTAAAATGGAAGCACTGCACCGTATTACCTGCATACGGCGTTGCAGGTTGCAGCTCAAAATGAAAGCAAGATTTTACGTAAGCTGGCGTCGACTTTAAAATATTGTGTGGGTTGCGGGGCTGGCGGGAGATTTACCGGCGCTGGTTTACATATCAATGAAGGTAGATACAATACAATACAATACAAAACACTTTATTGTCCAGTCAAGAACATTACAGAGAAATAGCACAAGTTAAAAGACCCAGATGATGTAGATGTGTTGTGTAAATGGCGCAGATCTTTATTGAGAACAAAAAATAGATTACTAAATAGGTTATTAGACGATACGTAAGCCTAGGTAGTGACTCTGCCTCTGAAGCTTGCGGTCCTGGAATCGAATCCCGGTAAGGGCAGATGTTTGTGTGATGACCGCGAATTGTTCCTAAGTATTGTGAGATGGTCCCTTGATATTTATTTATTATTTATTTTTAAGTTGTAACATTTTCGGGGGATGCGAACACAATAGTGATTTGGAACAAATGAACAGACACACTTGATGATACCAAGTGCAGAAGCTCTATTGTACTTGCTAGAACCATATTGCTTTTGACATGTAACTGGCTCGGCGGCAAATACTCGTACCTATACATACATAACATCACGCCTTAATTCCCGGAGTGGGGTAGGCAGAGCTACAGAATAACCAACAACTCTCAAAAGACTCTTGGTAATTTAAAAACGTTTAAATATTATAGCAAATTAGTTGTTAATGCCCAAAGGTCACTCCTTCATTAAGCAGCCCTCCTCCTCCTTAAGACAATCCTCCTTAAGATCGAATGGTGGAGCTGGTTGCTATACCTAAATTAAAAAAATAAATAAGCTTCAAAATTCATCCTTATATGTACAGTCAAGGACTTTAATTGTTAAGCCACTATGGAATCCTGTCATTATGACAGCGTCAAACCACATGAAAGAAATTACGCTTAAATTAATGATTAAGGGTTAATGCTGTCATAATGACAGGGTTCCATAGTGGCTTAACAAATAAAGTCCTTGAACGTACAGTAGAATCCGTAAATGCTTACTTTACCAAGACGAATAAATATACATCTTCACGCCTCTATGCTACAAACAATAAGGCAGCTATGTAAGTGTACATATATTTTGACGCTATGGCTGTTTATATTATTATCTATAAGTGCTTTCGACTGTACCAAAACCAAAACTCTTTCTTTTAAAAATGGCTTCCCATAAATAACTCCTTATCAGCCTATAAATCATCTATTGCCCCCTCGAGTTGCTTGTCCCGCCCCGTTATCAATGGACGCCATGCATCATATTCTGTTGTAACAGACATAATGACAAATAATCAAAACAAAACAAAACGCCTGACACTTTAGAACATTAATTAGTGTCTTTTCAGGAAGACATTAAAACCTAGAACAACTAAATTTTTGAATATTTGCTTGTCTGCCTTTTAATTTTTCGGAACGGCGTGGTCTGCTTTAGCTATCTCATCTTATATTTTTGGGGACGATAAAAAGTTAGGTCCGTTATAGCAGTCAGTTTATAACCTTCTAGCTATTCCCTCGGGAACTGTATATCTTTCCGCAGTAAAAAGTACACTTTGTCCGTTCCCGGGTCTCAAGCTATCGCCTATTAAAATTAAAATTAATATAAGCTATCAAAATTTATTCAGCGGTTTAGCCGTGGAAGCGTAACGAACATCGAAACATAGTCACTTTTACATTTATAATATTAGTATAGACTTTAAACCCACACGTTTAAGGTTATAATTTGTTCTTACCCATTCTTTGATTGCCCTATTAGCTTTTGCGCGCGACTTCGTCTACGAAAAAGTCGTTATCGCTATTCCCTCGGGACATGTCCAATTTTTCGTAAATGAAAGGAGGCCTATGTTCTATTCCAGACTATAATCTATCTCTGTGGCAAAATTTCATCCTGATCCGTTTAGCCGTTCTGGCGCGATTGAGTAACAAACATCAAACTTTCGCATTTTTAATATTACTAGCTTCAGCCCGCGACTCCGTCCACGTAAACATCGATTCTCATTATTCCCTCGGGAACTTAACCGGGAAAGTACTTTTTGTGTTAATCCAGGGTATAAGCTATCTCCATTCCAAATTTCATCCAAATCTGTCCAGGCGTTGCAGCGTGAAAGAGTAACAAACATCCATACATACAATCTTTTGCGTTTATAATATTAGTAAGGATAGTAAGAGTAAGATCAAACTTTTGAAATGATGAGCAATATTCATAAATAAACATCTCAATCAAAAAGCTACGTTCGGAATGGAATAATGAAAATTCAGAATTTCAGCATTGTACTTCGGAAATATGTAGGTACAGGAGGGTTATTATGACATAGCTATGCAGGGGCCCTAGCCAAGATGCAAACGCTCCTAACGTTTTCTTTTCTATCGCTCAAAATGTATGGGATGGCAGTTGACCACGTAGTTTATCGAAACGCACGAGAATGTCATCCCATACATTTTGAGCGATAGAAAAGAAAAACGTTAGGAGCGTTTGCATCTTAGCTAGGGCCCCAGTTCAGTTTACAGCGAGCGTAAAGGACAGAGTTATATAAATGCTATAGCTCCGTCATTTACGCTCACCGTAAACTGAACGGCATAGCTAGGTCATAATAACCCCCTGCACCCTGCTACTACTCCACCTACACTACACCCATTATATATTGACTTTGCAATCTGTATGATTTTTACAATTTTATATTACTTGTATTTTCCGTTGTCCGTAAACATGGAATTCTCAGAATGGCCGTGTTTACACTGCCCCGACCGCCCCACGCGATGGCCGCATGAGTCATAGATCCAGCTGACTATCATCGTGTTCAGTTCAGTTATATCTTGTAATAGAAGATTTATTTGATAATACATACATAACGTCACACCTTCATTCCCAGAGTGGGGTAGGCAGAGCTACAGAATACCAACAACTCTAAACTTGTTGATAATTCTGTAAACACATTTTGCACAGTCAGGCTAAGATGTTTACCAGTGTATAAGTGACAGGTTGCAAGCCCATCGCCTAGCCTACAAGCCTTTATTCTCTTAGTCGCCTCTCACGACATTTCTAACCCGGCAACAACACGGAGGAAAAAATACAACACAATAAAACACTGTTTGATAATAAAACATTGTTTTTCAACATTGTCTCCTTTTAGAAAGCCTTTAGGGTGTTTTTCCTTCTTTTAGTGGTGGTAAGACTCTGTGCAGGTTCCGTTCGGATGGCTACGACAATCTTATCCATTAACCTATTGGAAATATTCGCATTGTTGTGTTCCCGTGTGCGGATAAGCCAAACGGTAAAATTACTAGCATAGAGGTATTCCATTTTAGACCTCAGGGTTGGCAACGCATTTGGGGTCTTAGGATTACAGTCTTGAGAATTCAGATGTCTCAGATTCCACTTACCATTTTGTGGCTGAGTGTCTACTCATTGCTATAATAATCTGTACTAAGTGATCCGTTTACCATTGTTCTTGACTATACATAGAAAACATCGAGGACTCTGGCATTCATCATTCAAGTACGAGCATCTGGGTCCTGGGAGTACTAGGCCAACGTGTCGTCAAAATATGGATTATGGGGTCATGTTTTGCCCTATATGTCGGACCATGCTCAGCGTAGGGTTCCGAAGCCGTTAAGTACTACAAACATAAAAATCAACATGTAGTAACAATTTTTCAATTTAAAGTCATTTGGTGCCATTAGATGATTTTAGTAGGTATAAACACTTTAATCGCCTATATCTCAAGAACCAATGATGTTAACTTAGTTGTGATAGTTTTCCTTTAAAATTCGTTATATGTTCTTTCATTTAAGATTTTTTTCTGATTTTTAGTATTTGTAGTTTTGGCTGTATGGCGGGGACACTTGAGTCTAACTAAAATTAGCGCTTTAAAGCTTAATATTTCATAAACTGACTACTTAATCGAAAGACCTATCCAATGACACACTAAAGGGAAGACGAAAACAAAAATACATCCCCACGTAACATGTAAGGGAGGTACCCTAACTAAAATTTGTTTTTAACATTTTATTTAACACACTTGGTTAAAATAATGCTTTGCATTTGTTCCAGTGGAAGAGCAGACCATGGCTGCCGAGGCTGGGGCATCCCGCGCCCCTATCCTGGAGACCGGGAACGGGGACGTGAAGATGCTGAAGCGGATGGAGACGGTCCCGGACATCAAGCGGGACACGTCCGGGATGACCACCCAATACATCGCTGCTGGCATCGGTGTGTATCTCACCATTGGAAGGGTATCTGGAAGGCCTTGACGCAGTTAGCCTATTAATCCGCGTCTAATTTTCACTACATAGCAGAAAACAAAGTCGCTTCCAGCTGTCTGTCCCTATGTATGCTTAAATCTTTAAAACTACCCCATGGATGTTGATGCAGTTTTTTTAAATATTTAGACTGATTCAAGAGGAAGGTTTCTTATGTATAATACTTTATCCCGTTGCGAACTGAGGGCGGGTCGCTAGTTATATATAAAAATCTTCTGTTCGTGTGTTTGTAATTAAACGCCTCCTAAAAGGCTGGACCGATATTAACGATTTTTGTTGTGTATGTTCAATTGGATTCGAGAATTTTTTATCCTTATCGGTATTTTAGCCTGTTAGCTTTATTGGTCTTCAAAGCTAGCGGCCCCAGGTTTTATCCCCGGTACGGACCTTACTGTTTGTATGAGCACAAAAGAAAGAAATAAAAAGGTTAATTAAGTGCAAGATAGTTTTACTTAAAAATAGCATAACAACAAAAAGTACTAGCCTCCTATTTCACCACCTTGACAATGACAGGTAACAGGTGAAAATTCGCTATACATTGCAAGAGTAACATTCTCTCACATCAGTGGGATTTTTATAAGCTGCACCTTGTACATGAAATGTCACCTGTCACCTGTCGTTGTCAGGTTTGTGAAATAGGGGCGTCCACAAGATGTTGCGACTTATAGTCACAGCGCTGATTTTCAGCTGGAACAATGAGATTACGTGGAGAGTGGTCCCGTGACAACAGCACAAACAAGTGTTCACAAGAGGTCTCAAGTGTTTCTAAACTTTAATGGTTTTATTTGCAAGTGTTTAATTCCCACTGTTTTCGTATATTCGTTGTCTCGTACCCTTAGGCTACAGTTCCACCAGGTGCGAGCTGGCGGAGCGGTGAGTGAGGAAAAAATCCACCAATAGGAGAGCTTCGCTGAGCGAGGTTAGGAATTCTATTGGTGGATTTTTTCACAGCTCTGGTGGAAACGCAGTCTAGCCTAACTAACTAGTCGTGATATAAAACGGTTCGTGAATTTTGAACGTTAACAGCATTAAAAAAGAGTTGATAAGTGACAAACCATCCATCTAAACCATAAACCTTTGCCTTTGGACATTCAGTCCTCCATTTGTACTCGTACTTTACTGTGTTTAGTGCAATTAAGTTTTAATAAATAAATACACCTTTTTATACAAGCCCAACTAGCATTTAGTTTGATACTAAATAAATTTGTGTAAGATGGTCTCCTGGATGTATATTATTTACTTGAAGTTTTTTGTTTCCAGTAAACCTGGGCGCGTTCGCAGCTGGCGTCAGCGTGGCTTGGTCTTCTTCAGCTCTGCCGCTCCTCACTCATGGAGTGGATAAGGTAATTTCTACAAAACGACCCTAAGTGGTAGTAGTGGCAGCACCTTTTGCTCGGTCCATCTTACAGATGGGCCTATCGGATACACTTTGTAACGAGGTGGTTACTACCTCCTTTTTGCGTTCCTGGCCAATTTTACATTTCGTTTAAATTCTATCCAAATTCAAAATTGATCATGACGTATTTGACACCATCCATAAATTCATTCTCTACAAAATTTCGATAAGCATCAGACACGGGTCTCGTGTCTTGATGTCTCATTTAATTTAAATTGATTATTTATTTAGTTACTGTTCTGTTAATCTTTTTATTACCAAAAGTATTAATATATAAAATTAATGATGGTGTAAGGATAGTAGGCCCCACACAAGGTCCCGCCACAAGTAAACTCGTGTTGTGTATTCTACTATTTCGGCGAATAAGTTAGTAATTAACCAGGGTTCGGTTGTTAGGCTGGGGTTCCGTAATAAGCCGGGGTCCGTAATAAGCCAGGGGTGCCATAAATAATGTTTTCATTAGCGACCGCCGATAAATTATCCCCAGGGAACATTCCTGTCCGCACGCGGGATTGTAGGCGGGTGGTTTTAGGACGGAGAAGTCGCGCGACTTAAACGCGAGCTAGCGGTAACGGATTTAAAATCCCCGTAAGAAGCAATGTTAATGTGATAATTACAACCCTTATAGTTTCTTCATGTCCGTCCGTCCGTCCGCAGCCTAGCGCAGAGACTCTTAGTAATAGAAAGCTGTAATTTGGCATAAATATGCATATTAGTCACGCTAACAAAGTGGTACAATAAAATGTAGTAATATTTTTTTTACCTCCCCTACATGTAACGTGGGGATGTATTTTTTTATCCATTTATGAAATATTAAGCTTTAAGGCCCTAATTATTGTTAGACTCAAGTTCCCCCCCCCCTGCAGCCAAAACTACAAATACTAAAAATCTGAAAAAAAACTTAAATGAAAGAGCAAGTAAGTAACGATTTTTAAAGGAAAACTATCACGACTAAGTAGACATCATTTTGGTTCTTGAGATACAGGCGATTAAAGTCTTTATACCTACTAAAATCATCTACGACGGCACCAATTTACTTTAAATAGAAAATTAGTGATTACTTGATGATTTTTTATGTTTGTAGTACTTAACGGCTTCGGTACCCTACACTGAGCATGGTCCGACATG
Source organism: Acleris holmiana (assembly GCA_949316455.1). Classification (NCBI taxonomy): domain Eukaryota; kingdom Metazoa; phylum Arthropoda; class Insecta; order Lepidoptera; family Tortricidae; genus Acleris; species Acleris holmiana. The sequence goes on from OX438784.1 coordinate 571,525, forward strand.
CTCTTGCCCGGTTTTTTAAGTTAACCGACGCGTGCCTGCTCGTCTGCCCTACTCTTCAACTAGCCTTATTTAGTATTCAAGGCAAACCTTACTCGGAAGTTGATAAATTTTAAGCATCACCTACTTAATTATATGGGAAAGTTTCTATTAACTTACTTCGCGAAGACTTGGCGCGAAGTTACTTTCAAACGTTACTTGATTTTTATAAGAAAACATGTAAGGTTCAAGGATTATTCATTTTCTTATAAAAGTAGGACTATATTTGGTTTTAGGCACTGAATGGAAAAAACGTTATGGGCCGAATACTTTATAATACTTTATTTTTATGTGTAAACCTAGTCTGATTTTTCCGGTTTTTTGAGTGTTGTAGATATTATGACAAACTAGGTCTATAGGTGGGTAGTGTTGGTAGGACCCTGTGCAGGGTCCGTCCGGATCACTACCACCAACTTATCCATTAACCACCCGCCAAGCAACAGTGTTCGCATTGTTGTGTTCCGGTGAGGGGACAAGACAACCGGTGAAATTACTAGCATAGAGGCATTCCATCTTAGTCCTCAGGGTTGGCAACGCATTTGAGCTCTTAGGATTATAGTCTTGAGAATTCAAATGTCTATGGGTCTCAGATTCCACGTATACCACCATCAGGTGGCCTGAGTGCTCGTTAAAAAACAGAAGTCAATTATTTGAAATTGTCCCGTGATATTTATTTCTTTATAGGATCTTGCGTTCCATTCCATACACTTCGTCAGTTTCCGATAAACATTTACGTTAGCGTTGAATTAACTGGGGCCCCAGATGTTTTATTTCGTAAAAAACTGCAGAAACTCTTTGCTAACATAAAGTAGGTTTACGTAACGACAAAAACGCAGAGAAAAGTTTAAAAGATATAAACCGGAGGCGAAGCAAGAAAATATCGTGTAACCACCTAGCCAGAAAATACCGGAAACTTAAAAGAAATAAATAGAAGGAAATAACTGGAGAAAACTCTTAGTTTAAGTTTGTTGCCCTAGTACTCTTAGAAAACACCGTCGCCCGCCGCTCCTGATTGCAGGCGACAATTATAGCTTGACCCTTGATCTTCTAGGCCTTGTTAGGCACAATCAAGAAAATTTATTCGAATTATAATTTAGTCACAATGGAGGGACGTTTAACGCGACATTACTCGTTTTTAATTCAGTTTGTGTGGAGACAGTTCAACAGCAAAAATCCATTTAAATTTTTAGGGTTCCTTAGCCAAATGACAAAAAACGGAACCCTTATAGATTCGTCATGTCTGTCTGTCTGTCCGTCCGTATGCCACAGTCACTTTTTTCCGAAACTATAAGAACTGCACTGTTGAAACGTGGTAAGTAGATGTATTCTGTGAACCGCATTAAGATTTTAACACAAAAATAGAAAAAAAAACATAATTTTTGGGGGTTCCCCATACTTAGAACTGAAACTCAAAAATTTTTTTTCATCAAACCGATACGTGTGAGTTTACTCACATCATTTTTTTCTAAACTGAACAGTTTGCGCGAGAGACACTTCCAAAGTGTTGAAATGTGTGTGTCCCCCCCCCTGTAACTTCTAAAATAAGAGAATGATAGAACTAAAAAAAAAATATGATGTACATTACCATGCCAACTTTCACCGAAAATTGGTTTGAACGAGATCTAGTAAGTAGTTTTTTTTTAATACGTCATAAAACATTGATCAAAGCTACAAAGAACTTTTATATTATGTTACTTGCTGCTGCGGAACCCTTCACGGGCGAGTCCGACTCGCACTTGGCCGCTTTTTTGATATGTATAATTAACAGTTTAGCTGTGTCCATGTAGAACCAAGATCATGAATACTCTACCTCGATCTTTAACACCTTATTCGTGAGTTAAGATGAAGAGTAGTGTTGGAATTTCTTGGTCGACTATACATAATTTACATAGATTACCTTCGTTTCACCAAACGGATTCATTTCCTAAATACATAATTTAACCAAACTGCTTTATTTCCGAAACTGTAGATGTTTCAGATTCTAATAAAACTAACCTAACCTATACGATGATCCTGAAATAAATCCTGAAATATTTACAGTTTCGGAATAAAACAGTTTGGTCAAATGATATGGAATTAATCAGGTAGGCAAAAACTTTTTGAAGAAACGAAAGGCTCGTAATTTGCACGCATTGAAGGTTCAAGTTAATCCAGATATTTTTTCGTCGACGCGCTTAGATGTGAGTTGTTTAAGAGAATAACGCCCCTTATCTTTTAGCACTTCTTCACGCAAATGGAGCCACCCGCAAAATATCTCCAAACCAACCCGTAGTTGTTAAATTCATGCCCGAACTTCTCCGAACTTGGCCGAACTTGGCCGAAGCGACATCGCCCGCATGCGGTGACACGCTGACTTATGATATCGCTACTGGATCGCAAATATAACTTTGCTGAAATTTAGGCGTATTTGAACTTTATGATTCCGTGGTTGAGCGTGGCCGTGGGTGCTAAATCAGGTTGGCAGGTGGAAGCCTAAATGCGCAGTGCAGTTTAAGGCAGGTTTCAGTGTTGGAGAACTTTCATAATTTGATATAAGGAGTGGTTGTAGAGTGTAGGTTTATAGCAATAGCGCAAACTGTTACCAGCTGTTTCCAACAGTCAATGACGATATTAGTTTCTTTGTGACGATTCGATTCGGTTTGATTCGGTTTTTTAGTTTTGGCTTGGCCCTAGCTTCTAAATATTGTGTAAACTGTCCTTTACATAAATGTACTTTATTTTATTTCATTTCATATGTAGGTATATAGCCCGTGTGGTTGCCGGGTTAGAATAGTGCCACTCCATGTCTTCCCGTGGATGTCGTAAGAGGCGACTGAGGGAATAAGGGCTTGTAGTATTGTTAGGCGATGGGCTTGCAACCTGTCACTAATACACTAGTAAACTTCTTGGCCTGATTGTGCAAAGTGTGGTTATAGAATTATCAAAAAGTATTTTTAGAGTTGTTGGTATTTCTGTAGCTCTGCCTACCCCACTCTGGGAATGAAGGCGTGATGTTATGTATGTATGTATGTATATTGATGTATAGATATATATTTCTTTATCTAATATACTTATGTAGGTACGTAATTGAATGTATTTATTTTTATAGTTGGGATGGATTTATAATTATGCTCTTATAAAAATAAATTTGTAAACTTGCCTTGGGTTAGTTGGAGATCCCTGAAAGGGATAAGTGTGACTTTGTACATTATTTTTTTTGTATCTTAATTGTATTGTTCTGTTTAATTTTGTACAGTAAAGTGTTTACATACATACCTACACGATTTATCATAGATATTTCAAAACATTCGCGATTACTATAATTGCGTTATATGCGTTCAATATGTGACTAGCCGTGGTCACGGAAGGGCTAGCATCAGCCATGTGACTCTGCCTCTGAAGCCAGCGGTCCTAGGTTCAAATCCCGGTAAGGGCAGATATTTGTATGATAAGCGCGAATATTTGTTCCTGAGTCTTGGATGTTTTCTATGTATTTAAGTATGTATTTCCCTATATGTGTCATTGGGTACTTACACTAAAACAAGAACAATATAGCGGCACAAAAAATATATAAAGGGTAAGATATACAGACGATGTAGACGACATTACGAGTATCAAAACGTGGAGTCTGGTTTGAAAAACTTGCTTTTCGTTAGACTTGTTGTATTTACATACATACATAACATCACGCCTTTATTCCCAGATAGGGGTAGGCAGAGCTACAGAAATACCAACAACTTAAATATACTCGTTTATAAGTCTGTAACCACAATTTGCGCAATCAAGCCAAGAAGTTTACCAGTGTATTAGAGACAGCTTGCAAGCCCATCGCCTAACAGTACCACAAGCCCTTATTCCCTTAGTCGCCTCTTACGACATCCACGGGAAGACATGGAGTGGCACTATTCTAACCCGGCAACCACACGGGCCTAATGTTAGTAATATATTTTTAATACCTTTTTGGAACTTGTGTTGGTACACAATTTATTTATTTATTATTATGAAAGGAGAGAGCAAACAAGCACACAGGCCACCTGCTTTCTATTTAATTCAGGTGACTTTTCAGTGTACATGGTGCAGCTTATATGTATCCCACTGATGTGAAAACTTTGCAATGTATATCAGTACTGTTAGGCGATGGGCTTGTAACCTGTCACTAATACAGTAGTAAACTTCTTGGCCTGATTGTGAAAAATGTGGTTACAGAATTATAAAAAAAAGTCTTTTTAAAGTTATATTGGTATTTCGATAGCTCTGCCTACCCCACTCTGGGAATAAAGACGTGATGTTAAGTAGGTACTAACATTAAGCCTCTCTAATTTTCGGGGATGTAAGGTATCAAATTTTTTAATCCGAGATATAGACTCGATTCGATAAATAACATTTAAATTCATTTAGTTTCATTAATGCTTACAATCTTCCACATCTCACTAATATTATAATACGAATTAGGTATGGACGTTTGATTGTTAATGTAATGAAGCATTAGAAATATTCAAAAAATAATATCGAAGTGTAGCCAACTCTCGTATTTTCTAACATAGACTGATCTATGCGTTGTTCGTCTATGTTGCAGTTAATGTCGGACTTATTTTATGATTTGTAAACTAGATATTTCTTAACATGTAAATAACGGTAGCTTAAAATATTCCCTTGTCACGTAGAAATCTCTTTTAAAGCAATTGTACAAATAAAACAATTCTGCGGTGTTTTCATTTCAAACGTTTCCGAGATTTATCGAGCCATTTGTTTGGAAACTGCAGCGCCGTTACACTGGCTGTGAATATTAGAAATACTGCGTTCATGCGAAGGTTTGTAGTTTTTTATGAAACCGAAATATCCGTGTTGTTGCCAGGATAGAAATAGTGCCACTCCATGTCTTCCCGTGGATGTCGTAAGAGGCGACTAAGGGAATAAGGGCTTGTAGTACTGTTGGGCGAAGTGCTTGCAACCTGTCACTAATACACTGATAAACATCTTACCCCACTCTGGGAATGAAGGCGTGATGTTATGTATGTATGAAATATTTGTTCCAATGTTGCCAACAACACATTTACAGTCTTATGAATAAAGTCGTGAGATTTCACATCTCTACGGACCCTGAAACAACTTACCATTATGTACGTTATATATTATACGCCTTTGGAGCTAGCGGTCCCGGGGTCAAATCCCCAGATATTTGTGTAATGAGCACGATTATTTGTTCCTGAGTCTTGGATGTTTTCTGTGTATTTAAGTTATATTTTTCTATATAACTAAGTTAATCGTTGTCTAGTACCCATGGCATAGAGCTTAGTTTAGGACTAGGACAATTTGTGTGAATCTTTCCGCAGACACATTTGAAGAAAGCCGTGGCCGTGGACGGAAACTACATATAACATTTTGTTTCCAGAACGATAGCGAGGCGCGGGGATACCAGCTATCTCATCTCAATGGGACCCACAGCAGGCTTGAGGTACGTACTACAGAATTATTATACAAATAGGACATTCTTTTTCAAAAAAAAATGTGGGTGGTAGGACCTTGTGTAGGGTCCGTCCGGATCGCTACAACCATCTTATCCATTAACCACCCGCTAAGCAGTTTGGGGATAAGACAGCCAGTGAAATAGCTAGCATAGAGGCATTCCATCTTAGTCCTCAAAGTTGGCCACGCATTTGCAGTCTTAGGATTGCAGTCTTGTGAATGCGAATGTCTATGGGTCACAGTTTTCACCATCAGGTGGCCTGTGTGCTCGTTTGCCTTCTCAATGCCATAAAAAAATGGTATCTCGAGCCTTGCATGTGTACGTGCGTCGACCGTACGCACAGAAAATTGCGTTCGGTGAAATGATGAAGTAAAATTCGATAAAATGATGAATTACCGTTACTGCCGCGTCCAAGTTGAAGATTCATAAATAAAAGATCCAATTAACCACTCTTGCTTTGTTTAAGCCAAACGGAGTCGAATATAGCATTTTCTCTTACTCAAGTGTTTTACGAACCTGACCATCATTCATTAGTGAAACAATGAATGACATGCATGAAAAAAGGAATTGAGTTTCATTGACACATTTTAGAAGAAAATGTTAAAATAAGCATATAAAATGCGATACACTTAGTTTCGACGCGTTCATTAAGATTGTTGAAATTTAAAAACTTCTTTTATGGTTTAGGTTTTAAGTCTGAAAATAAATGTTCCTAATCCTCGTTTTATTTACGTAATACTTTAATTCAATGATAATGGCTTAAGCCTAGTAATTTCTGAAATACATGCAAATTTCTTTTTAAGGTAAATTTTAAACATAGAACAGCTGTGAAGACAATCCTGTCATCGATTTTGTACAGAGTGTTTTTACAGGCGGTACGATCTATGACTTTTTAAAGCTTCATATCTTATTAGAAAATAATACGACAATTATTTCGCGTATACAGGTACCCTTTTCTTTCATAGCACTCCCCAGAGAGCGTAAAAAGAAACATTAGGCATGTTTCCTAATCAAAATGCTGTAGTTTCTCTATTTTCATACTCAATTTACTAGATTTTGCCCGTGTGGTTGCCGGGTTAGAATAGAGCCACTCCATGTCTTCCCGTGGATGTCGTGAGAGGCGACTAAGGGAATGAGGGCTTGTAGTACTGTTAGGCGATGGGCTTGCAACCTGTTACTAATACACTGGTAAATATCTTAGCCTGTTTGTGCAAAATTTGGTTACAGAATTACCAACAACTCTTTTTGTAGTTGTTGGTATTTCTGTAGCTCTGCCTACCCACTCTGGGAATGAAGGCGTGATAGTATGTGTGTGTGTGTGTGTGTGTGTGTGTGTGTGTGTGTGTGTGTGTGTGAATTTACTAGGAACGTAACTTATCTATACTCTGTAATATCATTCATCAGAGAATTGAAAACATTCTCTTTTCATATATTCGTGTCTTAGACATTACCGAGAATTTATCAAACGAATGGTAATTCAGGGAGCTTACGGCGAAATATATTTAGGTACGACATGACAGTGAGTAATTAACATACACCCGGAAGATTGTACAATATCAGAGAACAAAGTTAATAGCATTTGCATAAATAGTGTCGTTTATACTCGTAGGTATATTTTGAATTTTGAAAAGAGGTAAGTTACAACGAACACACACACACACACTAGATTTTATTGATTACCTACTCTTTATTTCTAATGTATGTACTTGCATCTTTATTGAGGAGCGGTACATCTTGACACAAGTATTTTAATACTTAAAAGGATGTTCCAACCCCAACTTATTGTGTAACAACTTCAATTGTGAAATAAACTATTTTCAAACTATTTTCAGTATCATTTTTATTTTCATTTTCATTTTCATTTAAAGGTGATAAGAACTACAAAGGTGCGACTAAGTTTTATCTAACTTCGTCCGTATGTCTCTCAGTTTGGCTCCAATCTTTCAAGTCGATTCTGAAACACTTTTCTTGCTTGTAATGGGATGGAATTTGGAATACATTCCTAAATAAGATGTTTGGTCACCTATTCTGCCCTCCCAGGCAAAAAAACAGTATGTCAAATCCAATTGCCAAAGTAAATTCAATCCTCTCTTCTAAGTAATAAGGTTGTGATTGCAACTGAAGTTTTATTGTAGTTGCTGCTATTTAGCTTAGCAGGGCAGTATTACGGTACGGTAGGTGACGAGTATATAAAGATTATAAATGAAGGAAAAATAAAACTAGGCAAGAGCATGTCGGACCATGCTCAGTATAGGGTTCCGAAGCCGTTAAGAACTACAAACATAAAAATAAACAAGTAATAACTAATTTTCTATTTAAAGTCAAATTGTGCAGTCTTACTCGTATATGATTTTAGTAGGTATAAAGACTTTAATCGCTTGTATCTCAAGAACCAATGATGTCTACTTAGTCGTGATAGTTTTCCTTTAAAATTTGTTATATGCTCTTTTATTGAAGTTTTTTGTCAGATTTCTAGTATCTGTTTTTACAAACCCGTAATATTTTTATTTCATAAACGGATTAATTAATCCAAAAACTAAAATCATCCCCAAGGTACGTCTAGGGACATACACTGAAATATATTTTTTTTTCACATTCTATTGTACCACTTTGTTGGCGTGACTAATATGCATATTCCTGCCAAATTTCAACTTTCTAGTACTGCGGACGGACGGACGGACATGGCGAAACTATAAGGGTTCCTAGTTTGACTACGGAACCCTAAAAAGGAAACGAGGGAGACGAAGAAAGTCTTACCTAGACCATTTACAGAAAATGTGGAGAAGAATGGAAATTACTCCACCAACAAGAGCATAGCTCTGAACTAAATGATGACCTAAATAAACCCGAGGACAATGCAATATTATCACATTAGTGGTGGTAGGACCCTGTGCGGGGTCCGTTCGGATCGCTACCACCATATTATCCATTAACCACCCGCCAAGCAACAGTGTTCGCAGTGTTGTGTTCCGGAGTGGGGATAAGACAACCGGTGAAATTACTAACATAGAGGCATTCCATCTTAGTCCTCAGGGTTGGCAACGCATTTGAGATCTTAGGATTATAGTCTTGAGAATGCAAATGTCTATGGGTCTCAGATTTCACTTACCGTCAGGTGGCCTGAGTGCTCGTGAGCCTTCGCATTAACACAAAAAAAAAACTAGACACACGGAGAGTCGAGCGCCTCTGCGTCGTTTATATTTACACGAAAACATTTTGACTCTAATTTCAACCATCATAACTGCAATGGTTTTCCAGTCCTATGTAGATACGACTACCATTATATTTTACATTTTAGTCGCAATAACTTAACAATGAATGAAGTTGTGTTATTCCTTTTAAATTTGTTTTATATGAATTCTACAACCACTTTTCCATAACTAATAATAATAATAATAATAATAATAATCACAGAACAATCTCACACAAATTGACCTAGTCCCAAACTAAGCTCTAGGCTTGTACTATGGGTACTAGACAACGATAAACATACTTATATAGAGAAATAAATACTTAAATACATAGAAAACATCCAAGACTCAGGAACAAATACTCGTGCTCATCACACAAATATCTGCCCTTACCGGGATTTGAACCCAGGACCCCTAGCTTCGAAGGCAGGGTCACTCCCAACTAGGCTAGCAACAAAACTAGTAACTAAAGCAACAAATAAGCTTGTAGGCGGAAGGGGGGGTTACTGTAACCAAAAATACTTTATACATTGATATTTCACAAAATGACACACCACAGTGGAATAAAAGAGAAATCATCCCCGCTTTACGTGTATGTAAATTATTTTCAAGATTTAATAAATTAAAATGCGTTATCACGCCCAATTACAGACCATTGAAATAGTCCTGAACTAAGCTCTAGGCTCGTACTATGGGTACTAGACAACGATAAACATACTTATATAGAGAACTACATACTTAAATACATAGAAAACATCCAAGACTCAAGAACAAGTAGTGATGTGCGCGAATATATTTTATATTCGCGCACATCACACAAATATCGACCCTTACCAAGAGTTGAACCCAGGACCGCTGGCTTCGAAGGCAGAGGAATTTTTACCGAAGTATCCTCTGCTGTTATTTTTGAGAGTTATTTAACGATACGCCACCAGTTGGCAAAGTTATTGCTTAATAAAAAATCTGCGTAATTTTTGCCTACAAAAAACCTTTCCTCATACAAACTTTGCTGCAACGGAGTTCAGTAATTAAGATGGATCCGAGAAACCTCATAAAAAGTTGTTGGATGAGGACGTAATTACCGCGTGGACGATACGCAAGTTAGCAATTGATTGTAAATTATAAAATTAACAAGTAAACGTTTTTTTTATGTTACGGAGACACGAGCACACGAGCACTCAGTAAGTAGACCCATAGACATTAGAATTCTCAAGACCATTCCTAAGACCTCAAATGCGTTGCCAACCGTGAGGACTAAGATGGAATGCCTCTATGCTAGTAATTTTACCGGTTGTCTTATCCCCACACCGGAACACAGCCATACCGGTACTTTTACACGTCAAACCTCTACCAGTGCTTCCCAATAGAGAAGAAATGCCGCAAGAAGCTCAACAGTAAGTCATTGTTTATTTTATAAGTGTTAGTCTTAAGTATACAAATGTCAATGGGGCACAGGTCCCACTAACCATCAGGTAGCCTAAGTGCTCGTTCGACGTCAGACATAAAACAAACTATAAACATACAATGAAATATCATGACGTTCAGCAGAAAACGTGCCTTTCTCGCAATAACATAATATGAGAGCAAAAAAAAAATATACTAATATTATTTGACGGTGAACGCAATTAATTATAATATCGGTGAATATATCTATATAATAGAAATGAATCGCTGAATGTGTTGCTAAGCGCAATTCTCGAGAGCAGCTGAACCGATTTCGCTAATTCTTTTTTTATTGTGTTTGTTACTGTCAGCAGAAGGTTCTTATGAAAGAAAAAAACTGAAACATCCACCGGGAAAGTCAGAAATTTGCAGCGAGGCGAAGCCGCTGGCGGGTCGCTAGTATTAAAATAGAATCTCTTCACTAAAATACCTGTGAATCTAAAAAGGTGCAAATTAAAATGAAACCTTCTAGCATTAAAATTTAGCCAAGGCCATTTACGCTTTTTTTGAAAATAATGTGAAACCTATCAGGCTAAACTTTTTGTAAACAGTCTTAAAGTGTTATTTTGACTAACTATATTATTGAATTTATCAAAATATCATACCGGAAGTTGCTAGAAAAAAGCTGTACACTAAAATGCGCTGGAATTTTTCAAGAAAATTGCTATAAATGTTTTATGGTGAAAATGGATTGATTGACACAATAACCGAAAATAAAGTCCAAAATAATGTATACGTGAACATAAAAATCATTAACAGAAATTGACTAATTGTTTTCATAGTACATTATTTTCTGTTGGATTCAGTTCAATATATGACAAGAAGCGAGTTTAAAAACATAGCATACCAAAACTGAACTGATATGATTTCATTTACTCGAGTTATTACTATTGCGTCTATAGATTTATGTGGATGAATACAGAATATGGTTCTGAACTTACCAAACTATTTTATGACAAAATAAAATTAGGTTATAGATAATATTTTTAACTCTCCATACAAATAAATCGTAACTTTCCTGGCGTAACTCTCAGAAGCTGTAGGTCGATGAGTTTGATAGCTATAATACGCTATATAGCTACGATATTGTACAAGTTGTAAATACTTAGACCCTAAATGTCTTCTTTGAAGAGTTAATACACCAATAACCTCTTATACGTCTGCAGGGCGAAGCGTTCTAACTTTTCGTTAAGGGTTAAAGTTTTTCAGGCAAAATCAACGGCTTTTGAAGAGTCTTGTTACGCGGTCTAACAACATAACGACTATGTTGAGCTTTTCGTAATTTTAGATTGTAATTTTATTATCGTGAGGTATCAATATTTTAAAAATATTAATAAAATAGTAAAACATTTTTAGATCATTTTAGGAATTATTTTTTAATTATTTATGTATCAAATAAGGTAAAGTCTTGCCCGAAACAACTTTTGGCCAACGCACAGTTTTGTTATGATTGTGTCAAAAATGAACTAAGTATCTAAACCTTCAATGTTACAGGTTTCCGCATATATACAACCGGTTGGTAAACAGCTGTGACATGAAGCAGAATTCCGTTCATGAAGCTCAGATAAAAGTTAAAAAATCAAGCAAGCCTTAGACTACTCTGCCACAGATAAACTAATAAAGGCTACTTGCTAAAATCCGACACACACAAAAACACACACGCACACACACACAAGCTCAAACTCGTATACACCTACACAACTAAACTTAAGTAGATCTTGCTTGCTCTTGGTACAATTTTGTAAAATGTAAATAAATAAATAAATACAATGTATTTTGCATGAACAGTCTTACTACCTGCCAATCGTTAAATTGTTAGCCATGATACAGGCCAAGCCTAATAGTCATCGATGTAAACATGAATATGCTGACTTGAATAATAATAGTAGATTGTTCAAAAAGGGACTAAAACAAGCCATAATGACACGAGATGTTTAGCCACGCGGGCGAGCTTGCGAGCGGCGGTGGCTGTAGTTCGAGTGTCATTAATGTCATTATGGTTGTTTAGTCTCGCGTTAAACACTCTACTTTTCACTTTGAATGCGAGGAAAAAAACGACGTTCTAAACAATATTGTTTTTTAACTGTTAAAAAACAATATTGTTTAGAACGTCGTTTTTATCGTTCGTTGTTACAACGTACGCTCAATACAAGTTATGAACATCTATTCAAAATACAAATAGGAAAAAAAAAGTTCCGCGGTTTTTTTGTAAAGTGATGTTTTAAATGCTTGCATATTTAGCTAACAGATTCAAACTTGGAAACCATTTTAAAAGTAATTGGACCACGCATAATAAAAGAGATAAATAATTAAAGCCTTAATATGATTAAAGAGATTCATATTCGTAATAATTAATCGTTTTTCACGAAATTAAATCCTTTTTTTTTATATATTTGCACAGTTGTCATTTTGAGGTTATTTCGACACCCAAAAATATGGTCCATACACAATCACTGAAAATGGCGATAATCTTCCATTCACAAACACCGTGATTGGTTATTCAGGGGTTTCCAAAGTAAATAAAAAAGGAGCTTTAGACCCGATTCGCAGAGATTTAAGTAGCATTTTAAGAGCATGGGAAGTGAAAAATTTCTTATTTCTATTCTATTTATTGAGGCTAAGAAATGATGAATCTCTTTTATAATTCTTTAGGTATTTTTGTGCTCATACCTTATTGTTCTACAATATTTATAATGTGACTCTTTGCTACCTAAATAAATAACGCTTTTGTTATCTATACTTAATATACAAATCTGAAGAGTTTGTTTGTTTGTTTGCTTTAACGCGCTAATCTCAGGAACTACTGAACCGATTAGTATGAAATTTGGTATGGAGATAACGAGGGTCCCGAGGAAGGAGATATGATACTTTTTATCCCGGAAAATTTAACATTGCCCGAGGGAATAGCGATAAACGAGGTAATTAATATAATATAGACACTGAAAATTTGATTTATTTGATAGTGTCGTCTACATACACATAGGGGGAGTCGCGGAACACTAATTATAGACGTGTAAAAAGTCGCGGGAGTCTTTTAGTGGATAAATATTTATAAGAAAAGAAAACCAATTTTAGGAAAGTACAAATTTGGGTGAGGAAGTCAAAGTGATTACCAAAAACCTTTCGCCTAAAATGCAGGTTCCAAGTATTTATCTATGCTTCTAAGTAATCTTTCTTCTTCAGCTGACTGAGTTCGAGGCATCTTGGGTGGCCTCCCTGCTCTGCCTCGGGGCGGTCTTCGGTTCGGTGCCAGCGGGGCTCATCTCGGAGTACTTCGGCCGCAAGAAGACGCTGTTATACTTGGCACTGCCGCTGGTGGTATCATGGATCCTAGTGGCTTCTAGGTAAGTGGTGAAGGATGGTAACCGGTGGATCAGGATGGTAAATTTCCAACGCTGGGTTAAAAATGTCTCGTTTCGAGTTTAACCTTACCTAACCTACGTAAACGATGTTCGGGATTGACGTTCCCATGTTTCACCAAATTTCACTTCATTGAAAAATCCTGCGCCTAGAAAAGCCTGTCTATGAAATGCAAATTCTGTGAAACAAGAGTAATTCGTCCAGGATTGCCTAAAAACAACAAGATATGAGTAGCAATTGGTGATTCGAATAACGAAAAATTAGTTCTGGAAATCTAGAAGAAACTTTTAACAATACAATACATTGAAATGTAACTAGCTACCGTCGCCTACTATACCTTTATTTTTTTCATTGCAAATACAAATTGATTTAGCCGCATACTAAATAATTCGATATAGCAATACTTTTTATTATAGGTTGAGCACGCTCTAACTTGAAACTTGGACACCTGTAAAAAATATTACTAATAAGATAGTGCGACTCGGTTGAGTAGTTTAATAATTTAAACAAAAAAATCTGGGCTTTGTGTTCTCGGCGTAGCTGCAGGCTCACAATACTGTCACTGACCCAAGAATTAAATTTATATTTCATCAATTTAATAAATTTATTTTGAATTTTCTCGACTTTTTGTGCAATTACCCTCTTACACACTCAGCTGTTCGAATGTGCAGGTTTCCTCACGATATTTTTCCTTCACCGTAAGAGCATCGGGTAATGTACTTAAGTTAGAAAAACTCATTGGAACATGGTGTCCACGGGGGTTCAAACTCGGTACTGTAGTGAAAGAAGGATGTAGCAGTACATACTCCTTTCATTGTTTTAATAGGCGCCTACCCCGCACCTCCACCATGTAAGCCTGGTAGGCGCCTATTCCTAAGCGTAATACTTTACGCACTTTTAACTAAGCTACGTAGAATAAAAGTATACGTCTTGCAGTGTTAATATATTCTTTCATTTATTTTAACGTTTAAATATACATTAGTTCACATGTCAATGTCAACGCGGTCCGTTGGAGACTCTCGAGCGTCCCCCTGAAAACCACCGGCGGGCATTCCATATTTCGAAATCTTTTTTATTCAAAAGATTTCGAGACATTTCGACATAACAAAATAGAAAAAAGAAAACAATGAAAGGAGTATGTACTGCTACATCCTTCTTTCATTACAGTACTTTACGATCACCAGTCGACCCACCAAAAAAAAGCCACTAGGCCACTAACGCTCTCAGGAGAGGCCTGGATGGAATAAACAAATGTCTATACACATTGTGCGAGAAGTTCAGTAACATTTAATAAAAAAAATGTCAAGGAATATCTCAAAAGATAGTGAATTGAGATTGCGAGTCACCAAAACTTTGGTCAACAATAGGAAAAATAAGTTTGCGCATCTGGGGCCGATTGTTGCCAAGTTTAGTGGTCGCCAATATTGAGTGAAAGAAACATGTGAGTTAGTTCGTAGTGTTTTATGAATAGGTGGCAAAATTACATAGTAAATTGTGGATATTTATTTCCTCGGGCACTGTCCAATTTTTCAAGTAAAAAGTATTTTATATCCTTCCCGGGACCTCAATTATCTTCGTATCCATCGAAATCAATTTCGCGGGTTAGCCTTGAAAGCGTAACAAACAGACAGACAGGCAGAGTACTTTCACATTTATTATATTAATATGGATGGTATAAATATCACTATCAAGTAATTTTAAACACAAAAGTATCAGTATAGCTTTATAAATGTAAAAACTCCTGTTAACTCTCCACTCGAATTTGAATATTATGTCCAGATCGCCTTCATTCATGACTTTGTTATAAACTTTCAGTGGTAATAGGACATAGTTTATAGTTATTTGTTTCAATTTAACAATAAATACATTATGCTTGAAATATAGCAACACTTATGACTAGGTTAGGTATATACATGAAAATTTCGGCCAATTATTTCAGTCAAGTTAAATTTCGATACTTACATAGTGTCAATAACATCAAAAAAACTAAAGTTACAGGTCAGAAAAATAAATATAAACGATTGAGTTAAATAGGGGACATTGCACAAAATATCAATTAAAATTCATTAATCCTAAATTCCTACCTAACATCTGTCCTTGCAATTCTCTATAATGTCTTCAACAGAGTAAAAACAGATACTGTGCAGAGTGTTTCCTGATAACACCCACCGCACCTGGTAACCTGCCGGTAAGCAGCAGTGTTCACATTGTTGTATTCCTGTGCAGTGAAACTACTAGCATAGAGGCAATTTATCATACCCTTTAGGGTTAGCAACTCATTTGCAGTCTTGAGATTACAAGGATTTACAAAATAAAAAAACCCTAGCTGTCAGCTTCTCGGTCTATTGCTGAGGGCTTACTAGTGTTGGCATTATTTTTAGCTTTGATACATTTTTTTTGTGTATCTTGTACCACGTGGTATTATTATATATGCTGCCCCCCCTAAACTAATAAGATATGTCTCAGATTCAATTGGGTCATTCTTCTTTTTTACCGATAATTGCCTGTCCTCATTTTACCATACGTTATCAGTTAGAGTATTGATTATTAATACTTTAGTGTTTGAATATACGTCCAAACATTTATTCATGTATTGTACTAAATAATCTTTCACTTTCTCTATCCAGTGTTTTTGTTTATAAGTTTGTTTTTCATAGAATAGCGTGATAGAGTGATACAAAATTTAGTCTCCTCTGAAAACGGCCACTCTGTCACAGTATATTCTGAAAAACCACCACAAAGAATAAAACATGATCGCCACCGAAATAATCATTAATTAGTCCAAATAAAAAGTCACGCAACGTATTTTAAAATCAAAAATTAAAACCATAATTATCAATAGTTGAAAAACGCAAAATATACAAAAATGACGATGTATTGTCGGTCAAAAAGTAGAACGACCCAATTAGCAAAGTACTCGTAGATTCAATCCTCTCCTGTTAGTAATAAAATAAAAATAAAAATTGTTTATGTAGACCATAAGAAATCCATAGTATGTTAGAAAATACTTAAAACTCTTGGTTTAGTACCTTAGCTACGTGTACACTTTTTTAAAAAAGAACTCGGTCTGTGCCCTTGATTTGTCCTAGCTAAAACTTAAGTATAGGACAATCAAACCTGCCAGCAATCGTGGTCAGAATGCTGTTGGGGCTTTGTCTCACTCGACTCAACAACGACACTATCTTTTTTCTCAAAATTGCCTGAAAACAGTCTGTGTGAGCTTACGCCATACCCGAGGCACTGCATCTTCTTGGTAGTAATGAGGTTGTGATTGCTACAGGAGTTTTATCTGATATGGTGCTAATTAGCTTAGTAGGGGAGTATGGGCCTCAGAGCCTGTGTGATTATTTGCCTTCTCCATGCCCGATGTCCGTGGTAAAGGGCCCCTCTGAAAATCAGCGCCCTGGCTTGCCTTGGCATCATGCTGAGTGGGTCCCTTATTGACACAACGGCACAGAAAGTAATGTCTTAATTCTTTGTTTGTTGTAATGTAAACCGTGTCGTTTTTGTGTCAATAAAATTATTTTCTTTATTTCGTACAAAATAACTCCCATTATTCTTTCCAGCCCCAACGTGTATGGGCTGTACGTTGGGCGGTTTGTGGGCGGCGTGGCGGTGGGCGCTTTCAGCGTGGCCATCCCGCCCTACGTGGCCGATATCGCCGAGAAACAGCTATGGCCGACGTTGGCCAACTTCTACCATGTCCACTTCTCTGGAGGCGTGTTGTTTGGATATATCATTGGTGAGTTTTTTAACAAACACAGGCATTTCACATGCAAAAGTGAAAACCAGAAAGGCGAGCAGTCTACGTAGTGGAATCATTCATCATCAAAATGTGAAAGTTTGGATGGATGTATGTTTGTTACTCAATCACGCCAGAACGGTTAAATGGATCTGGATGAAATTTAGCATAGAGATAGATTATAGTTTTGACTAGCAAATAGGCTACTTTTTATTCCGAAAAATTTACAATTTCCGAGGGATCAGCGATAAACGACTTCTACGCGGACGGAGTCTCGGGCAAAAGCTAGTTGATCAATGCTTATACGAAAGATACAGTTAATTAACAGTATCTTCCTTATTACTTTGAATTTCGTATGATTTTGCACTTTTTGCGAGTGTGTAATAGTTGAAAAACAAACAAGTTTAAAGCCCTTTTAAGGACTCGCGGCCGCGGGCTTTATCTTGTTGTTTGTTTGTCACTCCGAGCGACGGATTGCCGTGGCTTTTCGTACATAAACAAACAATTGGATAAGTAGTTCGAGAGCAATGCGAACAAGGGCTGTATTTGATTCAGTAAAACCTAATTGCTTTTGACTTGTTATCTTATTTACTTGACAGTAATGTCGGCTGAGTTAAAAACGATATGATGAAATCTAAAACACAATTTAGTTTTTACGAGTAAAGTAGTTCCCCTGAACTCAAATACTACCATTGTCGAAGGAGTAGCGGCGAAAATAATGTTCTTGTATATTTTCATGCATTATTGGCGACGTGAGCAAAATATTTGTTTTCACTTTTGGGTAAACCGTATACAAATATTATCACGTTTGAAGTTACTATCTGTAACAAGATTTCGCAATCTACACCGTTTTTGCAACAGAATTCAATATAGCAAAATACACATACATAATATCACGCCTTCATTCCCAGGTAGACAAAGTTACAGAAATACCAACAACTCTAAAAATAATTGTTTATAATTCTGTAACCACATTTTGCACAATCAGAAGTTTACTAGTGTATTAGTGACAGGTTGCAAGCCTATCGCCTAACAGTACTACAAGCCTTTATTCCCTCGGTCGCCTCTTACGACATCCACGGGCAAACATGGAGTGCCACTATTCTAACCTGGCAACCACACTGGGTACACAATTGCAACTGGGTAACAAAATAAGAGACTGGTTCATAATAAAAATTCGTACTCCTTAATTTTGCAGGCATGGTGCATAGCACAACCTGGCTCTCCATCCTCTGCGCCAGCATACCAACGGCCTTCTTCATCGCTTTCATTTTCCTGCCCGAGTCACCAGCCTACTACATGTCCCAAGGGAAGACCAGCGAAGCCAAGGCAGCCCTCCGCTACTTCCGAGGGATCGACAACGACATAGATTCAGAACTTAAAGCCCTCAAAGAACAGATCAGAAACTACGCAAGGAACAGAGTCACTTTCAAACAACTGTTCCAAACGCGCTCAACCTTGAAAGCACTAGTCGTCTCTTTCGGTCTCATGATATTCCAACAGATGAGTGGCATATACCCCGTCCTTTTCTACGCAGAGAAGATTTTCATGAATTTCTCTATTTCATTGAATCCGCCTGGAGCTGCTATAATTCTGGGTTTCTGCTTAGTGTCTTCAACGTACTTCGCGACTACACTTTTAAAATCTTTTAGGAGACGCGTTCTTTTAATGATTTCTTTCATATCAATGGCAATTAGTTTAGGAAGTTTAGCGATTTATTACCACATGAACGCAGCAAATCATCATGCTAGCAGTACTTGGGTTCCCCTCTGTACCCTTTCTATGTATGTGACAGTATATGCTATAGGAGCAGGGCCGATTCCCTGGTTGATGCTGAGAGAGATCTTCCCCGCAAATGTTACCAGAAGAGCATCAGCTATTACTGCAGGTTTCCACTGGTTCCTCGCGTTTGGAGCCACCAAGTTATACCAGAATTTGGTGGACAATGTTGGACCTGGTTGGACGCTGTGGCATTTTGCTGTGACCTGCATAGTTGCGACTATATTCGTCTACTTCTTTGTCCCAGAAACGAAAGGAAAGACGCTAGAAGAAATCCAAAAGGAATTTGATGGGATTCATAAAAAAAAGAAGCATATACATGTTATTGAGGTAGAAAGTCTTTCTGAAGCTTAATATGTTGATAAACAAAATAAACTAAGTCTATGGCGAAAGAGAAAAAATAAAGTTTGTATGTTTTTGCATATTTTTTCATGAAGTGTAGAATTTGAAAATATTATACCAAGCTAATTAATATAATGCTTCTAATACTAGTCTTAAATTTGTATAGTTTGACTAAAGTATAAAAATGTGATTAAGTGCTGATCTAAATATAAGCTCAAAATGTGTATTTCGTTTAAGAAATATAAAGAAATGTTAGATCGGCAAGTAATTATTCAAAATCGCAAAAAATAATATTTGTAATTTAAATAATTTCAAGGTTTTGTTAAGAAATTGATTTTCTGATAATATTTTTTTCAATGTTTTTCTAAGATTGGTAGATGAGATCTATGTGAATAAAAATGAGTCGCTGAAATGTATGTAGGTAAACGCATAACTTCCTAACGACTGTATGAAATTGGATAATTCTTTTTTTTGTGTTCGTTATTGTCAGGAAAAGGTTTGTAGGGCCGAAAACACCTCTAGGAATGTCAGCATTCACCTAGATTTGATTAAGTAACATCTTGAGTAGGTATCTAGTTATAAATAAGTTATTTTGTTAAATTATTTCGGGAAGCAGGTTAATTAATAGGTATACGATTACGATAATTATGTATTTATTTTATGTTTATTACAATATTGATTTACAGATAGTGTTTTATTACTACTTTATTAGTTACTATATTATTTTAATTTTAACACATTTTTTATAAAATTGATGAAATTAAAATTGGAACGAGGAAAATTATGAACTTTTGAACCCATTGAGTTGCTAGCTACACGAGTACAAGTTAAATACCCCTCTACTTAGCACTGTGCCGCAGTAAGTCGCGGCGATGGATTTCAGAGGGACCTTACTTAAAAACCAAATTAAATATCTATCTAGATAGATAGATAGATAAAAACTTTATTCAACATAAACACAAACACAGGCTCTTAAATTAAACATAAAACATTAAAAATATAGACAACAAACACGAGACTTAAAATATACATTGACTTATATACGGTGGGAGAGCCATGTGTTGTGCTGTGAATTGGCGCTGACTCAGCATAATGCTGCAGAAACTGCAGCGCTGATATTCTGCCAGAACCATTGGCATCAGGTCTGTGGCGCCCGAAAGAAGCCGAAAGATGTGCCAAACGACCATGATAATATGAATATTAACCTTAAGTTATTAACTCTGTATCAGTTTTTGCATACTATATGTTATATTACTCTAGCCTTTAGTTTTTAATATAATTTCTAGAAGTAAAGCGAGACTAAACATTTACACAGCATAAACAAAACGGAGAAACTAAATTATAACTAGCAATAATTACACAGGGAAATTATTCTACGACATCAAGCTTAGTAAGCTATTTGTTTATTTAACAAATGAATTCTATACTTAATTCTAAACGAAGACTTATACCTAAGTCTATATCTATTTCCCTTGCTCACGGTATCGCATGAATGGGTGGATAAATTTCGCTAATTCTTTTTTGGTGTGTATCAGGAGAAGGTTCTTATGGAAGAAAAAAAAGGAAAATCCACCTAGAAAGTAAATTTCGTCGGTGATACTGCAATAGCTCGTAACTAACAAATTAAATAAGGTGCAAAATACACTTTAGCAAGTAAGTAAATAAGGTGCATTTTGCAACATATTGAATTGGGTAGTTACGCGGTATTGCAGTAACACCGTCGATTTGCAGTGGGGCGAAGCCGCTGACGTGTAGCTAGTATATTCATAAAAATGAATCCTATTTCCCTTGGTCACGGCGTCACGCATGAACGGCTGGACAGATTTCGCTAATTCTTTTTTGTTGTGTTCCATCAGAAGGTTATTATGAAAGAAAAAAAATGTAAAATCGGTGACGGGTAGCTAGTTATATTATAAAATAAAAACAGAAACGGACACAAAAAAACCGGGCAAGAGCATGTCGGAACATGCTCAGTGTAGGGTGCCCTCTTAGATGATTTTAGTAGGTATAAACACTTTAATCGCCTGTATCTCAAGAACCAATGATGTCTACTCAGTCGTGATAGTTTTCCTTTAATATTCTTTATAATTATGCTCTTTCATTTAAGTTTTTTTCAGATTGTGAGTATTTGTAGTTTTGGCTGTAACGGGGGGGGGGGACACACTTGACACTAACAAAAATTAGCGATTTAATGCTTGATATTTCGTAAACGGATAGCTTAATCGAAAAAATATTCTGAAAACTCCGTAACATTTTTGAAAGATCTATCCAACGACACCCCACAATATGGGGTAGACAAGAAAATAAAATATATGTATATCCCCACGTTACGTGTAGTGGGAGGTACCATGTTTGTTTCAGTATTTTATTTCATCACTTTGTTGACGTGACTAATATGTATATTCATGCCAAATGACAGCTTTCTAGTACTAAGAGTCTCTGCGCTAGGCCGCGAACGGACGGACATGGCGAAACTATAAGGGTTCCTAGTTTGACTACAGAACCTTGACAAAAAAGGGGTAGGTAATCATCAGCATTTAAAGTATCTATAGAGTCCACAGGTTATCTCAGACGACTCAGACTCCGAGGCATCGAAATCTCGATTTCTCCATATCTTAAGACTAACGGCACTGAATTCGGCCCAGATCTCGTACATTTTCGTGTGGAGCCTGGGCCATATTCCCGCTGTGTTTAGCGAGATTCATACGTGAGGGCAATAGGAACAAGTCGATTTGGCATTCTCAAAGCCCGCCACTTGTTCCGAACGTAGTTAGGCGCGGGGGTCCCTCGGGGTTGGGTTCGATCTTGTTGGATTGTTTGTTTTTGTGGAGCTTCGGGGTTTTGAAGGAGATAATAATTGTTTTGGATTGTTTAGACAAAGTTTTGGCTTTAGAAGTAACTTAGTATTTTTTTAAATGTTAATGATAATATATATTAAGAATTAGAACAATAAGAATATGTTCCACACAAGAATAAAGAAACTAACCTACGCAATATTAAAAAAAACCGTATTACAATTCACAGAAAGCTAAGCTACTTAAATAATAAAATATAAAGAACAACTAAGGGAATAAGGGCTTGTATTACTGTTAGGCGATGGGCTTGCAACCTGTCACAAATACACTGGTAAATATTCGAGAATAAGTGGCTCATTCGTCACGGTATTAGTTGTATTGTGCAAAACAAAACCTGTCCTTATTAACTCAACGAACGCTCGAAAAAATTGCCAATTTAGTTTAATTAGTCTTGTAGGCTAGGTTTAAGGAGCGACCACACCGACGCGTAAAATACGGTGCTGTTGCGTAAACAAAAGACTGGGTCATACTTAGACGTATTATATGGCGTCAATTTTGACAGACCGTATTTTACGCACCGTAAAGCTCCGGTGTGGTCGCTCCCTTAAGTGGTAGGGGTGACCCCACCGGTATTACTTAGGTATTAAAAGTCCCCAACCTAGAGTTGAGTGCTTTTTGCGAGAGAGGGGTTAAAAGGTACCTTTTGTAGGTTTTTCATAAATACCTCGAAAACTAAGCCTCTTAGGAAAAGAGGCGGGCGAATTGGGAACCTCCGCATTTTTAGAATTGTCATATTTAATACCATCTTCACAACCGCGGGAACACACTCCGAGCTGTTCCTGTTCATTAATTGCTTTCTTTTATTTATGTCCATTTGTGAGTCTTCTGTGTAGTGATTAAATTTCTTTCTTTCTTTCTTCTTTGTTTAATGCCCGATACTCTCGGAGTGGGAGCGCTCGGCACCAAAACTTATTGTTTATTTATTATTAACTTAATTCACACATACATCTTTACAGATTCAGATTCAGATTTTATTACTCAATATAACACAGTATAAATTACATTACATGTCAAATTATATGCAGTTACATTGAGATCTATTATTACTATTACTAACTACTACTACTACTATTATTACTATTATTATTTGTCGCTGAACTTGTATAAGTAGAGATCAATGCTACGGAACCTTCAGCTATTTTGTTCAAGTCGGGTTCCATCCCACTTTTTATTATTTTCTACGTTGAAAGCACCTTGACTTATGATTGATATGTACGTGCAGAACATACCCGATGTAATACGACCTATCATAAAGACCGAGCCAAAGGAAATCAGCCTCTATTCGTTTGTGATTGTTCCTGGAACGGTTATCACAGAAATATTGGCCCTGACCGAGGATAGAACTCGGACCCCTGGCTTCTGGCGTCTCAAACTAACTTACATTGTCACATTGCAAAAGCTCATCTGATAAAGATACCTAATTGAGTATCGAACGAATTAACTAAAACAAAATTATAACTAACAAAACTTGTTGTATACATAAATAACATCACACCTTGATTCCCAAAGTGGGTTAGGCAGAGCCCCAGAAATACCAACAACTCAAAAAAGACTTGTTGATAATTCTGTAACCACATTTTGCACAATCAGGCCAAGAAGTTTACTAGTGTGTAGTAGAGAGGACAATAGAGAGATCTCTCTCCAGGCGTGTGTTTTGCCTGGGGACCAAAGTCCATTTGGATGAAGTTGGAAGTTGTATATAAGTCAACCGACTGAAGAAACTTCGTTAGCGCGATGTAGCGCACTGTCTGATTTAGTTGCACTGTCTGCCGCTGGTGGCGCTGGCGAGTTGTTTGTTACAAGCTGTCGCTAGGTCGCCACAAGTGCATTAGTGACAGGTTTCAAACCTATCGCCTAACAGTACTACAAGACCTTATTCATTTAGTCGCCTCTTACGACATCCGCGGGAAGACATGGAGTGGCATTATTCTCACCCGGCAACCACACGGGCAATAGAATGTTATTTCTTTTTTCTTATGTCACGGCCTACTGTGATCTCTCTGGGCAGTTTGTCAACCGACTCCGTGGAGCTCAAGAGTCAGGCTCACCCTAATTTGGTATCCACCGGATAACGCCTGTATTTGTAACCAAGTGTTTTGTATAATAACACACCCCCGACATAGTGACGATCATTTCAATGAGAATCGATATTTTTTAAACGGCTCAATCGAATTTTCACCGGTTAGAGGGTAAGATAGTGGTAGCGATCAGCACGAACCATCATCACTAAAACCCGCTTGTTCCCAGAGCTGGGCAAAATACATGCTGTGCTTTAATTGATCTACAAATTACAAAATACTATCTAGAAAGTATTTAAAATACGAAATACAATATATCTTTAAGTAATGTATTTGAAATATAAAATACGAAATACAGTATTTTAGTTATTTTTATTTGAAATACCATTAAGAATAAAAAGTGGAAAAGATATTGTCAATTTGCGTACAGTAACAGGTGCAGTGCAGTATTGCCAACTCTTATTCGGCGGTCGACAATTTGCTTACGAAAGATATCGAGCGCTTTTTTCTTCAGAACGCACTCATTAATAAGAAAGTTACATAAAGGTTTAAATGTAGTTATGTTAAAATGTATTTTGAAGCCATAAGTATTTGAAATATTAAAAATATCTCCGTGACAGGTATTTGAAATATGAATTACAAACTACATTTTAAACAAGTAATTGAGATACAAACACCAAATACGTATTTGTATTTCAATTACTTGTAATTCAAAATGAATTCTAGTTTGGTTTGTTCGATGTGTTCACTATCCGAGACATAATGCTAGTCTCATCCAAGTCAAAACTTTCAGAGCCAGCAACTCATAGTTACAGAATTGACATCGAGCGACCAGCTCCCTATTTCACCATCTTGACAATGATAAGTGACAGGTGACAATTCGGTAAGTTAACACTTTAATACATCATTAGGTTTCATATAAACTACACCAGCTACACTGAAATGTCACCTGTCACCTTGTTATTGTCTGGATGGTGAAGTAAGGGCAGATAAGAGAAAGATATAATGACGTAAATATGCACAATTTGACCGGTTTACATTTGGCACACATATTGCTTACAGTGCAGTGTGCCTATAATCCGACGACGAAAAAATGCCCGGTCGGTGATAAGACAAAACATAAAAATATTTCCTTTTTTCCTTCTACAGAAATCGCAATAAAGCTATCTCTCTCTGTCAAAGCGTGTCAGTACCATGCAGCAACCCGCTAGGCGGCTCTATTTTGTATAGAAATCAGTGAGGTTGGCATTGAATGTGTTCTGCGACGTTGACAGAGCCATGTTAACGGAAACCAGAGCAACTTGTTGCTTCGCTTCTAAAATTAATTAAACCTTTGTGGGCGCCGGGCGTCGGCCGCCTTCGATTACACTGCCGGGCAAAGTTAATTATCAACACGCTTAATTTTATTAAGTAATTTTGGCAACAGACACTTAGATTCGATTTTATTCAATCTTTAGTTCAGGCTAAAGACTTATGTTATTCTATTCAAATTTTCAGCATATACTCGTCCACTACTTTGACGACACGTTGGCCTAGTTGGTAGTGACCCTGCCTACAAAGCTAGCGGTCCGGGTTGAATCCCGGTAAGGACAGATATTTGTGTATTGGCACACGAGTATTTGTTCCTATGTCTTGAATGTTTTCTATGTATTTACGAGTAAATAAATATTTCTCTATATAAGTAAGTTTATCGTTGTCAAGGCCTTGTACTAGGGATAGCACAAGGCCTTGGCGGAACAAATACTCGTGTGCTAATACACAAATAAAATGTCACACAAATTGACCTCTAGAGCGATCGAAGCTTTAGAGCTTAGTTTGTGACTAGGTCAATTGGTGTGACGTTGTCCCCTGATATTTATTTATTTATTGGTTTGCCCCCGTGTGGTTGCTGGGCTAGAATAGTGCCACTCCACGTCTTCCCGTGGATGTCGTGACAGGCGACTAAGGGAATAAAGGCTTGTAGTACTGTTAGGCGATAGGCTTGCAACCTGTCTCTAATACACTGGTAAACATCTTAGCCTGACTATGCAAAATGTGGTTACAAAATTATCAACAAGTTTAGAGTTATTAGTATTCTGTAGCTCTGCCTACAGTGCCTACCCCACTCTGGGAATAAAGGCGTGACGTTATGTTATGTTGTTATGTTTTTATTGGTTTACAGTATTAGATATTCCGAATATTTTATATTTACGTACATTTTGCCATGATGCTGGTAGGTACACAGTGCTTGAATCTCTTTCGATCTTTGATTTTGTTAATAATACAAGTTGAAGAGGATAATTATTAGCTTAACATGTATGACCGGCTGGGTTTTTACATTAAACCAACGTAATAATAAAAGGTTTTTGAAGTTGACAACATGTTTTTTTCAATTATTCTGAAAAAAAACGTGCTCATAAATTAATTGAATATTATCAGTGTTTGCTATGGACTAAGTAGAGTGGTCAGAAAGACGCCATTTTGTTTATAACCGCCTTTTGTTTTTTTAATCTAGAACTAACTGAGACGTATATACCGTATGGCGTTTAAGCTCTTTAGCTATTAGGAGAAATTTATTTGTTTGTTTTCTCAATAGGTAATTAACAAAAATACAAAGGTTCGCTTCTGAGACAAACCTCTATACGCATGACATTTTTGGAACACCTTTTTAATAAGCTCCTGTTTTGAATTCATGTCCTTGAATTCCTATTCAAGGACATGAATGGTGACCCAAGTAACTACAAAATTTTCGTTGCGACCCTAGAGATGCTTTTCTTGCGAGGTCAGACGAGGTGAGAATTGAAATCTCGCCAGCCCAGTTCCATTGAATTCCGATATTCCGCGAGCGATATTTGTGTTTCCGTTACAAAGTTAACACGTTCACGAAAAGTCCGTCGAGAGACGTAAACTAAAACCCTCGTGATATGGCAATACGGCTGTGGCTGATGTTTTTAATTACATTTAAAACGGAACTCCGTCCACGGCCGGCACTTCCCCGTAGTATTTATAGGGCACGGACACCTGTGCCGTTTTAGGCTTTAACACAAGCCGCTAGTGCCACAGCAAAAAAGCTTTAGGGCAACCTCAACCTCATGCACTATCTTAAAAGGGGAACGACACGTGTTGTGACACATAAAAGCTGTGGACGTAACGGCCGTGGACGAGCTGCCACTTTCGGTAAGATTTTTACGTACGAAATTACATACATATATATTTTCCGTCATTCGTTCGACACATTGTTAAAAGTTGTATGAGAATAATTTGTGCCATGTCATGCAATCTTGAAAATGGTGATGTGCCCAATGAACGTATTAATCAGACTTTTAAGAGTTTAGTATGAGTGTATGCGGTTTAATATAACTACAGCAAAAAACACTGAAGATGCAGTAGTAGATTTTTGGGGGTAATATGTTTGACCTGAATGTATGTCTAACTCCATGTTCCCTGGGTACTTACATTTAAACAAAAATAATATAGCGGTACAAAAAGTATATAAAGGGTAACTAACATGTCACACTTTTAGAATTATAGTGACCTAATTAAAACATTTTCAGCTTTCGATTTCGAGTCATAAATTTAGTACAATAGAGACCTAAGTCGAAATTCAAAATATTTGGATTAGGTCACTATAATTCTAAAGATGCGATGTATAGACGACATTACACTTGCTCGTCATTTCAATTCGATTTCACTCCAATAAAATCATCTTATTGCTAAGTCAGGAGTAAACAAGAAAAAATAAAAATGTGTATGTTTAGTAAATGGCAATGCTAAATAGTATTAATAATAGGAAGCATTAAAGAATAATGTTTATATACAATGATCAATGTATTCAAAATATTCAAAGATAACAATTAAAGAAAGACCAACGAATTGAAATGCTAAATCAACGCAAAACTACACGCGAGAAAATAAGTTTTGACTATTGGTCCCTAGCTTACCGATACAGAATAACGCTAAGGTAACAACAAGTAAAAACATTTTCATAACAACACACGGAAGGACAATACACCGTAACAACTTTGCCCCGAAAATTCCCCCCGATCATTGTAAATGCTTTTTGTTTATTCTTCACAGTGCTCCCCAGTGTACCCGAGACAAATTCAAGTTTGAATACAAATATCGCGCCATCTAGATTCTTGTGCGAGAACTGTTTCGCTGAATATTTTATCGTTAAATGATTTCGCGGTGTGGGATATAACAGAGCGATCTTAGGGTTCCGTACCCAAAGGGTAAAAACGGGACCCTATTACTAAGACTTCGCTGTCTGTTCGTCCGTCTGTCTGTCACCAGGCTGTATCTCAAGAACCGCGATAGCTAGACAGTTAAAACTTTCACAAATCCAAAAAAAAAATTCCAATCTTAGTCCTCAGGGTTGGCAACGCATTTGAGGTGTTAGGATTATGGTCTTGAGAATTCAAATGTCTATGGGTCTCAGATTCCACTTACCATCAGGTGGCCTGAGTGCTCGTGTGCCTTCTCCTTAACATAAAAAAAAATAAAAAAATAAAAAATGATGTATTTCTGTTGCCGCTAAAACAACAAATACTAAAAACAAAATAAAATAAATATTTAAGGGGTGCTCCCATACAACAACGGTTTCTTTTGGTCGTTTTTTGCTCGATATTTATAACGGCAGCAGGTAGACACTTGAAATATTCACAGAATATTTGGTTGTAAATTCACTTTAAGAAGAAATAATTAAATTCATATTTCAGGGGAGCTCCCATACAACAAACGTGATTTTTTTGCCGTTTTTGC
This sequence comes from Acleris holmiana, assembly GCA_949316455.1. Classification (NCBI taxonomy): domain Eukaryota; kingdom Metazoa; phylum Arthropoda; class Insecta; order Lepidoptera; family Tortricidae; genus Acleris; species Acleris holmiana. The sequence goes on from OX438784.1 coordinate 600,477, forward strand.
TCGATCTTAAAACAAACACCGTGGTTGTATAGATAATGGTACGGAACCCTTCGTGCGAGAGTCTTCTAGGTTGGTCTGTCGATTGAAGAATGCTTAGATGACCCATGTAGACATTAACTGCTGGACTGCTGGAAGGAGGACGAGAGGAAACACCAACGAGCCCTACATGCAGAGAGTTGGTACAAGAGCGTGAACTGAGGCATGCTCGCCCCGCACGACGAGCTGCTCGCGAGCCAAAATGTTGCACACAAACATTCACGGGTAAGGCAGCGTGCTCACCGCAAGCCGACATTTCAAAATGGCGTCAGACACGATGCGGCTGCGTTTATCATAATTCACCGAAAATATTAATAAAGAAGAAGAAATCGCTTCGGTAGTGGAACGGCTCAGCAACTTTATCAAATTTTAGAACTGGTCGTTCTGCCCGCGGCACGCATGGATACGCGTCCACATGACGCGAGGCTCGCGCACTCAGGCGCCTTTGAGCGCGGTCAAAAGACCGACTCTGGACGGGTCCCCGCGCGCCGCTCGATGCTCGCGTACAGAGCGTGAGCGCGTACGAATTTAAGCGAAATAGGTGAGCCGTGTGTGCGTCAACTCGAGGCTGCTCTAATTCGTACCCACATTAAGATTTAAGAGTCCGTTTAGACATGAGTAATTATAGTAATACGATCTTCTTTAAGTAAAGTAAGTTTAGAGTACCTCGTCCCAACACACGTCAAATATATTATCTCATTTAAGTTCCCTTTACCCGCACTAAATATGCTGGTAGCACATTAATAAATAGAGCATGTAACAAATAAAACAAGTGTTTTCTCAGTAATTATTTTGTATTGACTTCCTAGATTGAAAGCTTTTCTTAGTTTAGTGATTAAAGTTTCGCCTTGGGTGAAATAAGTACTATTTTCTCCTTTGTTGTGTTACTTTGTGTTTTGTGCCAGCATTTCTTTTGTTAACTGTGTGATTTTGTAACTTGTGGTAACATTACTGGTTGATGCTAGACTTAAGTTTGATTATTTTTTATGTTGTACCGTTGTTACCAAAATAAAACGGGTACGATCTATGTTGCCGAAACTTTTTTATTCGAATGTATCGATTACTTTTTAATAGCCAGCTAAAACGGCAAATTATTAAAATGTTTCGTGGAATCCTGGTGGAATAGGATAGGTTAGGTTAGGTTTATTTCATAACGTTTAAAAAAGTCATCAGTAGAATAATTACGCGATATTAGTCTTATGCGAAATCATACATTCGGACACTCGTGATTATGCGTCATAATTATTCTGACGTAACCGCGTAGTTTGACTGAACCCATTTTCTTTTAGATATAAGCATGGTTGATCAATATGTATTAGGAAGTAAGCCTTCCAGAAAAAAAAACACAATAAGCGGTTTTGCAATTAAGGTGTTCCTGCGTGCCTATTGTCACTGGTAGATCACGTGACTTTCGTATCACGGTTTAAAAACAAAACGAATCGAAACGCTAGAAAGCGAACGCATCTTGGCTATAGGTTCATGTCAAGAGGCCCTAGCCAAGATGCAAACGCTCCGAACGTTTTTCTTTTCTATCGCTCAAAATGTATGGGATGGCAGTTGACCACGTGGTTTATCGAAACGCACGAGAATGTCACCCCATACATTATGAGCGATAGAAAAGAAAAACGTTAGGAGCGTTTGCATCTTGGCTAGGGCCCAAGTTGTACCTACAACGCAAAGTTAGCGTTTTTCGAAAATCGAGAAAATGTAAAGGTTGGACTTAAACATTACAGATTGCGTCGATCGCTTATGTCAACTCCAAACTTTTCGAGTCGGTAGAAAATAGAAACGTTAGTGGCGTTCGCGTCTTGGTTAGGTTATTTATAATACGTCAATTTGCCGTAAACATACATACATTAGTAATACATTTTCCACATGTTATTATTATTTTCATGTTTCTTTAGATTTAGATTAGGTATTTAACAATAAATATTCAAATATTAAAGTAAAATAACAATACTAATATAAAAAAAAACACTGTAAAAACCTAACCTACGGGTGCCGCCGGTAGCGGGGCAGGGCTCAAGCTTCCGGTGGTTAGGGCTGCAGAAAAAGGAACCTCCTCACAATACGTGCCGTGTCGAGGAGTAATCCTTTCTGTATTTAGCCCTTAACCGAGCCACCTAGCGAGACTCTTTGCAATAAGACCATTCGCCGATACAACTATCGGGACAATGATCGTCGAGTCAGCATCTCACATAGCGGTCACCTCGTGAACCAAGTCAAGTCTTGCTGAGATTGTCCTTTTCAGCCTTCACGAGGTTCTCGTCATGTGGGATGGTGACATCGACGAGCATTTCTCGGCGTTGAAATCGATCTGTTAACACGATGTCAGGCTTATTGGCAACAATAGTCCTGTCCGTGATGACAGATCGATCCCAATAGAGCGTAGCACGATCATTTTCGAGAACTGGCGCCGGTGTGTACGGCACTTCTGACTCAACAAGACCATATTGAAGAGCAAGTTGCTGATGGATGATCCTGGCCACGAGGATTGGTCTGTGCAATGCCGTTGGCTAAATTAAAACAAACGGAGATTATATGTCGCCGGGGCGAAGGCACGCTTGACAAATGTTGACCGTGCCATCCCTCAGAATATACCTCCGATAGTTGTTGGTCATTATGACCCCGTCAACAATTGCAAAACCTTCGCTTTCTCCAAAGAGGTCACCAAAATTGTAGCCCGTTCACGGACGTTAAAAGATCTTTTTTTTTATTTTTTTTTATTTTAAGTAGAAGGCACCCGAGCACTCAGGCCACCTGATGGTAAGTGGAATCTGAGACCCATAGACATTTGAATTCTCAAGACTATAATCCTAAGATCTCAAATGCGTTGCCAACCCTGAGGACTAAGATGGAATGCCTCTATGCTAGTAATTTCACCGGTTGTCTTATCCCCACACCGGAACACAACAATGCGAACACTTGGCGGGTGGTTAATGGATAAGATGGTGGTAGCGATCCGGACGGACCCTGCACAGGGTCCTATTACCACTAAAGTCAAGACCCTATTATTATTATTATCATTCGTACTATGATGGTCTAGAAGACAAATGTGCCAAGTGCAAAGAAAATAATACATTTATTGCCACACACAAAAAAGTAAACTAAAAAACAATATGCACTTAGTACTTTTGCCTTCTAGGCCATCCAAGCACTTAGCACATTTTGTCTTCTAGACCATTAGATTTCCTTTTTATACTAATCCTTCAATCTTTTAGAGCGTGCAAGATCATCTCCCATGTTTTTTTTACAGAATTTGAATGCCGTCCCAAAGGATGCGGTGACCATCTTGTTAAAGTTTGAATAACAAAATATGAATGTTTAAACAATTCGGGTCTGTTGGGAAATTACTAGTATTTTAACTTAAACGCTGTAAATATAGTGGACGTTAAATTAGAACTATTGTTTACGTAGTTTTAGTAGGTGATGTATTAATTTAAACAGGCATACATGGTAGTGTTGGTGTAGCGATGGTACAGCTTCAGTTATAAGTGTTTGGAGATGTTACAAAGTATACAAATATTATTTTTGATAGATTCTTGGTAAGGTGATAGGCGCGAGTATGTTCCTTAGTCTTGAAAGTTTTCCATATATATATACGAAAAATGGAAACACACGGCAAATATAATAATATTATAATTAAATATTAGGGGAAAATTTCACTCAAATTCACCTAGTACCCTAAGTAAGAGTCAAGGTAATAAATATAGAAAGAAAGAAAGAAAAAATATTTATTACCACAATACAAAAAAAAAATACAAAAAAAATATATGTATACACTTTAGTACCTTGTCACTTTAATCGCTGTGACAATTTCATATGACAGTTTAAACATGACGTTAAATAGACAAGGTACTAAAGTGTATACATATTTATGACCTTGACTGCACAAGCAGAGGTTTAGTTTGGGGCCTTGCCATTTCGTGCCCGATTTCCTGATATTTATTTTATTTTCTATCTCCGCTATTGAAGGAAACTTGTGCTAATATAATACAATACAATACAAATATTCTTTATTGAACACCACATACAAATACAGCATGAAAACTAAAATATAATTAAAATGTTACTAAGTGAGTCAATAGGCGGTTAAAAAGTACGTAAAATGACAAAAAAACCCAAACATCCAAACGACATATACATATAATATAACCAAAAACCAACTAATTTGACCGTTATAAGTCTCATCTGAAAAACGAAGCACACTTAAGCCCCTCAAGTTTTTTTTATAGGTACAAAGAATAGACATTTTAACTCTTCAAAGCGAAAGTTACAGCTCACGAAACACTTTGGAAGCCACCGGCACACCTGCTTTTCATTTAGAAGAACTTATTTCCCGAGAGTTTTTTTCTTGAATTTTTATGGGCCTTGCCTACGTGAGACGCACGGGCTGCGTGGATGGGCAGTACAACATATATTATGCCATTATTATTAAAATAAATATGTTTTTTCAGGGTACAATGTCACACAAATTGACCTAGGTAACTCGGTCATACACAGATTTAGGTTAACGTATTTCCTGTGGACACACCGAAAGTTAACGTTTTTAAGGCCTAATTTTCTGGCTAAGCCCATTCCCGGAAAACGCCGTCAGGACTGCTTTAGACCTATCATATAAAACATAACTTATATGCACACAAGCTTTTAACTATTGACCACAGGAGAGACAACTTTTGTTTTTAAGAGTGTGTATGACCCAACTAAGACTAATAGGTACTTGACTTACGTTAAAATTTAAATAACTAGACACGTCATGTGAGGAATTGAGTGGTAGTAGGACCCCGTGCAGGGTCCGTCCGGATCGCTACCACCATCTTATCCATTAACCACCCGCCAAGCAACAGTGTTCGCATTGTTGTGTTCCGGTGTGGGGATAAGACAACCGGTGAAATTACTAGCATTGTCATTGTGCCTTCTCCTTAACATAAAAAAAAATGTAGTTCTATAAATAAGTTGATTGTGGACCTCTTAATTCATATAGGAGACCTTACTAAAAACGTTTAAGAAAAACATCATAACTGTCGGTACAAATAGTTAATCACACATATTTTCGGCGGTACCGGGGATCAAACGCGGGACTGCAAGCTGCGTAGGCAGAGTAGGAACATAACAATGTGAACACTGCTGCTTAGTAAAGATTAGATAGCTTTAGATAAAGAACGCACAAGGCCCTTCCACCGCTAGAACTGTAACGTCGTCGCCACATGACTCGTGATAATTTACTATTAAAATATGTACTATGCATCTATGTAAACACTTCATTATACATTAGGAATCTACCGATTCTACAAGTTTCAAATTACAAGCGGAGCTCTATTTATAGCAAAAGGAGTTATAAGGAGTCATACTTAGTTTGGGAGCCGGTGGCCATGAAACTAAACCGCTCTGAGGCCGTATATAAGATGCGTTCGCTAACTAGCGTTTCTATTCGTTTTGTTTTTAAACCAATCGCGTTACTGGTAGATCAATTGACTTTTTGTATGACGTATCTACCAGTGACTCGATTGGATTAAAATAAAACCGGGCAAGAGCATGTCGGATCACGCTCAGTGTAGGGTTCGGAAGCCGTTAAGTACTACAAACATAAAAATCAACAAGTAATAACGAATTTTCTATATAAAGTCAATAGGTGCCGTCGTAGATGATTTTAGTAGGTATAACACTTTAATCGCCTGTATCTCAAGAACTAATGATGTCTACTTAGTCGTGATAGTTTTCCTTAAAAATTCGTTATATTATGCTCTTTCATTTAAGATTTTCTGATTTTAGTATTTGTAGATTTGGCTGGAGTCTAACAAAAATTAGCGCTTTAAAGCTTAATATATCCTAAACGGATCCCTTAATCAAAAAATTGTTGTCAATATTTTTGAAAGACCAATCCATCGATACCCCACCACACTAAGGGGTAGACGAGAGAAAAAAATACATCCCCACGTTACGTGTAGGGGAGGTACCCTAAGAATATTTTGTTTACATTTATTGTACCACTTTGTTGGCGTGACTAATATGCATATTCATGCCAAATTACAGCTTTCTAGTACTAAAAGTCTCTGCGCTAGGCTGCGGACGGACGGACGGACGGACATGGTACACTATAAGGGTTCCTTGTTTGACTACGGAACCGAAAGGTAGAAGGGAGAAACAGGATTGAATATAGTGTTAAAAAGCAGCGACAGCATGAAATATGAATGAAAGCGCGTCTCTACTGCCGTCTGTGTGTCCCGCCCTCGGCGTGCATTAAAGAAAGCGTTCCGAACAACTTTAGTGTTCCATATCTCCGAGTTGCGGCAGTGAAACTGGCTATATTGTATCTGCTATTACTTTTGTATTCTTTTATTTTCTTCTGTACGAGTATGTTCTTTACAGGAAATGGTTTTTATGTTTCATAGGATTAAAGACACTCTGTATTTTTTGATTCACTTGGTACATTACCATAAGGTATCCCGGTAAGGGCAGATATTTGAGTGATGAGCGTGAATATTTGTTCCTGAGTCTTGTATGTTTTCTATGTATTTAAGTAAGTATTTCTCTATATAAGTATGTTTATCGTTGTCTAGTACCCATAGTACACAAGCCTAAGGCTTAGTTTGGGACTAGGTCAATTTGTGTGAGATTGTCCCCTGATATTTATTTATTTACTAGGATTTGTTGTGTTATTCGGTTTTTACGGTTTCGTAGTCAACAAGGAACCCTTATAGTTTTACCATGTCCATCTGTCCGTCAGTCCGCGGTTAAACCTCGTGATACCATACCATACCAAAACAGGGATATTTTTGTGAGTTGGAATTTGAATCTACTAACAATTGAATAAAGTCCAATTACCTTTGCTCTTAAATGCCAATTTCAATTTTGAAACAAATTAAAATGAATTTGTTTCGATGATTTGGTCATTTGGAAAGAATGGATGAAAAAAGATTGACGAAAGAGTTGCAGTACGAAAGTGAGTGGAAGGGTTGAAAAAGGTCGCTTTAGGTGTAATTTTTTGGACCAAATCGGAGAAATTCTGGAAAAAGCCTAATCATAAGTACCCAAACTCGACGAGCGTGCATGGCTCGATGTATGAATATGAAATAAACGAAAGAGATCAGGATCGTAGCAGGTGGAAAGAAGTGGTCGCTGTCTACGCTTCTGTGAAACAGGTGTGATTTAATGTATATTCGTTGATATAAAGTTAAAAGTAAATTGCCTTGATTATGTACCTGCTAAAGAACAACGGGTGTCACGAGGTTAACTCAGAGACTCCTGGCACTACAAACTTGCAGCATGGATATACATACCTATTGATCATGCTGGCAAAAAAAAATCGAGGAGAAAAGTTCGAGCACCTCCTAAATACATAAAACAGAAATGTTTGTATGAAACAAAGTTAAAAGAAAAAATATCGCAGCTAAGTAGGCTTTACTTAACGAGTAATAAGTCAACCAAATTGTAGACGGAACCCGACACTCCGCCTGGGCCTCTATTCAGGTGCGTTAAAACGATATCGCGTTTGACACGTTTAAGAATCGTTTATGTCACAGTCGCCATTATTGTAAATGACATAAGAGTTATCAAAACGTTGACAATACGGAAAAAGGTCAAAAACTATATCGTTATAACGCAGTTGAATAGAGGCCCTGGCCCGACGGGTCTCTTTCGTTTGATCGAATTTTATATGACATGATTTTATATGCTGTAACGATAATGTGCCATAATATTCATTTGCCACAAAGGCATTTAGTCTGAAACCGTGATCTATTCAGAAATGTATTAAAACAAAACCTAACCTAACTAACCTAACCTAACCTATTGGGTTCTATACGACGGCATGTAAAACTTACCTGAAAGGTGGACGAATGCAGAAAAAATGCCTTTATGGCAAATTAAACTGTGAAAAAGGAAAGGATTCCGGCCCGACACGCTCTTGGCCAGTGTTTTTGCTTTTTATACTAAACTAAAACTGATTGTATTGTAGTTTGAGTTTGTCTGTCAATCTGTTACCAGGAATAGCATTTGTTGACAAAGGTGATACGACTACTGATGGTGGTGATGTAAAAAACGAAGCTATTTGGAGAGATTCATGTAAAGAACGTCGTTGTTTTTTGACACAAGCGTTAGTTCTTCATTTCTGTAACAATATTTTCCGTCCTTAAATAGTTTCCTCACGACCATTCCATTCCATTACCCGAAGTGAATGACCCTTAATAACGATACGGAATGAAATATAATCTTTTATCGGAACAAAAGTAACTTTTCAAACAAAAACTTATTAATGGTGTCGAAGGAATCGATGTCGTTGATTAACCCGACGCGGGGTGATACAGGGTGATTTTCACAACTAATGTATTTATATAAAGAAAGCAAATGGCACAGGTACCAAATGGTACTAAAAGACTCCAATAAATAGGAAGATGCATACATACATACATAACATCACGCCTTCATTCCCAGAGTGGGGTAGGCAGAGCTACAGAAATACCAACAACTCTAAAAAGACTTTGTAGTTCTGAAACCACATTTTACACAATGATGGATTGCAAGCCTAAATGTACTACAATGTCAAGCCCTTATTCCCTTATTTGTCTCTGACGACATCCACGGGAGGACATGGAGTGGCACTATTCTAACCCGGCAACCACACGGGGAAATGACAAAATATATCCTTACTTTGTAGATACTCTTTTATAAAGGCGAATAATGCACCTGTGTGAATGTGGTCGACAGGTTGGGTGTCCTTTTGGTTCTCTGCCTTTTCACCTACAAATCTTTAACAAATGCATCGTTTCGCAACCTATTCATTTGCCAACCCGCTTCTTTTTTCTGTAACAAAGAATATTTCATGATTTTTATAGAACAAACCTAACCTAACCTATAGGGTTCTACACGATGGTTCTGAAATAAATCCAGAATTATTTACAGTTTCGGAAAAAAACGCGAGTTGTCAAATTATATGTTTGTGAAATGAATAATTTGTGAAACGTTGTTTATGAAATGATAGGATCCCATCCATTTTACATCCATAAAGGGGAACCGACTGACTAAAAAAATACTACTGCGTGTTGTACGTTTTTGAATTTTATCGCCTTTTTAAGTTTCTTATTATTAATATTATTCCTACCAACGTACTAGCAGAAGGTTAGAAAATCACTATCGAATGAATTTTAACGGCAAAAATCACCTAATAATCTGTGTAAACTACTAAACAAATACCATCTGAACCCTGATGCAGGAAATCAAAACAAAAATAAGTACCAAGACTTACTTTTAAAGTCACCATGTACGAGAAATATACGTTCTAAGTGTACATGTGTTTAACATGGCGTGTGTGAATGGGCGTGAGCAAACCCAATGCGTTTTTGATGACAATCGCACCCTGCCGTGCGGGCGCGCCATTCACGGGCGTTCGGTATTTTTATCGTATTATTCGTGGGTTTCGCTATATTTCAGAATTGATGTGATGATTTTGGAGCATGCTGTGAATGCAATAACTGTACAGGATGAATGAATGTGATAATAATGATGTGAAAAATGAAACTGTTATTCACCTCCAGGATGTGTTACATAAGAGCTATAGAAACTGAAATCTCGCGTCTGAAGTTTCATTGTAATAATTACATAATCTAGGACAAAGGTCTAGGTACAATATATGGCTTACAAGACCTTTAACTTTGATGACGCTAGTGAGCCTGCGGTCTTGAGTTAGATTTTACACTACATTTTTTGAAAGATGACTACAAAAAACATTTATAAACGACGTCGATTCGTATCTTAATTGCTCAATTAGGAATAGGAAGCATTGTAAAGCAATACATTAAACCCATGAAATCTATCAATCAGGCACACCAGACTGCTAAGCCATTCTTAACTAAACAACGAGAAGCGAATTCTAGCTTCTCTATTTCTCTTGCAAATAGTTCCTCATCTCAGTTTTATTTTCTAGTTATTCTTAAGTTAGTTAATATTCCTACATACTGTTACATGTGCGTTTTCGGGGTGTCTATCATTTCATCGAAACACCTTTCATCAAATGTATAATTTCATCGAATTTCATTTTGTCGAACGCTATTTTCTGCTGAAACCATATTGTTTGTTTTAAGGGTATCTTAAACATCTAACCTAACCTGACCTACGTATTTAATGTTTAAGATACCCTGAAAACAAAATGGTTTAAGCAGAAAATAGCGTTCGATGAAATTAAATTCGATGAAATGATACATTCGATGAAGTGATGAGTTACCGCGTTTTCGACATGACTGTATTCTGGCAATCTTAAGACAGAAAATGCGTTGCCAACCCTGAGGACTGATATAGAACGCCTCTATGCTAGACTCTGAAGACCTCTGTTTGCTATCTGACGATGACAATTTCGAGGACTGTTTTTTTGTCCGGATGTTTGAACGTTGTTGCGCATGTTGCTGTATCTCACGAGTAAATAAATAAGCATGTTGACGACACGCTAGCCTAGTTCGTAGTGACCCTGCCTCCGAAGCCAGCGGTCCTGGGTTTAAATCCCGGTAAGGGCAGATATTTGTGTGATGAGCGCGAATATTTTTTCCTGAGTCTTGGATGTTTTCTATTTATTTAAGAAATATGTTTATCGTTGTCTAGTACCCATAGCCTAGAGCTTAGTTTGGGACTAGGTCAATTTGTGTGACATTGTCCTGTGATTTATTATTTATTATGTATTTTGTTTCGCCTAGAAGTGAAAAAAGGAGCGCCATAGCCGGCCATAGTGTAATGTATCTGCCACTAATGGAGTCCATTTCGGTGGCTCCAAATTACCGACAGCCGAGTAATTAACAGTTCGTTTAAAGGTGGTTACACAATAAAATAGCGGCAATATTCTCTCAAGCCACTTGTTCCTCGATTCGTGAACGAATTATTTAAAAGCTTATTTACAAGTTAAACTATAAATAGAGTAGATGTTTCCCACGAACTCGTTTATCGCTATTCCCTCAGAAAGCTTTCAAAATTTCGGGAAAAAAGTACCAAATTTCATCAAAATCATTTAAGCGGTTTATCCGCGAAAGCGTAACAAACAGACAGAGTTACTTTCACATTTATAATATTAGTATGAAGTATAGATAAACACAATTACTACAACAGTCTTAACCAAAACACAACATAAAATTGTACAAAAACTAAATAGTAGATAAGTAGCTTTTTAAGCCTTTTAGAGTTTCTATTACCTATTGCCGCTAAGGTGCTAAGGTTGCGTCAACACGAGACCCACAATACCTAACTCGAACGCAAACAAATGCGGCAACGACGCATCTCCGACAAAACCGGCTTGGTGCATCCTCTTGCATTTGCTTGTGGTAACTCGCTTCGCGTACGGTCGAGGCACGCACACATAGGTCGCGCGAAGACGTGTGTTTGAAGACGAACTGTTTATACGCTATTATGTTGCCTCGTAGTTTGTAGGTATGTAGGGTAGAGTAAGGTACTTGGGTCATACACAGATTTAGGTTACCGTTTTTCCTGTGGACACACCGAAAGTTAACGTTTTTAAGGCCTAATTTTCTGGCTAAGCCTATACCCGCAATAACGCCGTCAGGACTGCTTCAGACTTATCATATAAAAACATAACTTATGTGCACACAAGCTTTTAACTATTAACCACAGGAGAGACTACTTTTGTTTTTAAGAGTGTGTATGACCCACTTACCTACTTAGGTCGAGCTGCTTCGTTGATGAAACTGTGCCGTAATTTAAAAATACAATGTTAGTCCTGTGGGGACAACTTGCATTCGACAATCGTTATGCGATTGCGAATCCATAGATAAATGTGTGGAACTGACGTTAAGCCACCGAGATAGTCACGTGGTACTATCTCGGTAGTCTACGTCAACTCCATACATTTTTCAATCAAAACATAATTGCTAACGATTGTCGAATGCTACTTGTCTAGCTACACTGGATTAGGAAATATTTTATCGACGAACACGCAAGAATACGTTACATGAAATGAAGGAGGGTCTAGGTTACCGTCTTTCCTGTGGACACGCCGAAAGTTAACGTTTCTAAGGCCAAATTTTCTGGCTAAGCCCATTCCCGCAAAAAGACCGCCAGGACCGCTTTAGACACACACACACAAGCTCTTAACTATTGACCACAGGAGAGACAACTTATGTTTTTAAGAAGTGTGTATGACGCATTGCCTGTACTTCAAACTTAGGAAGTTCTTTTTCGGCCTATCCCAATTTCTTTCTTTTTCTATGTTCTATGTTCTCTTTTCCATCTTAATATCATTGCAGTCTATTACTGTACGTTTTTAACCCTCTGCGACGGACGTGACGTCTATCAGACACCGCCAAAAAAAATTGGGGACCTTGAGACGAGCATAATCTTTTCTCAAAAGCCGGCCACGTAGCTGCGACTTCTCTCTAGGTGTTCCAGGTGGCCATGGGCATCGGTGATCACTTCACAAAGAATACATACATACATAACATCACGCCTTCATTCCCAGAGTGGTAGGCAGAGCTACAGAAATACCAAGAAACCTTAAAAGACATGTTAATAATTCTGTAACCACATTTTGCACAAGCAAGCTAAAGAGTTAAAAATAAAAAACATAAATCCGTGGCACATTATTAGAAATACTTTAAATAACTAAGCGGTCTTTCTCCGCGCTGCCGCCCGCCCTAGGCCCTCAAGGAAAAGAGGTCATGGTCAAAAGGCTAGTGAATGGGCACTTTAACCTAAAGCCAGTGCCTCTAACTAACCGGTGTGAGATTTTATTTTAATATTTTATTATTTATTGTACAAAAAGCGAACTTAGTGCTACACGCATTCTCTACCAGTCAACCTTAAGGTGAAACAAAAATTAAAAAGTAGGTAGGTGCAATAAAAGGTTTACAAATTTTTCACTAAAAAACTTTTCACAAACTGATTCATTTCACAAACATATCATTTGGCAAACTGCATTTTTTTCAGACACTAGGTAAATATTTCAAGATTTTTATAAAACTAACCTAACCTAACCTATTGGGTTCCGTGCAGTTTGCCAAATGATATGTTTGTGAAATGAATCAGCTTGCGAAAGGTTTTTTGGTGAAATGACAGGATACGGCAATAAAATGATCTTTTACCTATAACTAAATCTTGAAAAAAGTTTTGTCTTATGTTTGATACTATTTACTATTTATTAATTTTATCCTTTAACCTACCACTAAACAGCAGTATTCGCATTGTTGTTTTCCGGTGTGGAGAGAAGACAACCAGTGAAATTAAAGCCATAGATGACTTCTCTTGCCGTAAACATATTACTTATTATTTACCTAGTTTTTCCAAATTTTAGCCCGTAAACTTCACGTTTTTTAGAGAAAACGGTCCTAATATACAGACAGACAGACATGCAACAAAGTCATCTTATAAGGGTTCCGTTTTTCTGTATTTGGTTTGGAACCCTAAAACAATACGAAGATAAAAGGAAATCTAAATCAACATATTTTGTATAAATAAAACACCTAACATTTAATTGACTTCAAAGTGAAAGTAACGTCGACCAGACAGATCCATTTGAACACCAAATAATCCACATTCCATGCCTCATTCATATGTATCCCTTAATATAGGTAACCCTTAATAAGAATAATTCCAAATAAAATCCACACTAGAACTGAGTCACTCATACATATTCCGTCTCATTCAATTTCATCACGACCGGTGCAGCCGCGAATATATGGCCCCCGTTAACGTATGCGCATGTTTTATGGAAATGATTTTAGCACGAGGGCGGTAATACGGTGAAATAACCTCTGAATCTCGCCAAGGAATGGGAAAAGAACATTGCTTTAATAAAAATACTGACTAGTCTAGTGGTAACTTGGTTACTGTGCCAATTGCACAACCATGAAGTTTCTAAATAAAAGATTATTAGGTTTCCGTAACCAAAGGGTAAAAACGGGACCCTATTATTAAGACTCCACTGTCCGTCTGTCTGTCTGTCCCATACAACAAACGTAAAATAAAATAAATATCACAGGACAATGTCACACAAATTGACCTAGTCCCAAACTAAGCTCTAGGCTTGTACTATGGGTACTAGACAACGAGAAACATACTCAGATAGATAAATAAATACTTAAATACATAGAAAACATCCAAGGATCACGCTTTTCACGTTTGTCTCGTGTTTTTAGGGTTCCGGAGCCGAATGGCAAAAACGGAACCCGTATAATTTCGTCATGTCCGTCTGTCCGTCTGTATGTTACAGCCATTTTACTCAGAGCCTATTGGCACTATATAAATGAAATTTGGAGGATAGATGAATTCTATGAACCGCTATACAATGATGTAGTAAAATTGAAAAAAATAAAATATTTAGGGGTGGCACTCCATACATGTAACTAGGGGACGAAAAAAAGTTTTTTGAGTTACATCAGCGTGTGGGGTATTTTTAGATAGGGCTTCCAAAATGATACGGAGGTTTTTAAGTGATTTTTTTACGTAGGTGAACAGTTGGCGAGATATACGCTTCTAAAGTCGTAAAAATTCTGTCCGGGTGGGTAGCTTTTGAACTGTTAAATAGAACATTCTAATAAAAATTACAGTAGTAGAACATACGAAATACTTCCAACCAAAATTGTTTTGAACGCGATACGCTGTGTAGTTTTTGAGAGAAAAAAATTGAATTTCAACCATGAACGTTCATCCCAGCTACGGAACCCTTCACTGTGCGTGGTCTGACATGGACTTGGCTGGATTTTTTGCTGTTTTTTGCTCGACGTTGATAACGGCAACAGGTAGTCGCTTGAAATAATCACAGAATATTTCTTTGTATATTCTTAATACAGCGGGACAGGTGAAACTAAAAAAAGGTTATAATATCGTGTCTAATGTAGTATACTGGTAAACATCTCAGCCTACTTGTGCAAGATGTGGTTACAGAATTATTAACATGTCTTTTTAGAGTTGTTGGTACTTCTGTAGGTCTGCCTACCCCACTCTGGGAATGAGGGCGTGATGTTATGTATGTATGTATGTAGTATAGATAATGGTACGGAACCTTTCGTGCGCGAGTCTGATTGGCACTTAGCCGGTGTTATTGACAACAGGAAAACGATGCTAAACTTATACATATACAATACAATACAATACAAATACTCTTTATTGAACACCAAAAAAAAAAAAAAAAAAAACGGAACATGGAACAGTAAATATTTAAATCATAGGTATGCAACAGGCGGTCTTACCGCTAAATAGCGATCTCTTCCATTTTTTTTTTTTTTTTTACATATGTTGCGTGTAATTAAATAGTACCTAATAACGGCATTGTGCTCCTGCTGTTAACATTATTAATATTCAGGAACTTCATGGTTGTGCAATGAGTCAGCATTAACGTATCCGCCTAGTAACGTGCAGTTAAAGTTTAGTACCTATAAGTATAGAGCACGATAGAGGTCGTGTGTGAGATTGCTTCTTAATTATAAATTATGCTATTTGTTAATTTAGATATACAGGGTGTTCCAGAATTCAATCGGTAAATAACCATAGCTATACTAATATTACAAATGTGGAAGTAGCTCTGTCTGTCGGTCAGTCAGTCTGTTATGCTTTCACGGAAAAACCTTAACCGATTTTGATGTTTTTTAGGGTTCCGTAGCCAAATGGCAAAAAACGGAACCCTTATAGATTCGTCATGTCTGTCTGTCTGTCCGTCCGTATGTCACAGTCACTTTTTTCCGAAACTATAAGAACTACACTATTGAAACTTGGCAACTAGATGTATTCTGTGAACCGCATTAAGATTTTTACACATAAATAGAAAAAAAAAACATACATTTTGGGGGTTCCCCATACTTAGAACTGAAACTCAAATTTTTTTTTTCATCAATCCCATACGTGTGGGGTATCTATGGATAGGTCTTCAAAAATGATATTGAGGTTACTGACATCATTTTTTTCTAAACTGAACAGTTTGCGCGAGAGACACTTCCAAAGTGTTGAAATGTGTCCCCCCCCTGTAAATTCTAAAATAAGAGAATGATAGAACTAAAAAAAATATATGATGTACATTACCATGCAAACTTCCACCGAAAATTGGTTTGAACGAGATCTAGTAAGTATTTTTTTTTTAATACGTCATAAAAACATTGATCAAAGCTACAACGAACTTTTATATTATGTTACTTGCTGCTACGGAACCCTTCATGGGCGAGTCCGACTCGCATATAGTTTGAGTCCCAGGGAAGGACATAGGGTACTTTTTATCCAGAAAAATTGGATAAGCCACTTCTACGCAGACGGAGTCGCGGGAAACAGCTCGTAAGAATGTAACGAAGATGGAGCGTCGTTGATTACCTATTCTTAGTGGCTTAAATTATCGACCCGGGTTCGCAAGGTGCCGAGTTCAATCCCCTGTGGCTGCCGTGAACCAGTGAGTTTTTTAACTTTACTTCTTTCTGCGGTACCCGATACTCAGAAAAGTCAAATTCAAATTTAATTACATTTATTTTAGATTTCTCCATAATATTGTTACTATTGTTAGTAACAATTATGATTTTTCCTAATATTTCTTTTAGTCAGCCTGTGTGGTTGTCGAGTTAGAATAGTGCCACTCCATGTCTTCCCGTGGATGTCGTAAGAGGCGACTAAGGGAAGGGCTTGTAGTACTGTTAGGCGATGGGCTTGCAACCTGTCACTAATACACTGGTAAACATCTTAGCCTGATTGTGCAAAATATAAAGAAGCCTGTTTAGAGTTTTTAGTATTTCTGTAGCCCTGCCTACCCCACTCTGGGAATGAAGGCGTGATGTTGTAAGTAGATCCTACAGTGTCGAAGGCTATCCAGAAGAGCACGTCTGGATAAGGTAAGATAAGATAACAAAGATAGCTGATAAGAAAATTAGGATATGTTTAAAAAGGCAACCCGTAATTCTGTCGAATCGATTGTAGGCACTAAATAAATCACTACATAGTATAAAACAAAGTCGCTTCCCGCTGTCTGTCCCTATGTATGCTTAAATCTTGAAAACTACGCAACGGATTTTGATGCGGTTTTTTTAATACATAGATTGATTCAAGAGGAAGGTTTATATGTATAATACATTAACCCGGAGCGAAGCGAGGGCGGGTCGCTAGTAATTAATAAGTATCAGGGGACAATCGCCCACAAATTGACCTAGTCCCAAACTAAGCTCTAGGCTTGTACTATGGGTACTAGACAACGATAAACATACTTATATAGAGAAATACATACTTAAATACATAAAAAAATAAAACATCCAAGACTCAGGAACAATTATTCGCGTTCATCACACAAATATCTGCCTTTACCGGGATTTGAAACTAGTACCGCTTGCTTGGGAGGCAGGGTCACTTCGTTATTTTCTGCTGAAACGATGATGTTTTCAGGATATCTAACACATTAATTACGTAGGTTGGGGTATGCGACATCAAAAAAAAACACATGTGGCGAGAAACGTCTTATTCTCATTCCGTCTGCGGAATGTTACGTTTATTAAGAGGTTAAAAAAAGTGGAATTGTGGCTTTAGTAAATTTAACTTTAGTTGTAGCCACATTAATTTAAACAATACATAGTTTGGAACTAAAACGATTTTAAACATTAAACGGAACTTAAAAAGCCATTAAGTTTCGAGTATGTTATACTATGTTTTGCC
The DNA here is from genome assembly GCA_949316455.1 of Acleris holmiana. NCBI lineage: Eukaryota > Metazoa > Arthropoda > Insecta > Lepidoptera > Tortricidae > Acleris > Acleris holmiana. Next base: position 618,120 of record OX438784.1, read on the forward strand.
TGTTACTTTGTTCACACTTATAATATAAATGCGAAAGTTTGGACGGATGTTTGTTGCTCAATCACGCCAGAACGGCTGGACAGATCTAGATGAAATTTGGCACAGAGATAGTTTATAGTTTGCAAAAGGACAAAGGCTAATTTTTATCCCGAAAAATTGGAGGTTGCCTGAGGGAACAGCGATAAACGACTTCTACGTGGACGGAGTCGAGGGAAACTACTAGTAAATTTTGTCTAAAATTTAAAGTATCGTAGGAGAGAGCGGGGCTGAAAGTGCCGGGGGTAAGTTGTTCCGATGATAATAGAAATGCAAGCAAAAAACGGAGCAATTTGTATGATGTTTGACGCGAAACGTTATGAAATTATGCCGTTGCAGGAGCCATTTAAGTTGCTTCCATTATGGTATAATAGTAGTTATGGAAAAAAAAACTAAATCAACGGAACAACGAACCCCACAAAAATTTTTTTTGTTAACTGAGTTGATAGTGCACACAAAATAAACACATATTTTAACGAACTACAAAATACTAATAAGATTTATTGTTTTAAGGATAAGTTTGTATTTCAAAAGGATGGAACAACCAGCCCCATAGTGGGGTTAGTTGATCCGTTCCGATCGATCTCATAAAAAAATATTTTATTTGAAAACTGTTTAACGATGCACAAAATAATATCACTATTCAGAAACTCCAATAACAATTCTTTAAATGTGTGTGTAAGCCACACAACATATACACTATTTTATAGCTCAATTTTGTGTTTTATGAAAATCGGCACTTTCAGCCCCGCTCTCCCCTATCTCGGTTTTTTTTCTTTTTTTATTCGGAACTCATGCATTTCACCTTCACTTTTTTTTAATGGCCTTAGGAATATATCGGATTAGAGTAAAAATTACTTTATGTTTTTTTTTTATGTTAAGGAGAAGGCACACGAGCACTCAGGCCACCTGATGGTAAGTGGAATCTACGTCCCATAGACATTTGAATTCCCAAGACTATAATCCTAACACCTCAAAAGCGTTGCCAACCCTGAGGACTAAGATGGAATGCCTCTATTCTAGTAATTTCACCGGTTGTCTTATCCCACACCGGAATACAACAATGCGAACACTGTTGCTTGGTGGGTGGTTAATGAATAAGATGGTGGTAGCGATCCGGACGGACCCTGCACTGGGTCCTACCACCACTAAATAAGCATTATAAAGATGTTTTAAAAAGCAAATTGAACAGTATTTAGCTTTGTAAATTCGTCTAAGAATAAATAAATAATTAATTAAATAATTAATATCAGGGGACAATGTCACACAAATTGACCTAGTCCCAAACTAAGCTCTAGGCTTGTACTATGGGTACTAGACAACGATAAACATACTTATATAGAGAAATAAATACTTAAATACATAGAAAATACCAAGACTCAGGAAAAAATATTCGCGCTCATCACACAAATATCTGCCCTTACCAGGATTTTAACCCAGGACAGCTGGCTTCGGAGGCAGGGTCACTCCCAACTAGGCCACCGTGTCGTCGAAAACAACTTTGTTCTATAAACCTACGCGTAGTATTTATTAAATCAAAACTAAAAATACCAAATTATATTATAACAGTGAAAGAAATATAGTTACAAAAAATAACGTTAACTTAATAACGATATGGTTCAATACAAGGTAAAACAAAGAAGCTGACATAAACAAAAATCTAAATACATTCATTTAGGGGGAACAAACAAACGTCTAAACTTTTAACTATATTAGTTGGCAAGTTTCGGAGTAATAGAGGAGTCGAAGTTAGCCGATGTATCACTCGTAAGTGCCGCCCCTGACGTTAAGTAGGAAAGAAAGAATTAAATATATTCCGAGTGCTTTTAGACTCCGTTCTTGTGTTTATATTTAGAAAGTAGGAGCTCTATTCCACTGAGGCGAAACCTAATTGCTTTTGAATAATGATGATAAATTTATGTGTGAAGAGTTAGACAAAAGCAATCAATTAAGAAAGGATATAGAAGAAATACTATGTCAATCGAATGCAGCTTGTGCAGTGCAAAATAGTATTGATATACCTACAAGAGAGTGCTCTACTGAAGTGACCGATTCCCTATCCAAGACTAAGCTCATGGAAATCAGGAGGTAACTATTGAAGAGATTATGTCATCGGATGATAGAGCTAGACAGATGACGATTGCGGTTAACACAGATCCCATGGGGTTGCTGGCGTGGTCCCGGATTTCATCTGAAATGCTGAGGCAGCTGATCTCATACGTGCCTGGCGTGGACTAGAACAAGTACCTGTCGAGGTTACCTCTGCCGCAGCTGCCGGCCGCCAAGGTGGACTACGTGTGCAACATCTGCGGAGCCTGCTTCTCGCGACCATCCCTGCTGAATGACCACATCCGGACGCATGTTTTAGGCAATAGCAGGTAAGTTGTTTTTTTTTGCTAGACTTGTTTGTTGTGATGTATATAACAGGACATGTCATACAATGTGTTTAGTGGTGGTAGGACCCTGTGCAGGGTCCGTCCGGATCGCTACCACTATCTTATCCATTAACCACCCGCCAAGCAACAGTGTTCGCATTGTTGTGTTCCGGTGTGGGGATAAGACAACCGGTGAAATTACTAGCATAGAGGCATTCCATCTTAGTCCTCAATGTTGGCAACGCATTTGAGGTGTTAGGATTATAGTCTTGAGAATTCAAATGTCTATGGGTCTCAGATTCCACTTACCATCAGGTGGTCTGAGTGCTCGTGTGCCTTCTCCTTAACATAAAAAAATAATAGTGATCCCTTGGTTTAAATGTACATACGTACATTGTTGTTAATACGCGTTAATTAAATAATTATGTGTACAAAATTTAATACCAGTTTTGTAATTTTGACAGTTTCTGAGAAATTTTATGCGTGATATATATACAGACAGACGGACATGGCGGAACTATAAGTTTGAATTCGGAAACCTAAAAAACGGTCAAAATAAGTTGGTCCAATTTACTTAAACCTTTTTTAAGCTAATATAATAATAATAATAATAATAATAATACGCGCTACGGTAAATACGGACCGTAGACGATGAAGTATTACATGATCAACTTTATAATCCAACCTTGACCCTGTGCAGGGTCCGTCCGGATCGCTACCACCATCTTATCCATTAACCTACCGCCAAACAGCAGTGTTCGCATTATTGTGTTCCTGTTTCGGCTTTGGAACCCTACACTGAGCATGGTCCGACATGCTCTTGCCCGGTTTTTTATTCTACGCGGATGGGTTGTGGACAACAGCTGGTTATGTATACACGGTGTCCGAGAACTCGACGTAAATACAACGTAATAAGAGAACCCCTTATATTTCTGTCAACGATGTATTTAAAAAGAAAACTAAATTGTTCTAAAAAGTAATGTAGAATCACTGACTGTTGAGCTTCTTTCGGTGCTGGAGATGCTTTAATCGCATAGCTATCTTAAATAATCCACACAAATTTTGCTTCAGGCGATCACTTTCCTCACCCCCTAAATGTAAACTCAATTCCACGATTTTTGAATATGTTGTGAAGAACTAGGTCTGTACGTATCCACTTTTTTTTTAACACATTTTTTCTTGGAAAGGAACACGTACAGAGCTAGTTTTTCATAATGTCTACAACAAATAAAAAAATCGTAAAAATCGGACAACGTTTAAAGAGAGAAAAACGTCATCGCATTTTGTGTGGATTTTTTTTTCTTCACAGTCTTCTTAAGAAGCGCTGGTTTACTTGACGCATAAATGAGAATAAGAATGAGCATGAGACATTTATTAAATAAAAAATATTTTACACGTCGTTGTCACCAATGCGCCATCTATAATCTTCTTTCATCGTTTTTCGGTGTTCTCGAGAACCCCAAGTTTTTGAGGCCAAAGATATCCTCAAAATCTAGTTAAAATTGGTCAAAAGCAGGTAAATGAGATTAGTTGTCGCCGGACGCGGTCGGGCGCGATCGAGTTAACCGGCTTTGTGTTTAGAAGTTGAAGAGTGAACAGGCAAATTTTCGTAATTCTGTGAGAATAAAGCATTTTTTGACTTAAATAAACAAAAACCCCCGCCCGTGTGGATGGCGGGTTAGAATAGTGCCACTCCATGTCTTTCCGTGTATGTCGTAAGAGGCGACTAAGGGAATAAGAGCTTGCAACCTGTCACTAATACACTAGTAAACTTCTTGGCCTGATTGTGCAAAATATGGTTACAGATTTGTAAAGAAATCTTTTTAGAGTTGTTGGTATTTCTGTAGCTCTGCCTACCCCACTCTGGGAATGAAGCCGTGATATTATTGTATAATGAAAAAAAAACCCATTTATTCGCAACAATAATATAAAAAGAAGGAAAGGAGAACAGAAAAGTGATGTTTGTCGCGAACCGGTCCCAACCCAGCATGTGCTGGCTGTGAAGCCAACGCTGGTCTTCCGTCGGGACCGCTCGGTGTATACACGGAAAGTGACACAGATATAACGAATATTTTAAGATTTTTTTTTTTTTTTTTTTATGTTAAGGAGAAGGCACACGAGTACTCAGGCCACCTGATGGTAAGTGGAATCTCATAGACATTTGAATTCTCAAAACTATAATCCTAAGACCTCAAATGCGTTGCCAAACCTGAGGACTAAGATGGAATGCCTCTATGCTAGTAATTTCACCGGTTGTCTTATCCCCACACCGGAACACAACAATGCGAACACTGTTGCTTGACGGGTGGTTAAAAGAAAAAAAATAAAAAAACGTGTGACCAATAAGAGTTTTAACAGTTTTATTTCAACATTTTGTGATATTTCCTTTAAATATTTTTGGTCCCGTGTGGTTGCCGGGTTAGAATAGTGCCACTCCATGTCTCCCCGTAGATGTCGTAAGGTGCGACTAAGGGAGGGCTTGTAGTGCTGTTAGGCGATGGGCAACCTGTCACTAATACACTAGTAAACTTCTTGGCCTGATTGTGCAAAATGTTGCTACAGAATTATAAACAAATCTTTTTAGAGTTGTTGGTATTTATGTAGCTCTACCTTCCCCACTCTGGGAATTAAGGCGTCGTTTTATTATGTATGTACATTTTTGGACAAAAGGATAACTTTTCAATTTTGTTTTGTGTTTTCGGTATATTCATTATACCAAAATCTTTTTTGTATCGGTTATGTTGAAAATATTTGCGACAGAAAAAAGCATTACGGCAGAGTAAAGTTCACAACAAACAACCCATTATTAATTTTAATATTAACAAAAAAAAATGGTTATACAGTAGTAAACAAATTTACCTTTTAAACGTATGTATTACCACTGTATTAAAAGGTGAATTATAATATCTTGAGCAAACAAGTATTTTTAGAAGCTGCACACGAAACGGGAAACCTAACCTCCAAACGATTAATAAAGGGTGAATCAACTTTTACAGTCCTCCTTTTCTACACGCTAATAAAAACTTACTAGAATATGTGAGATTGATAATGGTTTACACATGTTAAAATTAGATAATCAGATTTTCGGATTTCACTATTCATAATCATAAACCAATTCTATAATTTTGTAAAAACATGGTAACGCAGTGGAAAATGCACGTTTTTCATACAAAACCCGGGGACAACGTCGTCCCCTGCGTTACCTGATATATTTGTGTAAATCATTGAAGAATTTTTAAAATTGTCAGCTAGAAAGTAAGTTTAATTGTCTGATTTATTCAATATATTGACCACATCAAAAAAAAATATTGCATTCTACCAAATTAAGGTGACATAGTGAGACATGTCGAAAATTGGGGAGTACCTTAAAAGTTGATTCACCCTAAAATGGACGAAATTGTGTCATACAAATTGATTGTGTTTAAGAGAGCAAGAGCAAAGACAAAATAATCTGAATCACCAAAGAGCAAGTGAGAGAAAAGTACAAACCCGAGTGCCCATTTAATGTCAAAACACAGTCGAGTTTTAAAGCTCATTTTTTCTTAGACTTAGCTATGATGTCGCTAGCGGATATACAAACGAGCTCATATACAAGACATCTCCATGCGCTGCAATTGTAGCTTCCTGCTTCTAAGATAAACTGCCAGTAGCGGCTTTGTCTCGGTGTATCGCACACAGCCTCCAACGCTTGTCTCCCGCCGCTGCGTGGCATGAATCTTCCCGTGGAGCTACGAAAGATAAACAATAACATCAGAAGGCAATCTCACATACGGACCTTCCATTTTCTTAATATATTTCGGCAAACTTCATATTTCTATAAAACAAGAGTGACAAATGTACTGTCAGACGCGAGTGCGAGTGAGACAGCGATAGATAGCCGATAGACATTAAGAAAATAGAAACACTGTTGACTTGGGCCCAAAACAAGCTCAAAGCTGTGTGTGGGTCATAGACAACGATAAACATACTTATATTTAGAAATATACAGAAAAAATATCCAAAAAGCTTATATGAAAATGGAGATTGCATGGCGAACAACGCCTTGAAGCCAAGAAAATTGACCTTGAATGACGTCGCTTCTGTTTTCTGTCCCTTTATGCTTTTGTCCCTTTATTTTCATTCTAAAGAAAGTGACAATAAACATAAGTGACGTCATTCCAGGTCGCTTTTCTTGGCTTCAAAGCGTTGTTCGCCGTGCAGTCTTCAGTGTCATATATAAGCTTTTTGAAAATACCAAAGGCTTAGGAATAAATACCTACTCGCGATGACAAAATTGTTTTTGACATGACATGTTATCATGTAGGCCGTTACTGTCAAGTAATTAAGATCTATCATAAGTATCCTAAAGTTGTCCTATCATAACGTATGGAAATTATCAAAAGCAATATGGTTTTACCGCCTAGAACACTGCCCCCGTATTTTGGTCACCTTTATTGCGTTAGATAAAGCATGCGTCACTCTCACACGTACACACTGGTCAGAAAGTGTCAGATGTTTTATCCACCGTTATACACATCGATAAACACGATCATAATAGGACCGCTGGTAGATTTTAAGTGTCTGACGTTTTTATTTTTTATTATGATAAATAAATAAATAAATAAATAAATCACTGGACAATGTCACACAAATTTAACTAGTCCCAAACTAAGCTCTAGGCTAGGCTCAACCAAGGGGAACAGGGCGGAATGACCGGGAGACTGATCGACCGCCCGCCTGTTCCGGCCGGGCGTCCCCACCCATCATCATCATCATCATCAAGCTCTAGGCTTGTACTATGGGTACTGGACAACGATAAACTTACTTACATAGAGAAATATATACGTAAATACATAGAAAACATCCAAGACTCAGGAACAAATACTCGTGCTCATCACACAAATATTTGCCCTTACCAGGATTTGAACCCAGGACCCCTAGCTTCGAAGGCAGAGTCACTACCAACTAGGCTAGCGTGTCGTCAAATCGTCAAATTATAAATTGTAAGTTGTCTATTATAAGGATAGAATAGAATAGAAATAAATAAGCTGAATCTGAATCTTGAGATCCATGGAGTCGGTGGACAAACTGCCCAGAGATCTCACTTTTTTAAAATCCCTGTGTTGTTGCCGGGTTAGAATAATGCCACTCCATGTCTTCCCATGGATGTCGTAAGAGGCGACTAAGGGAATAAGGGCTTGCAGTACTGTTAGGCGATGGGCTTGCAAAATTCGGTTACAAAAATTATAAACAAGTCTTCTTAGAGTTGTTGGTAATTCTGTAGCTCTGCCTACCCGACTCTGGGAATGAAGGCGTGATGTAATGTTATGTTATGTTAATAAATTGTAAATCACGAAATTTAGAAAACTTATTATTATACTTGCACTACGTGTTGTATTACATTTGTCATACTAATTTGCCATTTGTCTTAAATGCCAGCTCCTTTTATTCCCACAGCGTGGGCACTGAAAGCTTTCGGCTCGCAGGGAACCGGGAGGTGTTTCAACCGTGTTCTGTGTCTTATAACAACCGGTCGGGTTGACTGCGGTTCGGTTGCAGGAGGGTTCTGGTACACGGGAGACAGATGAAGGGTTACGTAACAAGGACTTGGATTGGGATACGGTTAAAAAAATCCCAATTTGCATTAAAAAAATACTATTGGCCAAAATATTGTGCAGAATTTCAATTTAATGTCGTGAATTATAAACTGAGATTGTGATAAAAACATTATGAAAAGGGAAGAAAAAAAAGTTTACATAGTGCCTATAATAGTTATAAAACAAACTGCAAACAACTAATACAACTATTTAAATCTAAACACAGTAAAAGGTTTGTGCAGTCCGTTGATTTGAAAGGCAAGTTTCGCGAGTAACACATTGTTTAACGAAATAGAAAATAAACAACGTTTTATACATTAAATAAAACGATTTAAACGGATTTTAATCGCGTATATTATTTTAACTAACACCCCGGACGTTTCATTTAATGAGTAACAATCGCGGAAATCGAAGGCAACATTACGTTTTATACAGCTATGACACGGTGGCCTAGTTGGGAGTGACCCTGCCTCCGAAGCCAGCGGTCCTGGGTTCAAATCCCGGTAAGGGCAGATATTTGTGTGATGAGCGGCGAATATTTGTTCCTGAGTCTTGGATGTATTTAAGCATGTATTTCTCTATATAAGTATGTTTATCATTGTCTAGTAGTACCCATAGTACAAGCTTATTTTGGGACTAGGTCAATCTGTGTGATATTGTCCCCTGATATTTATTTATTTATTTTAGTTGCTTAAATTGATAGCTATGGTAGACACGGATGGTGTTTTCCCGCCTTTTTCACGGAACCCTAAAAACACACTTAAGCAGTTTGTCATAAAAATAAATACAAATGATAGTCACAAAAATAAGGAAAACAGGCACTTAGACGAAGACATTTCCCATAGATTGCCAAATAAGCTTTCCATTCAAAGGAAACCGACATAAAAGAAAAGTTGCCTACAAGCCTTGTACTACTCACGTTCATTTTCTTGAGAAAAAAATATGAATTAATTCTCTTTCATCTTCTAAATGGTACATCTTACTACAAATCAAGATCTTTGTAATATGGCGGGACTTCTCTAGGCATTATTTGCTAAATACAAAGAGAGAAATGAATAAATATAGTTAATTTCAGAAAGTAGTACTTTACTGCTATCCTTGAACAAAAAAGCGGCTGAAGGATCATACGACCTTTTGAGTTATCTATACAGCGCGAATCAGCTACTTATTAGCTATCGATCTATCTAGGTTTGGTGCCAATATCTTTAAAAACCACCGAGATACAGCCTTCACGCTAGCGGCTAAATGACGATTTTTTGAGCTATTACTACCAAATAGGCAGTTATTTAACTCTTGCTTAACTTTAAGGCAATTAAAAGTTGATAGCTGCCAATTTCACGTAATACTGTACAAGACTTAAAAGCAACGACGTAATAGCGGCTATTGGACTTTTGCCGCCTTATAGCTTACAAAATAATACGCCGCTGTCTATGACATTTAAAAAAGGAAAATAATCATGGAAGAACTTTGATTGTACGAGTGTTTGGCTGTTTGAAGCTAGTTATCCTAGTCCAAACATGGTTTTAAAAAGCGCAACACGCGGTGGTAATGACATTTCATATATTTTTCGCGGTCACTGCATTGTACAACCAGTAAGATTTACTCTGGTAAACATCTTAGCCTGTTTGTGCAAAATGTGGCTTGAGAATTATGAAGAAGTCTTTTTAGAGTTGTTGGTATTTCTGTAGCTCTGCCTACCCCACTCTAGGAATGAAGGCGTGATATACATATATGTAAGGTTAACATTTGCGAGCACGTAGGAGAAAAATATTGTCTTTAATACTAGTCATATTACTTTTTACATTTGCCAGTCCCCATAGTGACTGTGTTCTGCTGGTAGATCAGAACCCTAATTTACCATTCTGTCGATAACGGCGCAGTTTATATGACTCCCTGTGACTTCTTAACTTTGCAATGTATTTACATTTATATATTATATGTTTATCTCCAGGACAAATCATCACACGAACGCACAAATCAGGACACGTTGGCCTAGTTGGGAGTGACCCTGCCTCCGAAACCAGCGGTCCTGGGTTCAAATCCCGGTAACAGCAGATATTTGTGTGATGAGCGCGAATGTTGCTGAGGTTTGGATGTTTTGAGCTAGAGCTTAGTTTGCGACTAGGTCAATATGTGTGAGATTGTCCCCTGATATTTAATTATTTGTCTTGGATTGGATATAAATATAACAATTCAACCTGATATTTTTCTAGGTGAAAAATAGTTCGTCATAAAAAGACACATGTCTGAGAAACTAAATGAAATAAAATAAAAAAGGCATTGAGTCTGGCAAAATTTTCGGCATGTATTTTTTAACTTTATCTGCAAAATATTGGGGACAGCTGAAAGAGGAATAAAAGTATTTGTTATCCTTGATAGAGCCTTGGCAATCTAGGCAGTGTTCCAAGATGCGGGGATGTTGGCCTCCACGCTTTGTTAGTAGGGCGACGCGCGGCCTGGTCGGTAATGATGCATACCAAGCTTTTGGTCCCAAGTTCGATCTCGGGTAAGGTGTTCCATAAATACTGTTCCTCGTCTTATTTCGTCGTATCTCAACTACTCAAAATCAAATCATTTGATTTAGATGAAATTTGGTATGGAAATAACTAAGGTCTCGGAGAAGGATATAGGATACTTTTTATCCCAGAAAATTAAACAGTTCCCGGGGGAATAGCTATAAAAAAGGTGTTTGACATAATATAGACGACACTATCAAATTGTGATTTAATAGTGTCGTCTACATACACATAGGGGGAGGAAAACTAATTCTATGCGGACGAAGTCGCGGGCGTCTTCTAGTTTTGTATAAATATCTCTGTGTTGTGTGCATTATACTTATTTAGCAGCATAATCCTAGAGCTTAGTTGATTTTTAATCAACTTCAAAAATGGAGGAGGTCATACGTTTCATTGTATTTTTATGTATGTTCACCGATTACTCCGTCAATTGTGGATCGATTTAAACATATTTTTTTTGGTTTGATAGAGTATACTTCCGAGGTGGTCCCAATGTCACTAAATCTGAATCTGATGAGGGGATCAGTGAGGGGACAGATAGTGATTTTTAGTAACAAATCCAGCATTCGCATTCAGAAAGTATCACCTGGGGAAGTGGTATTGATGATGATGACCACAGATGGCCATCGGAACTCCTCAACGGTACCTATTTCAAGGGTGGCGATAAGATATCTCGATTAAGATTGTTGAGCGACTACAACGAAGAATATTTACTCGTTGAAATATGACTATGACTTTCCGGCGGCGTTGCTTGCAGTGCGCTTGAAACTTAAAGTTTCATATTAACTTATAAGTGAGACTACGGAACAGCGTATTATGTTATGATCACTAAAAAGTATAAAATAAAATAAATGTTTTAAAAAACGAAAACCCGCCTTCAAAAAGGCGTGATTATTTTAATTTAATTATTTTAATTGATTATTTACATTCTTCTTATTTTATTTTCTTAAAAGACTTAGTTAAAACAAGTAATATAAAGTTCACATACTATGAAAAGTGTACAGTCACGAAATTTCAAGATCCTTTTTTCAACAATTGTTGTTATATTATAAGCTACTGAGTAATTTAATTGAGTCGGAGTGTCTTATTAATAAAATACGTTTTAGGTGTCCAAATTTTAGAACTCGCTCAAACCAATTCACACGCCATCCCTCCTTGTCGCATTAAGTATACGAAAAATTCATTTTTAATGCGAGCGTGAGCAAATTATAATAAGAAATACTCACACATTGACCTATTAAACATTAATACAAATCAGTTTATGTCTGCAATGAAGAATCAATGGAAACCGTAGTAAACTTGTTAACTTCATTTATTTCGTCGGATAATTGTAATTTCGCTTTGTAACATTACATTATTTTTCTTTTCTTAATGTGTCACTCTGTCACCCCTGAACAAATGTTAATATACTTAACTTTAAGTGGAGACTGTTTTGGCTTACTGTATTATCCAATATTTTTTAAGATATGTGAATTTATGTACGCTGTTTGTTTCCCAGTAATAATAATAAAAAAAAACTGCTTAAGAATTTTTCATACAAAAACAAATTCTATTAAACATTATCTAGTAATCCAGATCATCTTATAACAAAAGGGCTCCAGCCAGGAAGCCTTCAGGCTTACCTTTTGGCATTTATACAAAGAGCAATCGCCTTCGAAAGACAACAGCATTCATCACGATTTCATTAAAAGATATCCTTGCTGATGCCTCAGAGAGCAGAGTGGGTGCCGAAATTTGGCAACGCCTATAGCCTCGGAGTCAGACAGAGTGGCGCCGCCTCGAGGTCTCTGTCCCTCTTGTTTTTGTAAATAGGCATAATTTATGGCTGGTTATGGCCTTGCCTATTGATTTATGAATGGGATGAATTGGATGAGGCTGAATAAAATAACAATGAAACGATCGTCTTTTATGTGATATCTTTTGGGCGAGATTTTTCTTTACTATTTTATTAGACTGGATGGTAGAGGTTATGTATTTAACAGATCTTAGTTGGTATCTGTGTTTTTTTTTATATACGGAAAAGGCACACGAGCCCTCGGGCCACCTGATGGTAGGTGGAATCTGAGACCCTAGACATTTGAATTCTTAAAACTGCAATCCTAAGACCTCAAATGCGATGCTAACCCTGAGGACTAAGATAGAACCGCTGAAATTACTAGCATAGAGGCATTCCGCCTATGCTAGTAATTTCAGCGGTTGTCTTATCCCCACACCGAAAACAACAATGCGAACACTGATTCTTGGCGGTAGGTTAATGACAGTGTGTACAGTATAAAGGTCAGTAGGTATCTGCAAGATAGATAAGTACAATTTAACGTACGATTACTTAAACATTGGGACTCGGCATTTTTCTCGGAGTCAGTTTACAACATCCTAAAGTCTAGTTTTATTTTTTAATATAATTATTTTCCCTGTAATGTCTAGGAAATTACAGGGAATACGATTATAATTAAAAAAAAACTGCATGCACATCTTTTCTCTGTTTTATTTTTAACGATCACATTTCACATAATTTATGTCCTTATAATTTTTCAAGTAATTGGTTTTGACACATTGAAATTTTGTTGTTGTTCATTTGGTTTTCTCGTTTGCGTGTTTTCATTACTTAGTTTTTTATTTTATGTTCACTTAGAGATTTTAATTATTTAATGTATATTAGTTTTTGGGTCATACAAATAGAGGCCACTGAAAACTAGCATCGTAGATCGTGGCCACCACGTCACGGCCACATGCTAAGTGGCAACCTATTTGACACTAGGTACATACATACATAGATTAAATCACGCCTGTTTCCTAGAGGGGAGGCAGATACCACTTCTTTCTACCTGCTACGATCCTGACAAATCTCTTTCGCTTCTTCCACATTCATACATCGAGTCATGCATGCACGTCGGTTTCGATTAAATAATAATAATACATACATACATACATAACGTCACGCCTTCAGTCCCAGAGTGGGGAAGGCAGGGCTACAGAATACCAGCAACGTTAATTTTGTTAATAATTCTGTAACCACATTTTGTACGATCAGGCTAAGATGTTTAACAGAATAATAATAATAATAAATATAATTAAAGTGTATTTTAATGACACTAGGTATTTGATACTTTTCTGTACTCATCAGTATATATTTCATCTTATTCAACGTATTCTAGAAGCATATCTGGAAAGCTCTGACGATGGTAGCCTAGTAGGAGAGCATTTCTCTTATTTTTTGTCACATTGAGTGACATCGCCAGATTTCAAAAACAAATTGCAGGTAGGTAGAGAACATAAAACTATGCAATCATTAAATAATATTCTAATGTGTCCCAAAATATTTGTATGGAAAGTCCCTTTGTGTTACCGATATTCATACGTTTTTGGTAACACAAAAGAAACATTTTTTTTCCATACAATTTTTTTGGGACATAATAAAATATTATTTATTTTTTGCATAGCTTGATGGTCTCTACCTACCTTAAATTTCAAAGTGGAATAAAAGAGATATATATGCTCAGGTAGTGACCCTGCCTACGAAGTTAGTGATCCCGATTTTATACCCCGGTAAGGGAAGACATTTGTGTGATGAGCGCGAGTATTTGCTCTTGAGTTTTGAATGTTTTCTATATATTTAAGCACGTATTTTCTATATAAGTACATCAAGTCATCGTTATCTAGTACCCATAGTGCAAGCCTAGAGCTTTGTTTGGGACTAGGTCATGTGAACCGCACTTTGGTTCGATACTCAAGAGCAAGGACTTTTAAATATAAAAACCACTTTGTCCATTTGAAGATCGGATTTATTGCTATAATTACAGGAGTACAGTCTATATCTGCATTAACACTATTTTAGCGATGATATCGAGCAAGTGACTATCGCCGATGCCCCAAAGCGAATGGCCAGCATCCCACTAAAAAGCCCGTTAAGTATTTTAAAATTCCCGGCATTATACTTGCTTGTGATTGGTCCTCGATAACTGTCAATACCTCGACCAATCACAAGAAGTCAATACAGATACTTTTAATAATAGATTTTTATAAATAAAATGTAAATAGTCAACAAATGCATACATAATTATTGGTATTATTTAAATATCTGTAACAGTCAATTTGAGTGACATTGATCCCGTTTTTTTTCTTTTTTTTTATGATAAGGACTCAGACCACCTTTTGGTGAGTGGAATCTGCGACCCATAGACAATAGAATTCTCAAGACTATAATCCTAAGACCTCAAATTGGTTGCTAACCCTGAGGACTAAGATGGAACGCCTCTATGCTAGTTATTTCACCGGCTGTCTTATCCCCTAGCACAGCACGGCGAACACTGTTGCTTGGCGGTGGTTAATGGATAAGATACCGTCTTTTCTGACTTAAATGTATTTTGTCAAGAAATTTATTTGTACTTTTTTCTATTATTTATTTTTCTAATATACCTACATGGCTTAATAAACATGACCGTCCATTGTACTAAGTTTGCCGATGTATTAGAATGGAACATATCGCTCTAAGTAACAAAGGTAGAAGGATATATGAGTAGGTATGGCACTAATGGTCGACACAGCGCGTGCTTCTGTATAATTTAGCTTATTATGACGCCATTGACTTAAGATCTTTTTACCGTCACTTCATACAATTATTAATATTTAATCCAAAGTATAATATGGAGTATCATTTTCGAATGGCTCTGTGAAATAAGTAACGTTTTAATATTTTTTTACATATATGAGGGTGTTAATTTGAACAAATCTTAATTGATTCCTTTGTGTAATGAACGCTACCCATATACATACAAGTTTACACATTGTGTTGCAGGATTTTCTTTAAATCTAATAGTTTAGAAGTAAATAAATTTATATCGAGTGCTGCGGAAATGGTATCCACTCAGCTATGTGTCGTGCCCCCTATTGGAAGTAAGACGCTGATTTTCTGTGGACCCACGGACTGGTTTTGTTAGACAGCATACATTTGCACAGCATAGATTTTGTTTTCATTAGGCACACACATACACATACACACACACACACACACACACACACATACTTTACACATATATTTTCATGATAATAGAAAGTAAGGATAATATGGGTTTCAATGGCTATGTTATGAAAGTTCTGTTGCTTATTAGTTTTTTTACAAGTCACTTTGATATATTTGTGCCTCAAAAGCGTTTAGGAGCCGGCGAAATTTCATCGAATCGCAGAGCAGAGTATTTTTCACAACCAAAGCATTATCGCCTATGGACGTGATGAAATAAGATTGAAATTAATGAACACTAAAATTAATCTTTGCAAGCGTCTTTGGAGCATGAGTGTTAATTAATTTCGACCTTATTTAAACACCATCCAAAGACGATAATGTTTTGGCAGTGAAAAAGTCGCTGCGCTGTATGTGAATAAATTAATGAGATTTATTTACAGACATACATATAAACGCGCGGACATCACGCCTTCATTCCCCGAGTGGGGTAGGCAGAGCTACAGAAATACCAACAAACTCTAAAAATACTTGTTTATAATTCTGTCACCACATTTTGCACAATCAGGCCAAGAATGGCTGCCGGGTTAGAATAGTGGCACTCCATGTCTTCCCGTGGATGTCGTAAGAGACGACTAACGGCCGTACCCTATATTCAAACCACGGACAGATAGCCTTACTTCGGATTAAAATTTGACACAGTCATTTTGTATGGGCAAATGTCAAATTTCAACCCGAAGTAAGCCTTATCTATCCGCGGTTTGAATATAGGGTTCTGGCGTAACGGAATAAGGGCTTGTAGCCCTTAATGAGGCGATGGGCTTGCAACCTGTCACTAATACACTAGTAAACTTCTTGGCCTGATTGTGGGATATTTATTTCTTAAAGTAAATCTGACATGACCTGGCTCTAATTGGAAATTGAAGAATAGTAGTTTAGAAGACACTTGTGCTCATTACACAACTATTTTACCTTACCGGGGATCAAACTTAGTACCAGGGCTCCCACAGTAACCAAGGTAACAATAATAATAGTATTTACTGATGGTATCCATAAAGTTCAAACTTAAAAAGAAACTTACTACAATCCTGCACAATTTTCCGAGCTGAAGCGGTATTATTCCAAAACTTAACATATCCTTTGGAGTGAAACCGACAAAGATATACACACTCTTAAAAACAAACTTTCCTGTTGTCAAAAGTTAAAACCTTGTATGCATATATAAGTTATGTTTTTATTTGATAGGTCTTAGCCAGATAAATAGGCCTACAAAACGTTAACTTTCGATGTGTCCACATGTGGGCGGAGTGGTGGTAGGACCATGTGCAGGGTCCGTCCGGATCGCTACCACCATCTTATCCATTAACCACCCGCCAAGCAACAGTGTTCGCATTGTTGTGTTCCGGTGTGGGGATAAGACAACCGGTGAAATTACTAGTATAGAGGCATGCCATCTTAGTCCTCAGGGTTGGCAACGCATTTGAGGTGTTAGGATTATGGTCTTGAGAATTCAAATGTCTATGGGTCTCAGATTCCACTTACCATCAGGTGGTCTGAGTGGTCGTGTGCCTTCTCATTAACATAAAAAAAGGAAAGACGCTAACCTAAATCTATGTATGACCCTCCTATAGGGTCATCCCTTTTACAGACTAGAACTTGGCACGTTTTAATACCTTATGACAGTCAGTTCAAGGTTAACCCGGCTAACCTCAAAGTCGTATTGTTATATTTTTACCACACAATCATGTACACGTGGGCTTACAAAGGGTGATGCTTTTAGTCACGGAACCGAAGCAAACAATTTTCCGAAGTGCAAAGATAAATCAAAGTTACAGCATTGTTCGGCGATTTATAGTCCATTGTGTATTCAAGTTATAAGGTTTTTGCTTTTAGGAACTACCAGTTCCCTAATTTGAAATATGGGGGACGGTTAGCGCGTAGTTTTGTGTATAGGGTGCGTTTGTCAATTGGTGCATAATGTAGATATAAAAAAATATTAGTTACGAGTCGAAATAACTGGGTCGGGAATGGTTTAATAATTATAAAATAGCTATTTAGTGAAATATACACAGCATAACATTTAACTGCTTTACATATTTAAAAGTGTGAGCTTCTACTGAAATTACGTTTTTGTATAAAAATAATAGCCGAGCTCTGAGCAACTAGGGCCTGGACCTTTAGTGGTGGTAGGACCCTGTGCAGGGTCCGTCCGGATCGCTACCACCATCTTATCCATTAACCACCCGCCAAGCAACAGTGTTCGCATTGTTGTGTTCCGGTGTGGGGATAAGACAACCGGTGAAATTACTAGCATAGAGGCATTCCATCGTAGTCCTCGGGGTTGGCAACGCATTTGAGGTCTTAGGATTATAGTCTTAAGAATTCAAATGTCTATGGGTCTCAGATTGCACTTACCATCAGGTGGCCTGAGTGCTCGTGTGCCTTCTCCTTAACATAAAAAAAAACATTTTTGCAAAATGTTGACGTATTCAATTAATTTTGTTGCAATTTTTAGTGGTTCTTTTGGAATGAGAACTCAATGTGATGTTTCTCGCCGGACGGAGCTACTTTTTTATTGTTTTTGTTCGGCAGAATGAGCATGTCACACTCACTCAAAGGTCGTTGCTTACGGCGGCGTCGTTGATCGGGTCGCCATCTTCCCTAACACATGGTTGAGAGGGGCGATGGGTGAGATACGCGTCATACTCGTGAACGGGTGCTGCCTGTAGGGTCCGGTATGTTCACGCTTGCAAGTTCCATTTAGTTACCTTCGTAGAGACCTTGTCATGTTATTCTCCTAGTCATTGTTTTAAATTTAATGTTATTGACCTATCATTGTATTTTATAATTGCAACAGAATGGTGGACCATGCTCAGTGTAGGGTTCCAAAGTTTTCCTTACAAATTCGTTATATGTGCTTTCATTTAAGTTTTTTTCAGATTTTTTGTATTTGTAGTTTTGGCTATAGTGGGGGACGACGACGACGACAACGACGACGACACTACATACATTACTACGTTACGTGTAGGGGAGGTACCCTAAAAAAAATATATAATATTTACATTTTTTTGTACCACTTTGTTGGCATGACTAATAGGTATGTATATTCAAGCCAAACTACAGCTTTCTAGTACCAAGAGTCTCTGCGCTAGGCTGCGGACGGACATGGCAAGGGCATAGTAAGGGTTCCTAGTTTAACTACGGAACTATAAAAAATGACTTCTGCTGGATTTTCTTGCGGCGGTTCTTCTCTGTAATGATGGTTTTTGCTTGTCCGAAGCGCTAGTAGATTTTAATCTATATTACCGACGATATTTTATTTTTATTTTTTTAATTAGTTCATATTAAGTTACTAATCTTACCATAGGCCAGATGTCTTCGAGAATCTAACACAACAATTCGTACAACTTGTTCAACTCCCAAATACACTTATCTTATATTATGCGTTCGTCTATTTTGTTGTTCGTAATTTTCATGTTTGTGCAACTAAGTATTTTACATACATACCTACAAGCAACAACGCCGGGTTTAAAAATAAATTCGCTCCCCGTTTTCCCTGCACGAAAGTGTAGTCTACAAAGTTGGACGCTCCCATGATTTGATATTATATTGACATGCAATCGATCGCACAACCTATTGAACTTTCAGAGAGTTGTAAATCTTTAACTTTCGCAAAGTGAAAGCTTCGAGCATATTTTATATTATGTTCAACTTGAATTGAATTATTGGCCTAGCAAGTAAAATTCAATAAAAAGTACAATCAGTTTATTTGAGAAATAAATATTCCGCATAAGAAGCTTCTAAATAGGTTCCGATAAGTTTGTTCAACCTAACGGCTAGGTCATGAATTACAAAGTGTAAAATAATAATTAAATAATAATAATATATGGAACTGTAACATCTTCCACTCAATCTCAAACAAATTGACCCCTAATTCATTAAATACTATAATTCTTACTGTATACCTGTTTTTTAATTATTATTTACATACATAACGTCACGCCTTTATTCCCAGAGTGGGGTAGGCAGAGCAACAGAATACCAACAACTCTAAACTTGTTGATAACTCTGTAACCACATTTTGCATTCAGGCTAAGATGTTTACTAGTGTATTAATTAGTGACAGGTTGCAAGCCCATCGCCTAACAGTACTACAAGCCTTTATTCCCTTAATCGCCTCTTACGACATCCGCGGGAAGACATGGAGTGGCACTATTCTAACCCGGCAACCACATTATTATTATTATTATTATTTAGTTAGTTAAATAAAGGTGTTTAAATTAATCCAGCGTAAATGATTAGTAATATCGTGAATAAAACATTAAAATAATATTTTATTCATGATAATGTTGTCTGAATTCTTATGAATAGAACCAAAATGAAAAATATAAAAAATTGCGTCAAATACATAATAACGGTTGAATTTATCCGGTATCCGAGGCCTGTTCAGAATAGCCGGTGGAAACTGGATAAGGAAGACCCAATACTGTAGAGAATTGAGTGCAATAGGAGAGCCCAATACTCAGCAATGGGAAGAACAATAAAAAGATATGGGTGTAACACAGCCAGTTAAACTACGAGGTGATTAGCTAATGCACAGGGTTGATAAGTAATGAATGCCTTTGCAGTCTAAAATTTCTTAAATCTACACTCTACAGCAAGTGGCTTGAATGTCTCTTTCAAACCACAAATAAAGAATCATTACTGTCTACTGTTATGACTTATCTTTATCAATACCAACTTTCTTCTTCAAAATTCTTTGTAATAGTGCCATCTATGAATAACCGATAACATCATTAGTGAAACCACTGAACTGTCAATAAAAATCACACCCCCTAAATCGCCGCAAAAAAAAACACTTTTAATGGCACAGGTGCTACATAAATAAGCCTCAAGAGCGCGGGTGACCCCGACACCGCTAATTACGCAGGACATAATTCTCGTGCGGGCGTGTTTTTGTGACGCGATACTCGCTTAATTTGTGGACACCCTGTAATTGTTTTTTCAGGGTTGAGTGTGCAATTGATGTAAAAAGAAAAAAAAGAATGAAAGATAGAATTATAAAAGTATTTTTAGATTTGTTGGTATTTCTGTTGCTCTGCCTACCCCATCTGGAAATGAAGGTTAGTGGTGGTAGGGTGCAGAGTCCATCTGAATCACTCTCACGATCTGTACCTTTAACCTACCATCGAGCAACCATGTTCCCATTGATGAGTTTCATTGTGGGGATAAGACAACTGGGCTGGGATTCTACATGGTAATAAAGATTACGTCTTTGACGTGTTTCCGTATTGTCAACGTTTTAATAACTCTTATGTCAATTACAGTAATGGCGACTGTGACATAAACGATTCTAAAACATGTCAAATGGGATATCGTCATAACGCAGTAGAATAGAACCCTGGTGAAATTATTAGTTTCCATCGTGGTACGGTTACAATGCATTAGCTGTCTGAGGACTTTGGTCTTGAAGAAAATAACCATGGGCCTCAGAGCCTAATTTCCATCAGGAAGCATAAGCACAATTGCCTTCCTAATGATATCGGTTTATAGGACCCAATAATTAGAACAGGTTACCAAACAACGCAAAAGTGATCAAACGGACTGTGCCAAACGAGGTCCTCAGGGGTCCCGTTTGTTCACGCTTACAAAGACCTGTTTTCCAGTAAGTTATTTTAGGTATTATTCCTGACGGTAAATTTATAATTACAATACATTATAGGGTGTGGTTGCCGGGTTAGAATAGTGTCACTCCATGTCTTCCCGTGGATCTCGTGAGAGGCGACTAAGGGAATAAGGGCTTGTAGTACTGTTAGCCGATGGGCTTGCAACCTGTCACTAATACACTGGTAAACATCAACAAGTTTTTTAAGTTGTTGGTAAAATTGTAGCTCTGCGTACCCCACTCTGGGAAAGAAGGCGTGATGTTATGTAGGTATGTATGTAATATGTATTATAACAAAAACCTGACTAAAGCATGTCAAACCACGTTCAGTTTACAAACATAAAAAACCATTTTAAAAACGACAAGTTATTTAGTGCTGATGTTTTTAGAAGGTATAAACACTAATCGCTTGAATCTCAAGAATCTTTTAAATTCATAATATTTAATTTAATTTGGATATTAGATTTTTATTTTTACTTGATATATCCGGTTCCCCAAATTTAAAAGTTGTTAATAAAATATACATAATTTGTTTTCTGAGCTATCCAATACTTAAGACAACATCTTATTTTACAAAAAAAAAATATAGTATTTTATTTCGGTTGTCTCCATATTAATTTGACTTGCAATGCAATATGTATTGTGACATTATATGAGTTGATGAGCAAGCCAAACTTAATTAAACTAACACGGTACTCTCAGAGCGCAAACGGCGCTCGCACTTAACCAGTTTCAGTATCACGCCTAGTCACTCCCTTTATTTTGTGGACACCCTACAATTTGTGTTTTTCAGTAATTTTATCAGCCGGTTCAAGCGTGTGCGTGTGGTTTTTATGTCGGTTACCATGTTAACAAGAGATGGTTGTAGGGAACACGGGATTTTTAAATTAAATGCTTTTTTTATGACGGCCACGTGTTGTAGTAATCAATTTAAAAAAAACATTTGATGTTGTTTTTGGCAGCAATAACTTAGACTTCTGCTTATTCTTTGTTGACGACACGCTGGCCTAGTTGGGTCAGCCTTCAATCCTGCTTTCAAATCCTGGTTAGGGCATATATTTGTGTGATGAGCACAAGCATTTATTCCTGAGTCTTGGATGGTTTTTATGTATTTAAGTATCTATTTTTCTATATACTTAAGTTTGTTTATCGTCGTCTAGTACCCATAGCAAGCCTAGAGCTTAGTTTGGGACTAGGTCAATTTGTGTGACATTGTCCTGTGATATTTATTTGTTTATTAACCATGTTGCTTGGCTTTTCCCTCCAACTTGTAATAGGTTCATATTCCATTGGCAAATTTCGTTGTATGGTGCGTATTAGGAGGCTATGATATAAGAAGTCGTGGGCAAGAGCCAGTCCTCAAATAATTAAACGTGTAGGGTGTTAAACTGTTACTTACCCCTACGGTCGGATCCTAATTGTGTGGTCTCCCCCCTCCTCACCCCCAACGCAATCTCTTACTCATGTTATAGCATTGCTGTATCAACGTGGGACTTCATTCAAAGTTACGTACGGGTATGAATGCAGAAAATTAATGGACGTGCGGCTAAACGCGTAAGATCTTAATTCTAATTAATTATTTATAATGTCACGGAAATTAAATCTTATTATTAACCCCCGAAAGAAAAGTGTTATTACACCTTAATATGTGTATGCTTGTGTCTATCCGTGGCATCGTAGCTCCTAAAAGAAAGCTAGTTTGATAGGCATCAGTCAGTAAAATTATGTTTAATTTGTATTAATGGCAACATAATTTGCATTATTATATTATCTTGGATATATTTTATTTCACTTTGAGAGTAACTATTTATTTTACAATTTACTGCCTGATTTTATTCGAGCGCTGTCAGTAAATATTAACATAGAACTCAACGCTAAAGGCCATAACACGGAAACGGCGCAAGTTTGCAACTAAAGGAGAAAAGGGTATTTGCCAGGAAAAAAACCAAGGGGTAAATTGTTTAGAAGCCCCAGGGACTCCCTTATTATGTCTGTTAACTGTGTAATCATAACAATCTGGAGAAGTGCTTTATTTTGATTTATTTACTTTGTATTAGAAAATATTTTTTTATTTAATCCTGGTCACGGCACCGTTTTTTGTTATAGTTTTGATGAAGGGTTAATGGTTAAAAGGGTGCTATAGATTATTTTAGAATGTTATCACGTAGTTTATTAATGATTTGCTATTTTAACTTCAGTTAAAATCCTAATTAATCCTTCAGGATATACGCGACTTTTAACGCGTGGAATTAATTTCCTGCTACTCCAATTTCTTTCTTCCCGGTCAGGTCAATTTTCAAAGACTATTTTTTTTAAGAAGAAGGCACTTGAGCACTTAGGCCACCTGATGGTAAGTGGAATCTGAGACCCATAGACATTTGAATTCTCAAGACCATAATCCTAACACCTCAAATGCGTTGCCAACCCTGAGGACTAAGATGGAATGCCTCTATGCTAGTAATTTCACCGGTTGTCTTATCCCCACACCGGAACGCAACAATGCGAACACTGTTGCTTGGCGGGTGGTTAATGGACTATTTTCTTGGAGCACCCCAGGATAATTTATAACCCTACAAATCAAAACTCCCTATATCCAGCGGTTTAGGCTGTGTGTTGTCTATTAGTGAGTCACGGAAGAGTTTAAATTGTTATTTAACGCAGGTCTATAAAATTTTCACAAAATGACCTTTATTTCGCCGCTGACTGTACAAAAAGGAATATAAACCCGCCTTGCTAGCTTTAACCACTTCACTTTAAAAGCAATGGCCTTTTTAAGACGCAGGCTAATGAACTTCCACGAACTTGAATTATCAGCTTCATTCTTGGGGTTTGGAAAATTTGAAGAAATACAGAGATCTACAGATTTTTACTTTAAACAAACTGAAAAACTAGTCCTAAGATGACGGTGCTCCTAGAATGACTAATTATATTTAATTTACCAAAACACGAAACAATTATTTTTCTTACAAAAATCATAAAATTTCTTTATAATTTCCGTGCGGTAATAAATAAATAGACAACATGTCAAGTATTCAATATTTTAATAAGAATATAAATATTTTTTTATGACAATTGGAAGGCACACGAGCACTTAAGCCACCTGATGGTAAGTGGAATCTGAGACCGATGTAATCCTAAGACCTCAAATGCGTTGCCAACCCTGAGGTATAAGATGGAATACCTCGATGCTAGTAATTACATCGGTTGTCTTATCCCCACACCGGAACACAACAATGCGAACACTGTTGCTTTGCGGTAGGTTAATGGATAAGATGGTGGTAGCGAAATGCGAATATGTATTGGAACTTGATATTCATCATCATCATCTTTATCAGCCGCAAGACGTCCACTGCTGGACAAAGGCCTTCCCCAGGGTTTTCCACAACAATCGGTCCTCTGCTGCTGTCATCCAGCGGTTTCCCGCGACCTTTATCAGATCGTCAGTCCACCTTGTGGAAGGTCTGCCAACACTTCGTCTCCCGGTTCGCGGTCGCCACTCTAGAACCTTTCCGCTCCATCGGCCATCAGTTCTACGAGCAATGTGCCCCGCCCACTGCCACTTAAGGTTTGCAATCCGGTGAGCTATATCAGTTACTTTATTAACTTGATACT
Source organism: Acleris holmiana (assembly GCA_949316455.1). Taxonomy (NCBI): domain Eukaryota; kingdom Metazoa; phylum Arthropoda; class Insecta; order Lepidoptera; family Tortricidae; genus Acleris; species Acleris holmiana. Next base: position 642,857 of record OX438784.1, read on the forward strand.
ACTTAATCTTATTATGTCTATCGCAATGCAGCGATGTTACACGGCCTGGGTGATGGGACGGGTACCTTTGTTCAGGAGTAACTCGAGGGGGAATCCTTGACCAGGCTTAAGCTAGTCTTAAGTTAAGAGTTTATTGTTATCTTATTGTTAAATCACTGACAAAAAAAGTCACAACTGACTATTTATTCGATATGCTTGAATCCTGAAATTAATAATTCAAATATGTCTATTATATGTGGGTCTATTTCGTTAGGCAAATTATTTTTGGTCAAATATTTAATTTCGCAAATTTTTATTTGCCAATCCTCTACGTTTTCTGTAAACGCAAGTATTTCAGGGTTTTATAAAAGCTAACCTAACCTAACCTAGAGCGTTCTACACGATGGTATTAATATAAATTTTGAAAAACCATAGAACGTTGTTTTGGCAAATGAAATATTTGGGTAATGGTTCCACCAAAAATAATTTGCCCAAACGGCAGGCTCCTATATGTGTTAGGGTGGTTTAGATATCAATTTTGTTTTTCGACCAGGTCACCCCGGTAGTTTATTACTTTCTAACTTATTACGATACCCAAAATGCAAAACAGTGCTAGAACATTAAACCTTGGATTTTCATACAAAATAATCAAAAATATTTTTTGTTACAGTTAAAATGTTTGTCAAATTCTTAATCCTAGTCTAATATTAAAAAATGTTTTTTAATACATACATAACATCACGCCTTCATTCCCAGAGTGGGGTAGGCAGAGCTACAGAAACACCAAAATCTCTAAAAAGACTTGTTGATAATTCTGTAACCACATTTTGCACAATCAGGCCAAGAAGTTTACTAGTGTATTAGTAACAGGTTGCAAGCCCATCGCCTAACAATACTACAAGCCCTTATTCCCTGAGTCGCCTCTTACGACAACCACGGGAAGACATGGAGTGGCACTATTCTAACCCGGCAACCACACGGGCGGGTGATTTTTAATATTAGACTAAAATTAAGTATTTAAGAGCCAAAAACCTAAAATGAGTAAATTTCTTACATCAATATGATTAAAAACTATATTAGATAACGTTCACTTACACGTAAATGTTCAGCAACTAATTACGGATACAAACTTTAAGGTCGTTGAGCACCGCTTTATCCTTGTCATAGAGAGTTGAAAGTTCACATAGATTAATTTTAAAACATAAGCATACCTGGGATATCTCGGGACATTTATACGAAAGTGATGTAGCAAAATGTTTTATCGACCAAAAATATATCGATGTTACTTCCAAAATCTAAATGTGACATAAATGAATATTACTTATTTTCTCCTCATTTTTAAACAAAAAAATAAACAAATTAAAACGTGTACCCATTTATATGTTTATTTAAAAATAGTTTTCATGATGGTATTAATGATTGCCGTCTAGGTGAATATCTACTTTAAACTGCTAAACGCTCTATCAACGACCACAGTGGCCAACGGGGCATTCTTTAAATACTTATAATGACTCAAAGCCAATTTCTCATTTATGTTGGTTATTGAAATTTCCTCAACTTTTATAAGACTGTTTACTTTTTTCATGGTGTCATAACCAGCATTTAATTACATCGACATCTTTCTAGAACTTGCCCCGAGTTATCCCAGGTACAGTCAAGGTCATAAATATGCATACACTTTAGTACCTTGTCTATTTAACGTCATGTTTAAACTGCCATATGAAATCGTCACAGCGATTAAAGTGAGAAGGTACTAAAGTGTATACATATTTATGACCTTGACTGTATGAACTTAAGTAACCAAAATAAGCAGGTGCTGTGACTTTGAATGCACATTGTTTTTTTCCCATACAAACGTGGACTATTAATATGTATGCATAGATCCCAGCATAGGTACTTAAAAGATGAGACACATTTCTATATCAAAAAACATACCTGGCTTTGTGAAACCTAAAGTATAATGTGCCCTAGTATTTACTACAGGTTTATTGTAAGTAGAAACTCCATTTACCGTTGAGAGTTATAAATAGGGAAGGTACAGTCAGCTCTTTTTGTAAGTGTTGATTATTTATTTCAGCTTTTTGCGAGCCCTTAAAATTCCGGTTCTTTTTACTTTTAAAGATAAAGAGACATTTACTGTGTGTGAATTCCAATAAGTTATATTTTACTTTGAATTACATCCAGACGATCGGAAGAATACGCTTAGAAAAAAAAATGGTACCCATCGGGATCGTTATAATTATATTTTAGTAAAAAAAAAACACCTATTTACAACTAGCTAGCTTTTGCCTGCGACTCCGTGTGCATTGAAGTAGTAAATTGCATTTTTTTAAAGTTCAACTTGCCGGATTATAAGTAACCTAGTATACGAGTATCTTTCCCTGAAGTTGAACTTGCAAGGAGTAACCAAACAACAAATAGACTCGCTTTCCCATTTATAGTATTAGCATGAACTATTTTAAGGTCAAAGAAACACCTACGCTAATACCATTCATCAAGTTATACGGCGTTACAAAAAGAGAATTTTCATTTTAAAATTAAGCAATGTGATAATTTATTTGCAAGTTCTGCAACACATACATATTCCTTAGAATCCTGCTAATATTACAAATGTGAAAGTTTGGATGGATGGATGTTTGTTACTCAATCACCCCAAAACGGCTGAATGGATCAGGATGAAATTTGGCACGCAAATAGATTATAGTCTGAAATAGGACATAAGCAAATTTTTATTCCGAAAAATTAGATAGTTTTCGAGGGAAAGACGATGAACAACTTCTATGCAAGAGTCGCACGCATCATCTATTCTTTCATGCAGTTCATAAATAAATAGTGTATTCAATCCATTACAATATTATGAAGGTATCCAAAAACCTAACTAGATGTTTCTTCAAGTTACTGCTGTTTAAAAGTTTGCCGAATTTCCAACAAAATTAAGATTCAGAAGTCTTCACCGATATGAGTAGACAGACATAATGTGGTCTGAAGAAGAAAGAAAATCAATATTGGTAAAACACCCTACTTTTCATTTGGTAGTATGTTCGCAGAGAGTGACATCTTGCAGTATCCCTGGTTGGAGGCAACCTTGTGAGGTTCATGTTGGACTTAGCTGTCGCCCTTATGAGCAACTGTAAGCGAAAATCGTTTTTTTTTATGGAATAGGAGGCAAAGGAGCAGACGGATCGCCTGATGGTAAGCGAATACCGTCACCCATAGACACCTGCAGCACCAGAGGAGCTACAGGTGCGTTGCCGGCCTTTCACATGAGAGTACGCTCTTTTCGTGAAGATTTGAAGGTCGTATCGATCCGGAAATACCGCAGGCGACCGACCATTCCACAGTTTAGTTGTGCGTTGCAAGAAATTCGGACTAAAACGCACAGTTAGTTAGATTTTGGATTCACTGTCGCCTCTATACAGTGAAACGAGGTCCTGCTTTGGCGAATTGCTCTGGTGCGGTATTGGCATGTAGGAAAACCGCTGCGTTTTGTTTCAAGCGTTTCTGTTGTTTGAGTGTCGATATTTATTAATTTCAAATAGATAGAAAGACAGATAGCGATAGTAATTCTTCCTTGGCCAACTACTGAGGTTGTATCACATACAGAGCCAAAACTGTATTCAATCTTAGTTGATTGTTCGCTTTCTAACTGCGATACCGGTCAGAATTTAAGTTGATTTCATTGCAGTGCCTTCGCCAAGTCGAGCAAAACATTTCATATAAATTTATCCACCACCAGTCTATTTTGGAAACAAAAGGGAAAACTATTCCGACTGGTTTAATCCAGCTGGATCGATGGTATTGGTAGGCTTGCAATCCTAATTGTAACACAGGACTGTGGTGACAAAAATCCAAAAATAATGAAATAAACTAAAGTTCCAAGGTTTTTCAAGTGTTTTTCCATTTTGGGATTGTCAAAACCGCTTGATCATATTATACAACACTGAAAGTGCAAGGCAAAATGTTCGAATGGGCAAATCTTTGGAAAGTTTTAGTCGGTCTCCATGCCTTATTTGTTTGTTGGATGTTTTAACTTAACTTGGGTTGGTACTTGGTTCAATTTAACCATGAAAATGTCCGACACGGCAGACAAGAAGTAGGCTGTAGGTACTTTTAGCTGTCTGGTCAAGTTGCGTACGAGAAGTTTTCAATTTATGGCGTTTAGGTAAACATCACTGATATTTTTAAGAGATAAATTGAAGTAGAAAATCGTTTTTATTTGCATTTTATCGGTCATTGTCTCTTTAAGATTTGGAGTTGAATGTATTTGGAAGGTTGTGCTAGCGCACATTCCACTTTAATAATAATAATAATAATAATAATAAAATAGCTTTATTTCATCCACACAAATAAATTACATTACATAATACAGGTGTTGTTACATTTTACATAAAGATACATTTATAATTATAGTTCAATTAGTTTAAAATAGTAAAAGTTAATCACATAAAATTGAATTAAATTGGATCATATCTTTTTTCTGATTCAAATAATAGTATAATGGGTACATACATGCTTGCATGCTAAATAATCTTATTATTTTAGTGTGGACCCCTTCAGGGTAAAAGCCTCCTCCAGAGAATTCCATTTTTTCCTATCTGTGGCAGTGTTCATCCAATCTTTACCTGCGTTGGCCACAATCTCGTCCTGCCATCTGGCGCACGGACGGCCTCTACTTCTCAAGCCTCGTGGTCCTTTCCATTTTGTGGTGTTTATTGTCCATCTTTCATCACTGTATCTCGCAACATGGCCAGCCCACCTCCATTTTTGTCTCTGAGCGAAATGTAGAGCATCGTTTACCTGAGTTATTTTACGAATCTCTGTGTTTCTTACTTTATCTCTCAGTTTTATATTTAAACAGCTCCTTTCCATTGCCCTCTGCGTGGTTACGATTTTTTGTCTTGCCTTGTGATCGTATGACCACGTTTGGCAGCCGTAGGTTAGGCAGGGTAAGATCGTTGTATCCAAAATTGTCTTTTTTATTTTACTGGGAGTTTCGATTTGAGAACCTCTTTTTGAGCCCAGTACTTTTTCCAAGTTATAGCGGCTCTCCTGTTTATTTCCTCTATATTTCTGTCTTTCCTGAATGAAATCTGTTTTCCAAGGTAAGTGTAGCTCTCCACGTATTCGAGCGGCACATCGTTCACCAGTATTGGCGCTAAGTTGCTATTAGACATTACTTTGGTTTTTTCTAAATTAATTTCCAGGCCCACGCGAGCACTAACGGCTTGAAGTTCGTTAATCATTGTGTTGAGCATAATGGGACTTTCCGAGAACACGACGATGTCGTCCGCAAAGCGTAAGTGACTTAAATATTTTCCGTTCACATTTATTCCTTGCTTTGACCATGGAAGGTCTTTCATAACATTTTCTAGGACTGCAATAAATAATTTCGGCGAAATAGGGTCTGTCTGACGCCTCGATTAATGCTGAACCGCTGAACCTCGCGCCCACTCTGTCTAGCTTGACTCGACTAGTGCAATTTGTATAAATATTTTTGGTAATATTTATAAATGTCGAGTTTATGTTTTGCTTCTCTAATGCTTCCCAGATGCTTTTATGAGAAATAGAGTCGAACGCTTTTCTATAATCGATAAAGGCTAAATAGAGCGGTTTTTTGTATTCAATGTACTTCTCGATGACTTGGTCTACGGTATGTATATGGTCAGTAGTGCTGAATCCGCTTCGAAATCAGGCTTGCTCCATAGGTTGGCATGAGTCTATTTGCGATGATATCCTTTTTAATAAACAGGATGCGAAAAGTTTGTAAATGCAAGACATGAGACTTATCGGGCGGTAATTTTCTATGTCCTTAGGATTGCCTTTTTTATATAATAAAATAATTTCTGATTCTGTCCATTGCTGCGGCACGTTTTCTTCTTCGAGTATTTTGTTAAATAGTATTGTAAGCGGTGTTAATAAGAGTGCTCGGCCATGTTTAATACATTCATTATTTAAGCTGTCCGGTCCTGGGCACTTATCTGGTTTTAAATTATTTATTTGTTTTAAGATTTCGGTTTCACTGAAATATTGTACAGTCAATGTATTCTTTGGTTGATCTGGTTCTGTATTTTCCACTGAGTCAGGTAAAGAGCTATAAAGACTTTCCTTTCCACTTTCCACTAAGTACCTATTAAAGAAAAATAAAAAATATGAGGGATAATTTCACACAAGTTGATTTATTCCTAAATTAAGCTTTAGGCGTGTTAGGGACTAGGCAATAAGAAATACAAACCCAAATACAAAAAAAAACATCCAGGACTCAGGAAAAATAACAGGCGCATCACACAAATATTTACCCTTCCTTGCACGCGCTACCAACTAGGCTAAGTGTACTAGGCGTCGTCAACTTATATACCTACACAGTGCTATTTTAATTTTAGTAATCGACATGCACAGTCAACAGTTAGCTCCGCAACCGAATAGCTCAAAATGATCTACACTCGACTCTATTGTCAAAAGAATACGTCGAGTCTAGTTTTTAGCATGTTATTCTGCTAAGCTACTTTTGATGCTGACTGTACACACATACTTCTATTTTTTTTTTTTATGTTAAGGAGAAGGCACACGAGCACTCAGGCCACCTGATGGTAAGTGGAATCTGAGACCCATAGACATTTGAATTCTCAAGACTATAATCCTCAGACCTCAAATGCGTTGCCAACCCTGAGGACTAAGATGGAATGCCTCTATGCTAGTAATTTCACCGGTTGTCTTATCCCCACACCGGAACACAACAATGCGAACACTGTTGCTTGGCGGGTGGTTAATGGATAAGATGGTGGTAACGATCCGGACGGACCCTGCACAGAATATAAAATACCTGCCAGATCAATTTTGCACTCTACTAATATTTCTGAAAAAAAGACCTTGATCGAGAAAAATAGGCATTACGACGCATAGCGGTCATTCGAAGTCAATAAATAATGGAAAAATAATAATTGTGTTGTGATGATTTTAGGCGTAATACGATAAAAATTTTAGATTCAGACTTCACGTTGTATATCTTAATCAGGAAACTGACCAATTTTCCGGCATATAAAGTATTCTATGCGCTAGTAGTCTAGTCCTAATTAAACTATTTGTACGATTTACATCATACAGCTGACTTGCGACCTACTTTGTTACATCGGCTTTATTTGGAGTCAGTTGACAACTTCCGCTGCTGGCGATCGGCCACAGTTCAGGAAATATATTTTTAACCTTAACTTGTAATCTTATAATAAACTTGAATATTTTCTTTAAGTGTGGTTTTACGTTCAATTCATTACCTACTACCATTAACTACTTAAGCGCTTCGACCTTACACTATTATTACATCTATCTCAGCTCCAAGTTTCACCAAGATCCATTCAGTTTTTCTGACGTGATCGAGTAACAAACCATCCATCTTCCCAAACTTTCGCATGTATTTAGTGAAAACGTTTCCTTGATATTGTGCCATTAAACGTTTTAAGGTTAAATTAAAATTGTATCTTACAAAACTTTGGGTAATTGTGCCAGTTGGGAGCACTTGCGTGGTAATGAGAGTCTTGCCTAATGAAGTTTTGGGCACTTTGCCACTTGGCGCGCAAGAACCGTAACTGGCGACACTTTCCATCGGTTTGAGTATTCAGAACATTTTCTGGATCATTTGGCATTAGCTTTCTATTGCGTCATGTCTCGTCGAGAAACATGCAATTGTGAGTTTTAAAATGACCAGTAGTGTCTTGTTTCTAAATAAACCACAGTGTTGCAGTACAATAGAGAAATGTCAGTTAATTCAAAGTAGATTTTTATATTTATTTTACATTTTAGACTTATTTTTAAGAACTTGTTGAAGTTAGCGCTTCAATTCAAATTCAAATCTTAAATTATTTTTAGTACTTCTTATTTGTAAAAAGGGGAAATCGCAATATATAACAAAACCGACCAATTTTCGAATTTCAAAATCCGAAAAAAGAACACTGCAACACTTTTGTCACATGGTGCCACGACCAGGATTATCAATTATTTTATTACTTCTTTAAACTGCCACATCCCAGTACATACCCAACTATTTTCAAGAACCGTTTTAATCTTTTTTACCTCAAACTGTACTCCAGTTCCCTCCTTTTAGCCCCATGAATTATGTATACCGGCGTACTCAGACAATTGAACGGCGGCGTTTAAAGGAAGCCAAGGGCAACCCGTAATGAAAAACTTCTTACAGTCGCGATTAACTTGGGGAAAAGGCTCGTGTATAGGCTATAGTCGGGCTTCTAGGTCATAAACGTGATGATGACAGGTGTCAATTAGGTATTTATTGCAAAGCCCATAAGTTCCATGATCATTAGGCTTCATACTAGCTACGCAATGTACAGATCTTAGTCTATCTAGTTAAATAAAAACTTAAGGATTAGTCTGGACACACAGACTCTTTTGTGTTAAAATTGTTCAAAAATAACAAAATGTTGAAATTTTGTTAAGTGAACGTCACACTGCTTCTTTATATTAAATTTGTTTTATTAGATTGGCTTGACCAAAAGGTCAGGACAGGGTTGAACAATTTTAATATTATTCTGTTATAGTTATTTCAAGTATCACCAACGCTCCAAGCATCATAAGTTCACAACTTAAAGTTAGTCAGAATAATACGATAATAAAACCATCGTGGCGTTTACATTGCCAATTATAGTTTGCCTAGGGATTAATTCTTGCGTGAATTTGTACGTCGGTTGGTCTGGCATGTTTAATTTTGAATGTAAATGTTATTGAAACTATTGTTTATACGTCCTTGTTGCCGTATAATCCACCTTTACATACGCAAAATAAATTGTACTTTCTAGCTACAATTAGGACATACTGCTACTTGTAAGAAATCGATTTAAGAGAGAACGATATTGCTGTCTCGTTACTTCTAATGCTACAAAGGTCAAGAGTGAGTGAGTCAAAACTATTCTAAATTCGTGGGTAGAATGTGTGGTTTAATACGTATTGTTTGTTTTAATAATATTGTCTTTCGATGCAGTTTATGTTTAGAGCAGAGGTGATTAGTGTCAATGCAAAGGTAATATTGTCTTAAGGTAACACGTTAGGCATTTATCGCTATTCGCTCAGGAGTTGTCTATGTCCTGTTCCAGACTATAATCTGGCGTGATTAAGTAATGAACATCCATCCATCCATCCATCCAAACAGCAGCAGCAGTATTAGCAGGTTAGTACGATTATGTAAATGTAGAGAATGAATAAATTAATTATTGTATGTGTCATAGTGCAGGGTGGTGCGGTGTGCATTGCATGTCATGTCAAAGAATATTACAGTGAAATAGTCAAAAATAACACAAATATAAATATTTACAATAATGAAAAATACTTATAATCCAGTCCCGTGTGGTTGTCGGGTTAGAATAGTGCTACTCCATGTCTTCCTGTGGATGTCGTAAGAGGCTACTAAGCCTTATTCCCTTAGTAACTATGGAAATAAGGGCAAAATGTGGTTACAGAATTATACACATACATACATAACGTCACACCTTCATTCCCAGAATGGGGTAGGCAGAGCTACAGAATTACCAACAACCCTAAAAACTTGTTGATAATTCTGTAACCACATTTTGCACAATCAGGCTAAGATTTTTACCAGTGTAGGTATTAGTGACAGGTTGCAAGCCCATACAGACACATAAACAAGAACACAGAATACACACAATTATTATTAGTACAGAATTATAAACAAGTCTTTTTACAGTTTTGATATTTCTGTAGCTCTGCCTACCCCACTCTGGAAATGTAGGCGTGATGTACCTATGACAAGTTCCTTTAATCCAACAGTTTCCGATGGGATAGCGTTGGAAAATTTCACTGACATTTGCTGTTAATCCAACTTACTGTTTGCTATTGGTTAATCAGCAAATACTGCAGTAAAAACCGCCCCAGGTAGTGGGGGTTAGTTAGCGATTGAGTTAGGCTTCTACAAATAGTTACGGTGCGGCCGGGAAACTGGCGATTGTTAGCATTCTGGACTCCGTCATTAGAGAGGAGATAGTCTGTTTCACTTCGTATATCTGTCGGTCTGTCTTCGCAAATCAGGTATTTTCTAGATATTTTATACTATTTACGATTCCTACTATTTTTAAGTCAAATTTTGCGAGTAAAACGGTGATTACTCGCTAATAGTTATTTATGCAACAAGAGAGCAAAGTTGAATTTTTGTTGCGAGTGTAGATTTTGAATCCAGAGTGCAGTGAGTGAGGGGTTACACGAAATGCAAATAACTTTGATCTCGTGTTGCACATACACCTATTTACCTCTCTCTAAATGTAAATAAGATAACATGGTAAAAATGGAACCACAGTCAGATATGTTTGTTACCCAGCCGCCTCCCCCCCACCAACACCACGACTACAAAAATAATTAAAAAGTAACTTTGTCTCACGCTTACACTAAAATCTATAACACACTGTCTTTAAACAGCAAAAACTGCCTTTTTGAGATGATGGGGTAAAAATGTTGTTTGTTCATCCCCACCACCTTGATGGATAAAATAAATAAAATAAATATCAGGGGACAATGTCACACAAATTGTCCTAGTCCCAAACTAAGCTCTAAGCTTGTACTATGGGTACTAGACGACGATAAACTTACTTATATAGACAAATACATAGAAAACATCCAAGACTCTGGCACAAATATTCGCGCTCATCACACAAATATCTGCCATTACCGGGATTTGACCTCAGGACCGCTGGGTTCGGAGGCAGGCTCACTCCCAACTAGGCCAACGTGACGTCGATGGTTCACACGCCTAATTTTATGAAACGCCTATTGCAGCAGTCTTGCCTGACGACTTTGGGTCGTTTAAGAGACAACCATACTCCCATGGGTAGCGGTGATCATTTTACATCAGATAACATGCTGGCTCATCATTTCGAAGAATTATTGCTAGAGTAGGCCGTCCCGCATAGAAAATTATTCATATTCGCTGAAAAGATCCTGTCTATGCCTACTGAATGACTGCAACTGGGGCATTGCTCTGAACTTCGAGATTCAAACTTCGTCTACGAGTATTGGTATCTCTTTTGCTGTCAACGCGAAACTAATTCACAAGAAAGTGACAGGGCGATCCGAAGTTCGAATCACGAAATTCAAAGTAAGGGTTGGCTGTATGCTAAATGAATGAAAATGACCAAAATCCCCTGATTTGAGGCCGTTTCGGCCTACTAGTTATCACTACAGTTAAATGACCGCCAACAACTTACCAATCAGTAGACTTTATAGCATTAGCCGTGCCTGCAAAGCTAGCGGTACCAGCTTCAATCCCTTTTAAGGGCAAATGAGGTGGCTAAGGTCCAATTAGCGCAAGTATCTGTATTTCAGTCTCGGATACTTTCTATGTTCAGTATTATATTATTTTTCCATATGATATGTGTGTGCGCGTTTATCGTTGTGCAAAGTTGATACCTACCCAATAAGCCCAGACCTGATCTTATGACCCTTTAGCATCTATGGCGCAATTACCCTCTTACACACTCAGCTGTTCCAATGAGCAGATGTCTTCATGATTCCTTCACCTTAAGAGAATCAGGTAATAGCCCCGACCTTAGTTCGAGGCTATCTGGGTCTTAGATTACACTTACCATCAGGTAATGTGCTCGTGTGCCTTCTAGTTGCTAAAAAAAAATTGAGTTTATTTTGTTTACCGAGAACATGGCTTATTATTATAATCATAATTACCATCGTATCAGCCGGAAGACGTCCATTGCTGGAAGTTACCTTCCCCGAAAATCTTCAAGATGATTGATTTTGGTCTACTCGCTCCCATCGATCGATCTTCACCAGATCATCGATCATCGTACCTGTGTCCATGGGCAGCGGTGACCATTTCACATCAGGTGACCTGTTAGCTCGTTTGCCTCGTTTTGCCTTGTGAGGCCTACCGTACTACAAACGGGGATTAACGAACAAATAAAAATGAATTTTATGTGTATACAAGTACAGTTTAAACTTAATTGCGTTGATTATTAACCTCCTCACACTAGGTCTCACGACTCAGCAGGCTAGCGTAAAAAAAACTTGTCCCGCTTGTACAACCTACCAACACTCCGCTTTTGCCACTTCACAACCTTTCCAACCCAACGGCTACTTTAACGTCAAAATACATAATTAAATCCGTGATTATTTTAAACCCCAATCGCCTTACTTAAACTTAAGTTGATCCAACCAACATCAAACATTTTCTAAGTTGCCAGAGTCACCTAAATCTTCAAACGAATTTAAAGTTATGACGAAGATAACCAGTTTCGATCTGAGTTTTATAATCTGTGGAGCGAGCTTCGTTTGAAAAGTTCGCAATTTGTGGGGGTAGTTACAGCCCACGTGCTTACGGACAAAAATATTTAAACAGAAGCTAGTTCAGTTTGAAAAATGAATGCTGTTTGTAAGGGTTTTTAATTTTGATGCGTAAAGACATCTAATTCTTCGGAATGTAAAAATTGTAAGTATATTGTTGCAGAGGGCAGAAAGTACGCAATTTATGGACGAGTCATATTGTCTGAATTAATCTGGTTTGAGGTCAGAAAACATCACTTTTATGACATGTCGTTTTCATACAAAACAAATATTCTTGGGCTGTTTCATTAATTCATAATTGATGAAAAATAGTTTTATTTCCTCGCAGAAATTGAAAAAAGCACTATTGCACGAAAGTGCAATTTATGGACTCGTACACCAGAGGGCCTCATCCACCCTCTACATAACGTGACCATGACTTACTTACTACCCTAGGCAACAGTGAAATATTTGTAGCGTTTAAAATAAAAACCAATTTTCTGTTTTACCCTTCTGTGTAAGAAATAAAGTCAAAGGTTATGCAACCGCTGAGTTAAAGCTTTTTCTAGAGATGGAAATAGCAGAGTTGCTGCAATATTGTTAACGCATCTGGTGCCCAGAACAATACATCCGATAGTAGCGGAGTCCAAATACTAGGGGAATTAATAAGCCGGGCTCAACGCGAAGATGATAAATGTGTAGAACTTTTCCGTCTTTTAATATGAAATTCTATCTTTGATGTTATAAATGGCTCTTTATTAATAAGCATCCTTATTTGATGTCAGTGATACAGTTTGTTCGTGACCTTTTTTGCGTTGGTTTTAGGTTTAAGAATAACGTATGTTCGTTGAAATTTATGTAATGAAATATTTTTCGTTAAAGAAGCACAAAGTTTGATTTGTACTCTAATAAGTTATCACATATACGAGCTTACAAACCACTTTACCATTGTTTTGTTTTACCAGGCAAGTCCATATCCAAAAAATATAATGACCCCAGTTAGTACGTTCTTACTAAGTATCTTTTTAGGGTTCCGTAGCCAAACTAGGAACCCTTATAGTATCGCCATGTCCGTCCGTCCGTTCGTCCGCAGCCTAGCGCAGAGACTCTTAGTACTAGAAAGCTGTAATTTGGCATGAATATGCATATTAGTTACTCCCACAAATTGGTACAATAAAATATTGAAAAAAAAAAAAAACTGGGTACACGACGACGTAACGTCGGGATGTTTTTTTTTTCTCGTCTACCCTATAGTGTACGGTGTCGTTGGATAGGTCTTTCAAAAATATTACGGGTTTAAAAACAGGTTTCTTGATTAAGTAACCCGTTTATGAAATATTAAGTTTTAAAGCGCTAATTTTTGTTAGACTCATGTGTCCAAAAAGTGTGTGTGTGTGAAGGATAAAACGAATTTTAAAGGAAAACTATCACGACTAAATAAACATCATTCGTTCTTGTGATACAGGCTATTAAAGTGTTTATACCTGCTAAAATCATCAGGCACCAATTGACTTTAAATAGAAAATTAGTTATTACTTGTTGAATTTTACGTTAGTAGTACTTAACGGGTTCGATACCCTACACGGAGCATGCTCTTGCCCGGTTTTTTAACTAGCTTTTACCTGCTTTACTTTGCCAGTGTAGATTACGATTATCTTTATTCCATCAGGATTCTTTTTCATTTTTCCATTCCATTCATACAAATCCGTCCACCCTTTGTAGTGGTGGTAGGACCCTGTTCAGGGTCCGTCCGGATCGCTACCACCATCTTATCCATTAACCACCCGCCAAGCAGCAGTGTTCGCATTGTTGTATTCCGGCGTGGGGATAAGACAACCGGTGAAATTACTAGCGTAGAGGCATTCCATCTTAGTCCTCAGGGTTGGCAACGCATTTGAGGTCTTAGGATTATAGTCTTGAGAATTCTAATGTCTATGGATCTGAGATTCCACTTACCATCAGGTGGCCTGAGTGGTCGTGTGCCTTCTCCTTAAGAAAAAAAAAACCCATAGTAACGTGAATGTGTAACAAACTAACACACACAAACTTTTGCATTTATAATATTAGTAGGATTAATTTGGTCCTGTTTAGTCGCCTTCAACTCGAGAACCAATAAAAGCCGAACCTTTTTAAATTTGTATAAAACGAAGTTATTATTGCAATATATGTTTAAATATTATAGAGAACATAATGCATAAACAAATTAAACCCTTTCAGTGTGTAACTGAACCCAGTATTGTAATAATTTTAATCTTGTAACGTTTTCAGCGTGCTGACAGTAAATTAATTGAAGTCACTGCTTCAGTCAAAGGTTTAAACGAGGGTCAGCGTCACTGGGCGCCTTTATTGCCCCCAGCTGTCACGGGCTTGGACCGTCAAAGTGACATTTGAACTGTCACTGTCTGTCAGACTGATGTTGGTAAAGTTAACAAATAGCTTTGATATTGTTATATAGAGAAATATATACTTAAATACATAGAAAACATCCAAGATTCAGGAAAAAATACTCGTGCTCAATCAGCAAAAAGGACAGATCCCTTACTGGGATTTGAACCCATGACCCCTAGCCTCGAATGCAGGGTCACTACCAACTAGGGTAGCGTGTCGTCAAATCTAAAAACCTACTTAATTTGAAGCATTTCATGATTAAAAATGTTATTGTTCTTAAAATAATATATCTAATAGATGTAGCCTTAATCAATGGAAAAATACTGGAAAACGGTGGAAGCTTAAGTACCCGAAACCGAAGTGCATGTATGACTCGATGTATTAATATGGGAGAAGCGAAAGAGATTGGTCAGGATCGTAGCAGTCTAACAAAAATTAGCGCTTTAAAGCTTAATATTTTATAAACGGATTACTTAATCAATAAACCTACCTATATTTTTGAAAGACCTATCCAATGACACCCCACACTAGAGGGTAGACGAGAAAATAGAAATACATTCCTACGATACGTGTAGGGGAGATTCCCTAAATAAAATATTTTTATACATTTTATTGTAACACTTTGTTGGCGTGACTACTATGCATATTCATGCCAAATTACAGCTTTCTAGTACTAAAAGTCTCTGCGCTAGGCTGCGGACGGACGGACGGACATTGCGAAACTATAAGGGTTCCTAGTTTGACTACGGAACCCTTACGGAACACTTATTATTTTCCTATTGCTTTTTACTTCAATTTACATGAAATTCGTTGCGTGTCCCGCCCCTTCGGAGTAGATTTGCTGTACACATCACATTCAATTTAATGATAAGAGATCTAATACTTCCAATCATGAGTTTCTACAATAAATGTTCATGCCGATGTGTTACAGAGAAATGGTGTTACCAATATATAATTTGAAGCATAATTATTATTGCTGGTAACTCTTCATTTTATCGAATTCCACTTCATCGAATATATCATTTCATCGAATTTCATTTCGTTGAACGCTATTTTCTGCTGGAACCATAACGTTTTCAGGGTATCTTAAATATTTATTACTTAGGTTAGGTTAGATATTTGAGATACCCTAAAAAATATGGTTGCAGCAGAAAATAGCGTTCAACGAAATGAAATTCGATGAAATGATACATTCGATGAAAGGTGTTTCGATGAAATGATAAACACCCATTATAGTTATTATGTTAAAGCCTGCCGTCGTCAAACTAAAGTGTCAGCGAGCTGTCTAAATTGTAGTAATAAGTTAAAATATGGCGTTTAAAGTGTTCTGGATGGTAAAACCTAAAAATATAAAATAATTTCTTAGGTAATCAATTTTCATTAAAGCGTAAGTAGTCTCACTAAGGAGTGTACATAATTTTGTACCGATATGACATATTGTCGCGATTTTTTAACTTCAACAGCCGTCACTATAGGATCCTGTCGTTTTAACAGCGCCTAATCACAAAAAATAAACAAAGTCAACATTATTCATTGGTTTTCTCCGACACGGTTCTATAGTAGCTCAACAAATCGTACCGTTGACCGTACATAAATTGAATGCTAGACGTCTTGTATATTTAAGCTCCCCTTTCAACCAGTTTCTACGAGTGTAGGGCTCAAAATATGATGGTGACCACTGTATGTCAAACCGCAGAGAATCAGCTGTTTACGTAGCGAGAAAATTTCGTTTGTGTTCCAAGAAGGATTGTTCTGGTGACGCTTTGTGCAGTTCTGCTGTCAGCGTTTAGGTACAGTTCTGTAGGAAAGTGATACTTTAGGGCACAATTATATTTTTTCTTCCTTGTTCTGGGCAATGTTTGACACTTATAATTTGTTTTAGGCAAGATTTGTACTTATCTTGAATATTATGTGAAGGTTATTTACTAAAGAATGTGTGCTTTGAGAGTTTTTTTAAGTACCTAGTCATTTATTGTCACAAACATGACGCTATCTTCTCCTTGGGCCTCCGGCGAACTAAAGTCACAAGCTCACAAGGCTCATTTGGTACACCTGAAAAAATGCTAACATAACATTTAATTTTTATTCACAAGAACAGTAATTTTGTATTGGTCGATATATTTAGTAGTTTTTATAGTACCTAATTCATTTTTGTGTTTTATGGATACCTATGATAGCTCATATAAACATGTACACTTGTTTCTTGAACTATACTTAAATAGGTTAGGTTATCTTATCTTTCTACAGATGGTCTGAATTCAGATACACTTCGACCCCTTTAGGATGTTTTGTGCAGTTTACCCTCTTACACTTCACTCAGCTGTTCGAATGTGCAGGTTTCCTCACGTCTTGTTTTCCCGTTGTCATAAAAGCATCGGGTAATGTACTTAAGTTAGAAAAACTCTTTGGTATGGATCGAACTCGGTACCTTAACGCCCCCCTTAGGTCCTAGGCTACCGACTGTTGGCAACCGAGCGCAGCAACGACGCCATCTGTGGGGAGCAGCTGCAAATACAACTCTCCAGGCCACCGTCGTCATCCGGTTAATGAGACGGTGGCGCCACCAAGCATCTGCGAGGAAGACTGCATCTTGACGGATTAGCAGCAGAGGAAGGGGACAATCAGAAGTCAATAAGAGGATCGACAGCAGAGTCCTCGGCGGCTTATTGAACTGCATTTCAATGGTTAAGCATAGGGTCTCGCTTTAATTAATTTGTAAATTACATTTATCTTTAAATAAACGTATAGAAATTGTCGAATCCGACTCGGCTGGGCAGCGTTCGGGAAGCTTCGCAGTGTCTTTTCGTCCAAATTACCGCAGGGTTTGAAGTCAAAAGTCTTTGACCAGTGTGTGTTGCCGGTGATGACTTACGGATCTGAGACGTGGGCGCTAACGATGGGCCTCATAAGAAAGGTCAGAGTCACTCAGAGGGCTATGGAGAGAGCTATGCTCAGGGTTTCTCTGCGGGATAGAATCAGAAATGATGATATCCGCAGTAGAACTAAGGTTACCGACATAGCCCGAAGAATAGCGAAACTTAAGTGGCAGTGGGCGGGGCACATTGCTCGCAGGACTGATGGCCAATGGGGCCAGAAAGTTCTCGAATGGCGTCCACGGACCGGGAGACGAGCTGTTGGTAGGCCTCCAACAAGATGGAGCGACGACCTCGTAAGGATCGCGGGATCGCGATGGATGCGGAAGGCACAAGACCGGTCTAAGTAGAGAGCCTTGGGGGAGGCCTATGTCCAGCAGTGGACGTCTTTCGGCTGATATGATGATGATGATGATGATAGAAATTGTTATCGCATATTATTAATCCATCTTTGTAGATAGAAAGATGTAACTTTAACTATTTGTCCAAATGTTTTCCGAGAATTTTCATTGATAAAAATCAGACCGTCATTATTTTTTTTACAAAAAGAATATTCCGCACTTCTGTCGTCACCAGTTCGCCGCGTGCGAGGTTATTTCCAGAGCACTCCGCACAATCCGCCGCTAGAGATCTTAAGCTGCAGTTCGTACTCGTAGCTCGTCTCACTCGGGCTTAAACACTTTGTAGTCAGTCACCGAAATTAGTTAATGTTAACTATTAGATCAAAATGTCCAAATTATGCAGCTGTTTTCATATTAAAAAGGGACAAATTAATAAATAATATTAAATAAAAAACAGTTAAGTTATCAGTATGTAAGTTAAGTTACATACATACATAACATCACGCCTTCATTCCCAGAGTGGGGTAGGCAGAGCTACAGAAATACCAACAACTCTAAAAAGACTTGTTGATAATTCTGTAACCACATTTTGCACAATTAGGCCAAGAAGTTTACTAGTGTATTAGTGACAGGTTGCAAGCCCATCGCCTAACAATACTACAAGCCCGTATTCCCTGAGTCGCCTCTTACGACAAGTTTAGTTAGTCTAAGTTTAGTTATAGCACATAAAACCAATTTAAAGTAAATACTTACAAAACCGTGTGGTTGCCGGGTATAGGGCCACTCCATGTCTACCCATGGATATCGTAAGAGGCGACTAAGGGAATAAGGGCTTGTAGTACTGTTAGGCGATGGGTTGCAACCTGTCACTATTACACTAGTAAACATCTAAGCCTGATTGTGCGAAATGTGGTTACAGAACTATCAACAAGTCTTTTTTAGAGTTAAAAGTATTTCTATAGCTCTGCCTACCACACTCTCGGAATTAAGGCGTGAAGTTGTGTATGTATGTACTTACAAAAACTTAAGGTTAACGTGTAGGTACAACAGCAAACTTATCCCTAAAGGGATCTCTTCTAGTTAACCTGACGATGACTGAGGAAACTGTGCTGTGGTGAAGCATATAATGGCAAAATCACTACACTTAAATATTAATTTTATTCGTATTTTAGTATTTGTTGTTATAGCGGCATTAGAAATACATCATGAATTTTTTTACCGTCTAGCTAGCACGGTTCATGAGATACAGCCTGGTGACAGACAGACAGAGGGACAGTGAAGTCTTGGTAATAGGGTCCCGTTTTGATGAATGGAAAAAAATGATTATTTTACCAACAAGGCGATAAGTTTATGGAATGCTTTGCCTGTGCAGGTACGACGTGCTAAGTCTGTTGCCATTTTTAAAAGCAAGCTAAAGGATCATTTTCTATCACTTCCGCAGTTTTTCTATTATTTCCTTTCCTTTTTTCTTTCTTCTATCTCATGCTTCGTCTGTTGTCATTGTTTGGCTGTTTTGGAGGATGTATGTATGTATATATTATGTAGATGTATAATAATATGTATTTATTAAATTATTTACTTTATGTATTTATATTTAATCTATACAAGTAGACAGTTTTAATTTCAAAATTGAAATAAATTTTTTTTTTCTTGTAGTTGTTTAGTTTGAGTTCTAAACGAATTAGTTTACACCGCCTGCCATGAATTTCTGTCCTCAGTTAATTCTCTTTCAAGGTTGTCTTGAATAGATCGCTATTTAGCAGTAAGACCGCCTGTTGTTTACCTATGATTTAAATGTACTGTTCCATGTTCTGTTTATTTTTTGGTGTTCAATAAAGAGTATTTTTATTGTATTGTATTGTAATGAATCATTACTAATGATAGTCGAAATGACTGACTGTTCAGTTTGCGGCACTTCTCAGGATTGTTCTCCTCTTGGGAAGCACTGGTAGATTGATAACGTGTAAAACGTGTATTTGATAAGCTGAACTGAGACATCACCTTTTGACCTCACACTACAGCGCAACGTCTCTAAATTTGCTACTTGTATAGGTACAAATCAATATCTCCATGTTCTATTCCTTTACCTTTTGGTGTTTTCTGACATAATTTATCATTACGTTTGATGTAATGCAGTGCAATTAATAAACCTTGTGAGATTGATTTTGAGTTTGTAAAGTGACTGTACTGTATAACATGTTTAATTCTTACTCTTATTATTTTCCATCGACGACACGGTGGCCAAGTTGGGAGTGACCCTGCCTCCGAAGCCAGCGGTCCTGGATTCAAATCCCGGTAAGGGCACATATTTGTGTGATGAGCGCGAATATTTGTTCCTGAGTCTTGGATGTTTTCTATGTATTTAAGTATTTATTTATCTATATAAGTATGTTCATCGTTGTCTAGTACCCATACAAGCCTAGAGCTTAGTTTGGGACTAGGTCAATTTGTGTGAGATTGTCCAGTGATATTTATATTTATTTTATCAATTTGCTAACGTATTGTCCGCGCGGTAATTACGAACTCGTCCAACAACTTTTTATGAGGCTTCTCGGATCCATCTTCATTACCGAACTCTGCAGCAAAATTTGAATGAGGAAAAGTTTTTATAATTTAAACTCAAAAATAACAGCAGATACGTTGTCAAAATCTTTCGGCCTCTGTCTCTCTAACTTTTAACAGCGAAAATAAGAAAAAACCACGCTGGAATTGGCCTAGGAAATACTGGTTAGCCCTATTAAAAAAAAACCGCTCAAATGCGAGTCAGACTCGCGGACCAAGGGTTCCCTACAAACGTATTAGAGAAGAATTTAGAATTGTATTGAGGGACAAACTTGACTTTGCCGGTGAAAAACTATTTTTTCCATCCGTATATCGACATACTCGTATGGTGGAAAACTTAATTGAAGGACCTGTTGTATGTGGTTGTAACACATCTGTATAGACCGTTTGACGTTCTATATTTGAAATTTGACGTAAGCTCCATATTGATTATATACACAACTACATACAACAGGTCGTTTACTTAAGTTTTTCACCTATAGGTCGCGTGCGGTTAGTGTACCAACTACGAACAAGTTTTTTTTTGTGATAAAGCAACAAATTATCAATTATCGGATTTTTCTCTCTATTTATGCTGTAAAATCTTCCATCTTGCCAAATTTCAGAGTTCTAGCTCTATGAGAAGTACCCTATAAATTTTGATTCCCGTGAGAGTATCGAAATGTACGTTTGTTGCGGTATCAACAGTCGTTTCTTTTTTTTTACGTTAACTTAGAAGTTAGATTTTTTTGACAGCAAGGGATTGTAGAACTGAGTATATTGTTTTAATTTCAACTTGATCCCTCCACGCGTTCCCGTGATAAAGAATCTTGACAGACAGACGGACGGATGGACAACAAAGTGAACCTATAAGGGATCCGATTTTTCCTATTGAGGTACGGAACCCTAAAAAAGCTAGTTTAATC